>MU404082.1:0-428026 GCA_022695795.1 Biscogniauxia marginata
TATTGCCCCTCCCTTGGTTGTATATTTTGGGGTTTTTTATTTTACCCTTCTTTAAATTTAATACCCCCCGCCCCCCCCCCCCCCCCCCCCCCCTCCCTCATATTTATGTATAGAGTAGGAACCCAATAACCCCCGAGAGGGAAAATAGGAGGGAAGCGAGATGCCGGATGACGCAATATCTAATAAAATATTGAGTAACGTATAATCCAGTCTTTTGCAATCCGGGGAGTACGGATCAGTTTTTTTACCATCAGCATGCACGTCGATGTGGAAAATGCGGTTTTTCTTCTAAGACAACCCGGCACGGCGAATACATATATATTCCAGGAACAGACCGGCGAAGACACGCAACCCAAGTTATACGCATGCACGCACGCATTCATATAATGCACATGTCCTGCCTAGTAGCCCTACCGTTACTTACTCCCACATTGGAGACAACCCCCTATGCACCATGGGTACCTACATGAGGTAGGCAAGGTAGCCAGGTAGATATAATTCCGAATCCCTCCCTCCCTTGTCCCTTGATCCCCTCCTCCCTACCGAGATCAATGCAAATCGCTCGCAGCTGCGACGCTGTCACGAGGGACATTTCCCTTTTGGGGAATGGGTAGGCTTAATGATTGGGCGCAATGCACGTGTGTACTGTACTCATGCATGAACCCCCTCGTCTCTTACCGGCAGAATGCATTTCTCTCTCTCTCTCTTCCTCTCGATCTGCTCTGTTGCCGTCCACGTATGTATGTGTATGCATGGCGCAAGTAAGTTTATGCAATGCCCATGCAGTACCGTCGCGCTACTGCTACTTTGAGAGGCCCCCGAACTTGCGAGAGAACTTGTTCTACTGTGTTCTTGGTCGCTCACCCACATTTCAACTTTCTTGCACATCTTCCATGTCCTTCCCCTTCCCCTTTCCTCTTTTCTCAAGTCAAGAAGAATGGTTTCATGGATCGCAATCTAGATACCTGCATAGTATATGGCAGTATTTCTAACTGTACTGATCGCACTTGGTTTTACCTGATCATTCGGTGGCCCTAGTTTGGAAGACCAGTGGCTTCATAGGAGAGAGAGAAAGCGGAAGCAAATAGGCAAGGTGGGACAATATCGCACTACTATTAGACACGTGGGTAGTTCTATAAGGAGATGTTATAAATACCTACGTCCTTTTACCCATTCCCGTAAGATCTCATGCAATGGATTGATGACTTAGAGCGCCTGCTGAGAGCAACTTACTCGGCGACTAAATTCAAGTCCGTCTAGAATTGATACACTTTCTTTCTAGACTCAACAATTCGTAGCTCGAACAAGAGAGCATCGAAGATTCTCACCAGGGAGCCCGAGTGTGGTCGTAGTCAGAGGATGCTTTTCCATTATAAGGCCATCAGAATATCTCGACTGCAGGCACTAAAGGTCATATTAATGACTCACATGTGAATCGGGCAGACGCGATCGTATGTTACATGAAGTACACGTATTATTCTACAGGTAATTAGGAGTGAGTTTTGTTTTTCGTACATGGAACTAAAGCAGAGACCAACTGCTTCTAGTCTCCGAATCCTAAATCGACAGCAAGGCTATGTCCCTATATAATATCAGCCGCAGAGAAATAACAAACTGGTCAGTTGAGCGAGATTCTGAGCAGAGCTACTTGCTTCGAGTTTGAGTATATTCGAATCAAGACACTCGCATCAATCATAATATACGGTAGTGTGTTCCAGAAGCCATCTG
This sequence comes from Biscogniauxia marginata, assembly GCA_022695795.1. Lineage (NCBI taxonomy): Eukaryota > Fungi > Ascomycota > Sordariomycetes > Xylariales > Xylariaceae > Biscogniauxia > Biscogniauxia marginata. The sequence goes on from MU404082.1 coordinate 1,729, forward strand.
CTGCGACCATTTGTCGATTATCCCATACATGGATATTGAGCCATATCCACATCTGTCTGTCTTATAGAACTAGAAACTAGATACCGGCATCGAAATATCAAATGCATCAAACCTGAGTTACAGAGGTTTGCCTAGAGTCTTCGCACTCCCCCTAATGACCATCTTATAGAACTAGTCGGGGAATCGTCGTTGAATTAGTTTTGTACATTGCCATTGCGTGGACACGTTCCCAACCCAAAAGCCGTGGGTCAAGAGGAGTGTCCGGGCCATGGCTGGCTGCTATAGGTTAGCACCCAAGGCTCTTCTGGAACGGACTCGAGAAGAGACATACGGCTATGGCCATAATAACCGCGACCCTATCGCGTTGCCATAGAACGAGCCTCAGCCAGCACATTCAGGTAGCCTCCACGAGTTAACGCCTTCGGGTCGAATCCGACGTCTGCGTAATTCAGGCTTGTCCTCAGTGTTGCGGGCTCGCCATTCGTTTCGGACTTGACTGCTTCTGTCTCAGATGCCGTAGCCAGATCAGCTAGATGCTGTAAGCTCTGGCTGGCAGCAGCCTGTGCAGTAGAGGGTCTGAGGCTCTCTGCAATGCGATCCCGGATGACCGTATCCCATGTTGACGGTGCAAGGTTGGACTCCAACAGTTCCTTTAGCAGAGGGTTGGCCTCGTCGCGTGTCCTATCGACCTTAACGAGCTCCAGTAACGTCAATGTTGTCAGGCAAAAGAAGTGATGGTTAAGGGGGCTGAGCAACTGCGTGTTAGTGAGTAGGAGATTAGCAGACTCCTTGCACGGCCATAGAATATCAGCCGACTTGGAATTCGTCTGGAAAAGATATGCGAGTAGTCTACAGTGCCAATACACTAAATGCAGTATGGGGTGGGTCGATGGTGTGATGTTGGGTGGAAGAACTTCCCGGAATAGTTCTATGGACAGGTTGAAAAAGGAGTTTAGGATCGGCACGGCTCCTGATTCCGGAGACAGCGCCTGGGGAGGGGCCAGGGACACCGGAGCAAAGTGACCGAGAATATTGGACAGACCTATTTGAGTAAGTATGGGGCCTCGGATGCCTCGGATTATTTCGGGGGGATTACTTACGTGCTAGGTGATATACATTCTCGCCAAGAATCGAGTTTAGACTCGGGAGAATAACCACACTGTCATTCGGAATGAACAACGGGGTAGCAGTCCCGATAGCATTCCACCGATCCAACATAATCAGCGTCCACCATGCCCGGGTGGCAACATTGTCATCCGAATCGTGGTCCAGCTGGACGTTAACATTTGAATCAAGATTGGACACGTGAAGCCTCATAGAGTATGCTAGCCCGACAGCGCGGCCAAGAACAGAAGCCTTGGATGGTCCTCCGTGTTCGCCTTTCAACGATGATGGACCGTAATTATCCGTTGCGATGGCCGCCAGGATGAGGGTTTGTAGATGCACAATATTTATGATCAGGGTACGTGGGGACGGGTCAGATTCCCACTCGGTAATCATACGGGTAGCAGAATTGACATCGCCATTGGTGTAGCGACCAGGCGAAGAGACGGAGGACTGCATTGTACAGTAGAGGGCCTCGATGAACGCATCGCGGAGTCGAGGAGGACATTGAGCCAGCTGGGCCTCGACACGCACTTTTGTACCTGCGAGAAGCGGGAGATATGGGTGCACAACATTGAGATAGACATTGAAGGCATCCTCATCTATTTCCCGAAGTGCGCCATTGGGGTTGAGATCGAGCGGGATTGGCTCCATCACGGCTGCTGGCTGAGACGGAGTACCTGCCTCGGGCTTCGATAGGGGCTGTGGTGCCAATCCATTGGCAGAATACGGCGCCCCCCTGAGACTCCCACCACCTGGTGTTTGATAAGGTTGAATGGGCCGCGGCTCAGAGCTCCACGTAGCCTGGCGCGATGTAGTGGGCGTGCTGAAGTCAGCACCGGATATACTCGAGTACGGTCTCTTGCGACTGTTCTCGTCGGTTTGCCCGGACGGCGTGAAGATATCAGCCGAATCCCTCCTCGCGCCATTGAAGAGTTCAGTGAGACTATCAACATTGCCTCCCTCGCTGGCCAGCTTTCCTTCTATAGAATGGATTCGATCTGCAAGTTCTTTTATGTAGCCCTTGCTGGGACCGCGTTTCTGGGGTATCCGGCTGAAGAGACAACGAATTGCTGAGCGACGACAATTTGAGCAGGGCTCCTCGCCATTTTCCGACACAGCATCGCATTTGACCTTCTTCCTCCGACATTCATCACAGGCGCGCGAAACCTTGGATCGTTTCCGAGGGGGGGTATTATCTGGCACAAATGCTTGGGCCTGGGCTTGAGCAGCATATTGCTGAGCAAGGTGTTCCACGGAGGCCGTGTGTTGTAGGTGAGGAGGAGGTTGTTGCTGAGGATGTTGCTGAGGCGGAGGCTGCGGTTGCGGTTGCGATTGCACCTGCGACTGGACCTGCGGCTGATGAGACAGTATAGGATGTTGTGGGGGTGGCTGCTGAAGCTCATGTTGGTGCTGAAGGGGCGGCTGCTGTTGATGTTGATGTTGCTGTTGTTGGTCGGGTATAAACTGGTGTTGAGCATGTTCCTCATGATGCTGCTGTACAGGCTGTTCATGGTTGTTCATGGACTGCGTATGGGACGGTATGGACTGGTCGTTGTGCGACAGGGACTCATCTTGTTTTGGGATCGGATCGTGTTCACGTTCGTGTTGCAGCTGGTCATCGTGCTGCGGGGGCTGCTGGAGCTGCTGGAGCTGAGGATCTTGGGGGTCGTGTTGTGCTATCATAGTTCGCAGGTTAGGGTCTTCACTTGGATCGAGCATGACAGGCATGCCCTGGCTCAAGCCTTGGCTCAATTGTGCTGCGAGCTGTAGCTCTTCAGCACTGGTGATGGACGGGCGCGCGGCTTGTTGGCGCGGTGTAGGCGGTTGCTGCCCTTCGGGTTGGACATGCTGCTCTTGTTGATCCTGTTGCTCGGACTGTTGCTGGTGCTCTTCTTCGGTCTGGTTATTGCTAAAGAAGGACGCCGTGTCCTGACCCTCGACCGTGGGGGACGGATACTGCTGGATGACAGTATCATCCTGGATCTCGGGTTTGGTGTCCTCGAGCATGGGATCTATGTCGGGCATGGTGACAGGTACTTGGTGCTCGGCGAGCCTGAACACGCGTCAGATGGTACAGTCGAGGCCAGCAGAGTCGCCGACTGAACACGACGCGCACTGCACGAGGACGACTGGACCAAGTCAATCAATTAATTAGGTAGGCAGATGTGCGACGATCATGAATCGATGCTTTGTTGTGTGCTTTTGTGTCGCCGACGAATCACTGAATAAATGATGCTCGAGGAGACAGCAGCGCAAATTGGTGGAAAAGGTAGTCTCTTGTTTCCTGCCACCAGATACAATTATTAGATTACATCTTCATTTTTCGTATTGATAATAACAGATTCAGACATGCTCAGACCCAGAGCCCCGGCCAATTGACCGAGGCGACCTTTGTGGAGGCTCTGCATTGTCCGCGATGCGCGAGGACGCGACGTGGTGCGCAAAAGAGGTTACGGATTTGGTTTATCCAAACGTTTTCCAGCTTCGTGAATTGAAGATTGAAGATGACGGACGTACCTTTGGGCGAATGTCCCGATACTAATATGGGGATGGAAAATAGATGAATGAATTCCGGGATCTGCCAGAGGAAAAAAGCGGAAGAGGAAGAACTCGAATGGCCGATGTGCTTTTTCTTATTTAATTTTTTTCCTGAGGTGCAGCCGGCATCAGTCGACCGAGCACCTTACGACGGACGGGGACAAGAATTTTTTTTCGGAGGCGGGAAAAGGTTTCATCAAGCTGCAAAAGCTTTGGGAAATGGATCTGGGTTGGATCTCAATTCTGGAGCTCCAGCCTTGGTTCGGGATTGGCGGCAGGTTACTTGTAAATTGGTCAAAGTACTTCGGTACCTCGCGCATCTCCACGGCTGCAGGTCACGCAGTGGAAGGCAGGTGGAGGACTGGGCTGAGTGGACAGAAGGGAAAACGAATCTTGCGCCGAGACTCCGTCCCGACAGACTTCAAGCTAGTACCTAGTAGTAATAGTAAGAGTGGAGAACATATTTTATGACTTAATAAGCACTTCACACTCCGCTGTAGCTGGTTTGTGCATAATATGCTTTCATTGGGTGGACAAATGTGGGGAAACCTGATCAGTAGGTACCTTCTGTATAATCTCAACCCACTACCCACCCACCAGTTCCACCGTGCCCTACCAACGGAATATACTCATACATATCATATTTAATATGTACATGCTACCAACACCTTGCCAATGCGACTCGGAGATTTTATATCTCCCGTATCTCAGTCTTCTAAAGTAGACGATATCGTCGACATATTTCGCAGAAAGCCCCAAGTTTCTAATTTTAGATATACAATCTCCAGGGATATGTTAACTTCGCTGCCTCGGCCTCGGCCTACCCACTTACTTGAAGGTAGTAAAGCATCTATATCAGATATTCGCAGTACTCTGTTATAGTTAGATTATTTATGCCATGTATGCACTTATACCTATTAATTCTGGCTGGAGACGCTGATGGCTTCCAGCTCACACACATTGATATCGGTTCACACATATAGCTTGATTTAGTTTTCCACGTTTAAAGCTAGGAAGGACACAACTATATCAGTCCGTTCGAAATCCGCTGCATCCATTTGGTCACAAAGGCTACCTAGTATATATGATCCTAGGCCATCCCAGTATAATTGGTCGTCACAATCTCGCGGCTAAATTCATGAGGATTCCAAGATCTGCACCCAATGGGCTGGCGGCGACTCGACGTGCCTGTTGATCTCTCGGAATTACCTAAGGTAAACATGTACAGCTTCAAATGCGCCCTGCACTGTAGTTATATTATTATCCCCTTCAAATATTGGCGTTGCCTTAGTCTCTAGGGACCATTGCTAACTGAATGTCTCATAATTTAAAAAGTGCTTTCATATGGGAAAACCCATCTTACGGATCTCCCAGACACTCCATCGTGTCGCTTTTGTCCGATGGTATTGGGAGCTATATCAGTTCAGCCTCAGTATTTGAACGACTCCATCTGCAGTGTACCCATCCTGATGCCATCCGGTATTAGGTGCTCCAAATATCCCCAACGGTATATTCAGTCTCAAGCGATATCGCTTACGCACGACATGTGGCTCTCTAGCCAACGGGAAAACTGTGATCCTGGTAGCCTTTTGCACATCCTGGCCTATTTCCCCTCAGACACGATATCAGTGTCGCTTGACAGGCAAAACAACCTCCAGACTCCAAGGCGCACCCGTGCGGGGAGTGCTTCAACCCCAAATGCGCGTCAAATTGGCATTGATATTGGCTGCGGCCGACATCTATATTTATATTATCTCGCGGATTTCGGGCGTTATTTAACACCCGAACAGAGATGAAACATAAGGCCTGTGACTAAAGGCCAGATAGAGTATCATGACACTGTTTCGGACGAGCATTGGGTTATGGCAACGACAACTCATCGCTCTTGTCACCTGAGCGTGTAACATTCCTCTGCAATGATGACCTCGGCCTTGAAATTCATCCGTCCTGCTCTTCTTGAGACGGACTATACAGGCCATCCGATAACGGAGACCTCCATTTCTAATCCCGAATCGCGATATTGTCGCACATATTTCTGTCCACTTGCGCTTGACACAAGTGAATAGATGGCTTGGCTGTGAATTCTTGGCGGCGCGAGTAGTAAATGTTGTTTCCCTCCAGGACCTCCGTGGTGTCAATCCGTCTGGTTCGAGATCCCCCCGTCACTAAATATAGCTTTCTTGGAAGAGTATATCTTCCAATCAGACAACCTCCGCACTATCTGTTGATGCATCGTGTGGACGATAACTGCAGGCCTTAGAAAATCTGGAGTCTGCGTTATGCCTCGTGACTTTTCAGATAGGGATATCCCCCGAATATTAAACTTCCGGAGAACCATACTACATGAGCTAATCAATGCCTGCATGCGTGTCGAGCATCGTCACTCTCGCGACTCCGGAGCAAACGGGCCTGAAATGCCTGCAGATGGCATATTCCCCTGTCCTACCGATGATAATGCTGACAGAGTTACTTTGTGAGCCGCTTGATGTAGCTTTCTTCCACGCACACAATTGCGTGTATGTTGGACAGGGAAGGGGGCAAGTATGAGACTAGATGATTTACAGCCCTTCTCCTTGCCAGGCCGTAATTATAACAACACGTCGTTGTCTCCTCTCCTATACATTTCGTAGTGAAAGTAAAGCCCGTCTCGTGTACGGATGGAGCCCTCGACGTGGTGCAAACGGTGAGATACCGAGCCCGACGGATTAGAGCATAGTATAAGCACGCCGACACCCATATACCCACCTATGGCACATCAAGTTATGGTCTCCTCCCCATCGACACCCCCATCACCCGCATCCTCGTCCCTCCTCTTCCCCCAGAATCCCTTCCCATAGCTAACCAAGATCTCCTCGCCCTTGCCGATGCCACCACCACTGCCGCAATTCTTCCCCTTCTTCCCCACAGGCAGCACAAACACGCCCACTGTAGTAAAGGGAGTCAGTCATTACCCCTTTTCGAGCACGAATAATGAGGTGGGTCTGGGGGAGCAGATGCCGCCTTCAGGAAACCAAAGACTCCCAAGACACACACTAAAAAGGGGGTAAGTGGTAATCTCCCGAGTTTGACATACTACACCTCTCCCCGCGGCGCGCGTCCCAGCACTCCCTGAACTCGGCGTTCGGCCTCCCGCGCACCCCGCGGTAATCATTCACGAAGCGTGCCTCGTTCCCCGCGCGCGCAGCATCCACGGCGACGCCTCCGCCCGAATCATCATCGTCATCATCAACATCATCGCCGCGGTCGAGCCACAGGTCGTAGTCGGAACCGCCGTCGCCATCGCCGTCACCGTCGCCGTCGGAGCCCGGGTGCACGAGGCCGAAGTACGGCACGACGAGGGCGCCGGGAGGCAGGGCGCGGGCGGCGAAGAGGCCGAACTGCCCCCGCGCCGGGTGCGCCGGGTCCGTGATGGGCGCGATGCGGACGAGGGGGCTGGGACCCCGCGGGTGGTGCGCGGGGATCGTCGGCGTGGCCGCCGGGTCCGCGGGCCGGGCGCGGAGGGATCGGAGCTGCGTCGGGGTGAGGGAGGGGGCGTAGGTGGGCTGGGTGAGGTACGGGAGGGCGGGGGGCCAGTTCTTGGGGGTGGTAGTGGCGGCGGATTTGCCCATTTGTATACTACCGGGTAAGTACTTCAGGTCTGTAGAAGTAAGCGTGTAGTTGGGTGTATAGATCCTTTTTACACTAAAAAGGCGTTGCGGGAAGGTGAGGAGGGGAATTAAAATGATAATGTGTGTATGTATGTACGATATGGGAATAGGTAGCTCAAGTGACTTTTGATCTAGCGAGAAAAAAAGGGGGAAAGAAACGACAGTGAAATATGGAGTTGACACCGGGGGAGAGGCGGAGATTGCGGGGGCGGTCGGGCAGCCGAGATCACCTGCTCAGCCGATCATCGGACCCGTTTAGGTACCTACTCCAGCTCCGAAATTCTCGGCCCTCTGTGTAGTGCCAATGCGCCATTGTTCACAAGCGCTATATACCTATACCTATGCTGTCGAGGAACAAAAAGCTTATATGGGCCATAGTCCGGGTTGTAAAAGCGTAGAGGATCTCGGATCCATCTCCTGATATGTGAGCCCCTTCCGGCTACTAATTGAAAATATTACTCCTTGATATAAGTGACTATCATGGGAATATAGGCAGGGAGTTGGTAATAAGCGCCCGACTATAACCTAGTTATACGGTAATGCTTTCCAGGATAATGAGCTTACGGGAAAACGTCGGTTTATCGTGAGCACGCTTGTGGTGTTCTAGAATTATCTACTTAAGATTGAGGTTGGACTAAACTGATGATAGATTAGGGGGTAGGCACATCGTGGCGGAGTGCTGTACTGGAATCTTCATGAAGATATAGCGTCCGAGGTGGAAGAGAAATAAGTTCATCAGCGTAGGTACCTAATTAATTAATATACTAAGAAAAGGGCTTCGTATTGCAATATGGCTACATTGAGGCCGCTCGTATTAAATCAAACACTCATGTGCGTATTACTTACTACCTGGATAGATGGTTGAAAACTTGGCAGAGTTAGCATGTAAGAAGGCTGTTTTATGAGCTATACATGTAAGATTTATGGTTTAAGGAGAGAAACAATCTGGTGTGCGATGGCCTAGCAAGAAGACGATGAGTAGAAAAACCAAACTAAACAATGTCCCCATTTAAAAAGGAGAATTGCCGATTACCTAACCTTAGTTTCCTACATAATGCATTGAGAATCCTGTTTGTGCGATGGGTGTGCATTGAAGACATCGCAGCACTAGGTCGACTTATATAAATAATGCGAGGATGTGATTGGACGGAGTCGAGGTGCGCATCCAGATCTGAAATCTGTCGACAACCTGGAAGCGATCTGGAAAAGCTGCCAGCCACAGTGACATCATAGATTAGGTTATATCATTTCTGACCGATCTCTACGGAGATATCGAGATGTTGGCGATTCCCGTCGCAGCGCGAAAAAAGATCAAATCGTGCACATTAGTCAGGAACTCTGCCGCTCTGTCGGCCTTGAGGTCAGTTTGAGATTTTCTGTGGAATATGGATACCTTTAAATTCGTTTCAGATGGTTGCGAGCCGGATTCGGGCTCACTAGAGGCAAAGGAGCTTTCCCTCCTTAGAAACAATCGGCTTTGTCGGGGTTACATAGCTTAGGTACCTGCTAGCCTGCCGGTGCAGTGGTACATGTTTGTGCATGGATCCCTGGTCAGCCGTCGATCTTGCCCTCTTCCGAGTACAGATTCTGGATTTATTTCCGCCCAAGCTCAGGGATTCGACGGCGGATGCGCAACTTGGACGTTGTGAGTGGGCAAATTCTGAATTCCCATGAATCCCCAAAACCCCATCTTCTCCTCCTACCTAGGGAATAGTACCCCGGGCAGAGTGGCAAAGGGGGTACGTGTGTGTAATACACGTCGGTAGAAGATACCTACCCACCTAGTAGTCTGCGCAACTCCACTAACATGCAGTGGGAGAGTGCCTGCTGTAAGAATTGGTCTGCTGTTCTCGACTTATATGTAGGTATGCATGTACGCAGCATGCAGGCTTACCTACGATGTCTAGGTGCCCTGCGGCTGTTGAGAATCGAGGACATGCAGGTACATGCGTAGCCCCGTTTGAAACTCGGGCACCTCCAACCAACTGGTAACTTGATGGGACTCTCTTCCATTGAGGCTCTGAGGTGACATTATTATACTAAGGTATATTAACATACACATGGATACAAGGTACGTGTGAAATGAAACTTGGAAGCTGCTAAACGATTGATGCCTTGATTCATACATGTAGGTATGTACCGGTATATCTAGTATCTACCTAGGTAATTACATACAATGGATGCATAGTAATGCTCTATAGTGGACTCTTGCAAGTTACCTACCTATCTTCGAGTCTTAGGTACTTACATATGTATGTACTCGTAGCCACGTTGTCAACCTACTCTAGGTAAAAGGGGTAATCCCCTTCTCACGCTCCATCCATTCTGTCTATTATTATCAATAAAAAAATAGAAAAGACAGAAGAGAGGGAGTACACATGCATGCGTTGGATGTGAGACTACCTACATATGTAGGTGTCTGAGACATAGACGTTAGTATGTAGGTACATGTAGGGAGTACCTACCTTGACAAGCCGGATTTGCCACTTTCAAGTAACTCAGACCCAGCCTGAGAAAGACCCGGATTGCAAAACGCCCTTGCTACCTACTAGCCACTTACACAACTACTAGCACCCTAATGCACCCCCTAGGCAGCTACGGTACCTAAGGTAAGCTGGGGTGCCCCCGAGCCTTGTCCCTGTCCGTCCAAGTCTCCTCCACCAAATCCCCTCTCGAATTCCCAGAATTCCCATCCCTCACAGATCCTTGCATGCATAAGTGAGCTATCAATTCTTTTTTATATTTCTCATCTACGACTAGAGCGCGACTCGTGCCCGCAGTAAAGCAGTAAAGCAGAAAACAAGACCAACCTAAGAAGAACTACCGCCACCGTCTTCTCACCCCGTCTGCGCTCCTCCATCCTCTCTTGGCTGCCGTCGTTATTCCTAGGTAGATTACCAGGTTAAAGTTTCCTTCTTCATCGTCCATACCACGCGACACCGCTACCTCGCATGGACTGATCTCGCCTTCATACCTACACTTATACAAACCACCTTGTCCGTTACGATGTGGTCGACCTAATGCTCCATCCCGCTATCGTGTATGAATAGTCGAGATCGGTTTCTTCCTTGGAAGACCCCGCGGATGATCGACAGTCCACTAGACGGACGACGCCTTGTCGAGATCGACTTTCTCCACCAGAGGGGGCCCGGTGTTCCTGTTCTCGACTCTTCTCACCTCGTACGTTCCCTATTGTAAGTCCGGACCGTATTCCTTCTCCTACTCATCTGTTCCTCATCGTCACAAAGACGACCTTGAAGCTACACAGAGCGACACATTGCCCCCTCCCCCCGAGACACATCCGGCTGTTGTTACTGGCCCCCTAAACCTGCCACTGTCTTGCCTTCACGGGCCCCTCACATCCAGCCCGATACGCCAATCGTTGTTAGCCTATGTGTCCTGCATCTGCTTATCCCTCGATCGCTAGCAGCATAAACAACCTATACGAAAATACTCCTGAGCTGTCACTACCACTCGGAATGCACATACCAGGTCGCAACGAGCTGAGTTAAGCTGGCCACGTTCTGGCTGCCGAAAAGTTGCCACCTGCTTGAGCTCCTAGGAGCATCTCCACCCAAGCACGACTTTTAGGTCGGTGCAGTAAAATGGAATCCGACCAACAATCGGCAGCTCAGCCGCAATCGCCGCCGGATTCGGTTGATCATGTCGTAGACGAAGTCTCCCAGTCCGATATATCAGAGCAGCCTAGCGATGATACCACGACCCCTCTTGCGCAGCCTCATGACTCGAACCGCCCTAATAGTCCGCCGTCGACGGACACCCCTACGCCCTTGAGCCAAATCACTGCGGCGAAGCCTACATCGCTACCGATAGCGCCTCAAGACCTTCCTCCTGTCGTGGGCCCTGGTACTAATCACAGTCGGACCTCGAGCTTTCCCTCCTCCTGGAGTGCGAGCTCTGATCGCCAGCTCGGTCATAGTGGGAGCGCCAGCAGCAACGCAGATCCTTCTGACAGGGTGTATCCGATCCGTTCTGTAGTCAGCGTTGATCAGTCGCAGCCTACTCGATGGTTACCGCGAAACTCGACCGACCTGGATTATTTCCCTCGTGACACAACCTGGGATGGCCACCGCCGCCCGAGCAACCCTAGTATAGCAACCGATACTCCCACGATTACGCAGCGGACCGACACTTTCCCTGTCTCTTCTACAGTCGCATCGCCAAGCGGGAGATCAGAAAGGAAAGGGCCCTCAAGAGGGTCTGAAGGAAGCCCGGCACGCGGCGGCGAAAGATTTTCCTCCACCGAACCGATCCAGTTTTTCGACGACGCCGCTTCAGATGCCTCTGACAGGACAAAGGAAAGCCAATCTCTGAATACGGGAGGTAGCCAAACTGAGGTTTCTATTGATCGAGGGTCTGCTTCTGAGCTCAACGATGCCTTGGTTATGGTTCGTTTTCGCCACGTAATGACTGATGATGGTCATGCTGTCATCACTGGCCGCGACGGCACTTTGCAGCGGTGCGAAGATGAACCGATCCACGCACCTGGAGCTGTTCAATCTTTTGGTCTCCTTGTAGCCCTGAGAGAGGAGACCGACGGTCACCTCTCCGTTAGGGTTGTTAGCGAAAACTCGAAGCAGATTATCGGCTTTTCACCCCAGGAATTATTTCGACTTGAAAGCTTTACTGAGATTCTCACCGAAGAGCAGGCGGAGAACCTCCTGGATCATATCGACTTCATCCGAGACGATGAGACGGACCCCGCTACTAATGGGCCAGATGTCTTTAGTATATCTATGAAAGCACCAAAAGGAAAGCCTATCAAGTTGTGGTGTGCCATACATATTAACAACAGTCATCCAGACCTGGTTATTTGCGAATTTGAACTTGAGGATGATCATCAGAATCCGCTGCGTCCGCCGAATGAGCAGATTCCCGAAGAGCCTGAGGACACCCTTTATCAGAAACCGACTGCCGAGGAGTTCCACGAAAGCACCGAGATCAGCAGCAAGCCACTTAGAGTGCTGAGGAGCGCACGCAAGAGGCGTGGAGAAGCTGGAGCGATGCAGGTTTTTGATATGATGTCTCAGGTCCAAGAGCAGCTATCATCAGCCCCCAATCTCGAAAGGTTCCTCAAAATTCTGGTGGGTATCGTCAAAGAACTCACGGGTTTCCATCGGGTCATGATGTATCAATTCGATGCCGCCTTCAACGGAAAGGTTGTCACAGAATTAGTTGACCCTACGCAGACTCGAGACCTGTACCACGGCTTGCATTTCCCTGCTTCTGATATTCCCAGACAAGCCCGCGATTTGTACAAGCTCAATAAGGTCAGGTTACTCTACGATCGAGACCTGGAGTCGGCACGGCTAGTCTGCCGGTCTACAGCGGATTTGGAGCGACCACTCGACCTCAGTCACGCCTATCTGCGCGCTATGTCACCTATTCATCTAAAGTACCTTGGCAATATGGCTGTTCGGTCCTCCATGTCCATTTCAATTAATGCCTTCGGTGAACTGTGGGGACTCGTTGCTTGTCACAGCTATGGGCCAAAGGGAATGCGAGTCGCGTTCCCCATTCGCAAGATGTGTCGATTAGTGGGCGACACAGCTTCACGAAACATCGAACGCCTCTCGTACGCTTCCCGCCTACAAGCGAGAAAACTCATTAATACCATGCCAACTGACAAGAATCCTTCTGGGTACATTATTGCCTCTTCTGATGACTTATTAAAATTGTTCGACGCGGATTTCGGTATGCTGTCCATTCGGGGCGAAACTAAAGTTCTCGGCAGAATAGAGCAGTCCCAAGAAGCACTTGCTATGCTTGAGTATCTACGACTAAGAAATTTTACATCCGTGCTTACTACGCAGGATATCTGTGAAGATTTCCCAGATCTCCGTTATCCTCCTGGCTTTTCTGTCATAGCGGGACTGCTGTATGTACCTCTTAGTGTGGGGGGTAACGACTTTATCGTCTTCTTCCGCAAGGGTCAAATTAGGGAGGTGAAGTGGGCAGGAAACCCGTACGAAAAGGTGATCAAAGAGGGCACCTCTAACTATCTAGAGCCGCGATCGAGCTTTAAGGTGTGGCACGAGACAGTCATCGGCAAGTGCAGAGAATGGTCCGAGGAACAAGTCGAGACCGCCGCTGTCCTCTGTCTAGTTTATGGTAAGAAATGCCAGACCCAATTTTGCTATAGCTACAAGTGCATAATCTAACTTCCTTATAGGCAAGTTCATCGAAGTTTGGAGACAAAAGGAGGCCGCACTACAGAGCAGCCGACTGACTCGACTCCTGCTGGCGAATTCTGCACATGAAGTGCGCACGCCTCTAAACGCTATCATCAATTATCTCGAAATTGCCTTGGAAGGATCGCTTGACCAAGAGACTCGAGAAAATCTGGCAAAGTCTCATTCTGCGTCGAAATCACTCATATATGTCATCAATGACCTCCTTGACCTCACCCAAACCGAAGAAGGCCAGGAGTTAATCAAAGACGAGATTTTTGACTTGCCTGGCTGTGTCAAAGAGGCAACTGATCCGTTCAAATTGGATGCCAATCGGAAGGGCCTAGTATACGAAGTCGTCGAACATCCCGGCCTTCCGCGGTATGTTCATGGTGATTATCGTCGAGTGCGTCAAGCGGTCGCCAATATGACGGCGAATGCTATGCAGCACACAGTCGAAGGTTCTGTGAAAGTAGAGACTTATGTTACGGAGGTACTCGAGTCGCGCGTCCGAGTTGAGATCACTGTTCACGACACCGGTTGCGGAATGAGCAACGTGAAGCTAGACAGGCTATTTCAGGACTTGGAGCAGGTCAGCAGTGACGATCCCGAAGAGCCTACGTCTACTAAAGACGTCGAAAAGCCGCATGATGGGCGTACCTTAGGGCTAGGTCTTGCTGTAGTGGCGAGAATAGTCAGAAACATGGATGGGCAACTACGCCTTAAATCCGAGCAAGGAAAGGGGTCGAGGTTTGTGATTCAGCTTCCGTTTGAGCTACCAACCGATGATGTGCTCGACAAAGTCGGCGCTAGTAATGCTACAGTCAACTCGAATACGAATTCCAGCCCCGCCTCGGTTACAAGAACCATGCCGCCCAACCAAGCTGGTGAGGTTATGCTGGTTGACCGGGGCAGCTCAATCCACACATCAGGCCGCCATATTACGGAGAAGCGGAGTTTTGACGAAAATACCAGCAGTAGTAGTTTGAAGAGTGGTGCTAGTAACAGCGCTCAGAGCAACAAAAGCGACGCAGATCGTTTGATAGACGCTTTCCAGACCCCATTATCTCTGGGAGACCCGGATGAGGGAGCTATTGGTATTCAGCACCATAATTCCAAGAGACGACAGCATCATGCAAATACTAGTAGTACATCATTGCCAGAACCCGACACCAACCGCCAACCTGTCATCAGCGCAAGCCCTCCAGAACGGCCCTCCATGCCGCGACGCCTGACTTCAAGTCCAGCACCAGATTCGCAGGCTGGATTACATTTTGTCACAGGCACCAAGACTCCTATCCGACCTGTTAAGATTCCTGACGAGTATTTTGACCGGCCCAAGTCCCCCCAGACCGGGGAGGCATCGAAGGTGTTGTTTGAGATTCCCGGTAAACCTGATATAGAGCAACCACGAGCAGAAGATAAGGGATCTCCTGCTAAGCACTTGGGAAATTTGCACGTACTCGTGGCCGAGGATGACCCGATCAATATGAAGATACTAAAAAAACGATTGGAGAAAGTTGAACATGAGGTCTACCACGCGGTTAATGGTGAAGACTGTGCAATGGTGTATAGAGAAACGCCAGCCAAGTTCGATGTCATTCTCATGGACATGCAAGTAAGTAGCTAGAGATCTCCTTGCGAGCACGGGCGGGACTCATGTTGACCAATATGTTAGATGCCCATCGTCGACGGTCTGACTAGTACCAAAATGATCAGAGCGTTCGAGCAGTCAGATGAATGCACGGAGTTCTCACCATTAGCCACTAGTCACGGCAGAATCCCCATTTTCGCTGTCTCGGCTTCTCTTACGGAGAAAGAGAAACCAAAGTATGTCGACGCTGGATTTGATGGCTGGATCCTGAAACCTATCGATTTCAAGCGACTCAAAGTTCTGCTTGATGGCATGACTGATGACAGCATCCGAGAGGCATGCCTCTACAAACCCGGAGAGTGGGAACAGGGTGGATGGTTTATCCTTAGGTTGGGTAGGCCATCTAAATTCCTAAACCCCGAAGGCGAAGATCCATCGTCTGAAGATATAACACCGACCGGTCCTATTTAAGCGCCGTTAGATTCGGATGTGGTTTCCTCCTGATCGGTTGATTCATATGCTGTTCGTCGCTCAACTAGACGGGATTCACTCATGGTACCTTTTACTTTATGAAGGTCTGGCTTGTAATTGACTATAATACGTTGTATACGAAGCTTGGCCGGGAAGTTTGGGGAAGTGAGAACGAGCTACTTATTTTTATGAGTATTCATCCGGCCTAGATGCGGATTGGCATAACCCCTTTTATTAAACCACTGATTGGCACTTTTGTATATGAAGAATGGAGGTAGGAGAAATCAAGGCCAAGGGCAAAGGTGTTACGACAAGGTTGTTGTTCGTTTGTTTCATGTTCACTATAGATGATCTGACATGGCGTCTCGAAGGGGTTTGGGCGGGATGATAAAAACGGAATGGGGGCGGCCATGACAAAGTACACGCATTGCATGGAGTTTTTGGGGTTGTTGCTAATCCATGACACCGTTCCAGGCAAAATAATATTGCGATAGATTTCTCTTCGCGCCTGTATGCGTACGGTCCTGGCAAGCAACAAACATCATATTTTTTTCTCATACACGACAACACACGAACTTTATAGGGATTACAATAGGCTTAGCAGTAGGTATTACAACAACGGGGTATCACATATACGCACCCGAGGGGAGGAGGAGGAAGAAGAGAAAGACGTAAGAAGCCAAAGAATGGAACGGACAAGTTTTGTCCGGATCTCCTGTGGATTCCTATGGCGAGGGGGGCCTCCTCCTGAGAAAATGGGTAGGGCAACTACAATAGCAACAACAACATGATACATATATATAACCTATTAAGCATACTTTCATCGGTTTCTACCGCCTCCAAGATGTGTTCACTGTCTCTCGTCGCTTTTCTAATACTTATGTAAAGTTGGAAGTTGTAATTGGATCGGCGAAGATAGGAGACGGAGAGTAAGGTAGTTAAAACTAGTGGAAGTAGCGAGTATAGCATCAGGGTATCTCTCGCACAAAGTCTTGAAGATGATTAGAGTTAGACGGGAGCGTTGTTATGCTTGTAAATAAATATATATCCATCATCAGCTAATCGATCGGACCGGATCAGATCGGGGTGTCATCTTATATACATGGTGAGTTTCTCATTTCATCGCATACATACATACATTGCATACATTACATGCGGATCGTATCCAAACCATATTCCCTCTTCTCTGGTTCCTTCTTTCATACATATATCCTCTAGGTCTCGTATCATTCCCATCTCCATCTTCATCCCTTCTTTTTTTTTTTGTATGTGTGTTTCCCCTAGGCACGGCTGCGGGAAAATAAAGAAGAAAAAGAAATAAGACTCAAATCGTAAAATATTTTTTATGTCCCATATACCCATCCATGCGCCGAAGGGAAAGAAACCCCCATTCCGTTCCGTTCCGTTCCTTTCCATTTCATATGTAAGAGAAAATGCTCGTCTTATACCGCCCCGTTAACCTCCCAAAGAGGATTTGGAATCCTTTTTTTTTTTTTTTTTTTGATGATAATGATGATGTTGTTGTTGTTGTTCTAATCGTCGCTGTTTGTCCCCATAACAATGAAATTTTCCCAGTCGGGGAAAAATAAAATAAATATAAAACAATAATAAGACGTAAAAATGCTGGTGTTTATCGTATCATGTGAGTTATATGTGTGCGTATGTGGTGTCTGTCGAATATGATGGGATCCGGGATAAAACTTGGCATAAAAGCCCTCATCCCCAACCTCTCCCCCCCCTTTTTCCCCTCCCCTCATCGACCGATAACGTGGAGGATGGGAGGGGGGTAATTAAATAGGGGGTTTCCGGGAGAAGAAGGAGGGGAGAGAAACGATTAGTCTGGTAGAAAGAAGGTAGAGGGGCGACGAAGGAGGAGCAATCAACAGTGCGCAATCCCGTCCCCCCTTCCCTCTTTCTTCTACCTATTTCGAACCTGATCGATCAATCGGTCGGTCGGTCGGTCGCGTCACTGAGGCGGATTCGCCGTGCAGAACGCACGAAACAAGCAGGTAAAGCTCCATATATCCGCCCCGAACGGAAGGGGTGAGAGGGGGGGGGGGGGGGGGGAGGACGAAGGAGACGAAGCCCCCTTTCCCCCCCTTCCTGAACACCCACCGCCGCCGGCCCCCTCCGTCTCTTTTTCCTTCTCCCTCCCCTCCGTTTCCGAGGGAGAAGAAAGAAAGAAAGAAAGGAAAAAAGGGCATCGGGGGATGATGAGAAAAAGGAGGGGGGGGGGCGCACACAGAAGAAAAGAGAGAAAAAAATAAACCCCAACCTCCCCCTCCCCCTCTTTCCCAATGAGGGTAAAAGAAAGGGAGGGGTGGAAGGTTGGGGTTTACGGTATGTCTCTCGACGACTCGGTGCTGCTGCTCGTGCTGGTGATGGTGCCCTGGTGGCGGGCCATGTGGACGAGGCGGTAGATGCCGAAGGCGATGAGGGCCAGCACGATGAACAGCACGATGATGATGATGGCGATGACGTCGTTTTCTTTGACCATGGTGAACTGATTTCCCTGGCGTTTGTTGTCGCGCGGTGGTATAAATAAGGTGATGTAGGTAGGGTTAGATAAGGTATAGGATAAATGATAGATAAGGTATAATAATGCGGTTGGTGGTGGCGGGGGGGATTGACGATCGTGGGCTTAGGTGGGTAGGTAGGTAGGTAGGTAGGTAAGTAGGTAGTTTAAGCTGTAGAGAACAAGACAAAAGTTAGCTAATGGGGTTTCTTCATTCTCAAGTATTGCATTCTCGATATCGAGAATCAGAATTGCGATCCTGCACATACCTTGAAGATGTTGGGTAATCGATATCGACGATAGGTAAGCCACAGGTACTTTGTCTATCGCAAGTTACCGAATATAAATAGCTTCATTCAATTCGAGCGTCAACCAAAAACTCTCTCTCAGAGCTGCAATCACCAATCAATCAATCGATCAAAATATGATAAAAACCGAAAATAAAATAAAAATTCTATTTCGATTTTCAATTCCTGACAATGGCGATCGGAGAGACAGAAGGGGAAAAGAGGTAAATGGAAAAGGGTGGTGGGTGGTTACGCCCGTTTGCTGCAAAGATGGGAATATATACGACCGGTTGCCCTGCCATTCGTTGTGCCGTTGGCGTAAATAGCGAGGCTGGTTATCTTTTTTTTTTTTTTTTGCGATCGTAAAATGCGCAAGGCTGGCGACAACAATACCTTGTTCCTGACAAACCCCATCCTTGTCAACTTTCTAGTTGTATGTTGCTTGGCCGGTGGTTGGGTACAAGTCTTTTTGTTCCTCTACTGCGATAAGATAGTGGGGCTCCACAGCAGCAGCAGCAGCAACGGCAATTGTAAGGCAAGTTTTGACCGGGGGGTGTTTTGTTCTTACTAGGGGGGAAGGGAAGGGAGAGCTTGGCTACCTTATAGGTAGGGAGTACGGGCGTAGTACGATACGCTAAACTACCTCTGGGTTAGAGCCGTTAGGTAACGGAATAACGGAATACAGCGGGCCCAGAACGAACCCGAAAACCAGCCTCCCCTAGGTACTTACCCGTCTTCCGAATCATCCTCCAGGTCGGTACGAAACCTACCTAAGGCCTACCTTTATCAGCCCCCCCAGCGAACTGGTACTTTGCTCCATCCACGTACACTTCGTTCATGGTACCTAACACTCAATTTTTCTTCTTCTTTTCTTCCTTGACTACGTATACTACCTAGACATGCAGAAAAAAAAATCCATATATAAGAAATAGCTACGAAGGAGGAGAGGAGGAAACAGAAAAAATTCAAATGCCTTACATTTTTGCGCCTCTTGTTTCCCTTTTAAATTACTTCGTAGGTGTTCAATATAACGGGAAACCTGGGAATCGGACGCCATGGGGCGGGGGGGACTGCTTATGTTACACTTTCTGAAGAAGACCTCGGTGTCATCTCGCGCATGTTAGTTCCATCGAAATAGTTAAATTGTCGCGTGGCCAAACCCTCTCTTCGGCTCAATTCCCTCTCACCATCTTGCACTTCCACTGCTACCTGCATCTCCCCTACATCACCCTTAGATATATTCATCGTGGTTCCTTGGTGGACGCATATAGAGCAACTGTTCACTCGTCTTTCACGACACCGTCTGACGTGGACATCACGATCTTAACGTGTCGTTCGTAGAATTGTAGCATCTACAGGCATCAGTCAGCAAGTATCCCACCGTCATCCAGCATAAGAACTAGCTCACCTTCTGGGGGCACCGCTGGTAGATGACTTTCGTATCGTGCTGTGTCTTGCGTCCGTTCTTCCACGTGAGGTACACAATGAGCTTGCCCGTGTTCTCGTCGTGGCAAGCGTCGATCGATTCCACCTCATCTTCCCACGATCCCACCGGCGGCTTCCAGGCGCGAGTACTAGCAGGCGGGGTTGCTGATGCGGGATGGCTTTCGTTACGCCGCCGCTTCGTTCCGTTTGTCGGCGTGCCCGCCGCGGACCCGGCCGCGGGCCGGCCGCGTTTCTTGGTCTTGAGCGCCGTCTTTGCATCCTCTATAATCTTGTCCCGGCCGCCCACGCTTGTGAGATACTCGCCGAGGACCTCGGTCGCATTCAACCTATTCGGTGGGATTTGGTGAGAAACTTTGGCGCGGTAGACCAACATCAAAACACTCACTTAAGATTTTCCTCATCCTCCCAAGTCTGATCTGATTTCTTGTCGTAGCCTTCCCACTTGACCTTGTATTTTACGACGCCCTGTATCCCATCGTTTAGCCCCCAGAGTGGTACCAAAGACGCCCGCTGCTGTTACTTACGTCGGGCTCGACGACATGAGCAATAATCTTCTCGACAATGAATCTAATCACCCACATTAGCGTCTACCCAGTCGTATTCGCAACATCTTAGGGCCATCGGCCAGAGGATTTACGCAAAACAATTGTAGAACTTACTCGTCCTCGTCTAGGTTCTCGTCTTCTTCCTCTTCCCCGTCCTTATCATCGCCATTCCCCACATCTCCCTTCACGGCGTCGGGCATATCATCATCTTCATCCACAGTATCTTCCTTCACGCTGACGGACGTGTTCTTGGCGCGTCTGGCCGGCGTCGGAACGCCGAGGTCGAAGTCGCCGATGTCAGACTTCTCGTCGTCACTGATCGCTTGATGTGGGTGTCAGCTGTTGCACGCGAAAGGGAGGGGAGGGGCTTTTGTTGCCGGCGGTGGCGGTGATCGATCGATGTTCTTGTGAGGCAGCTCCAAAAACAGGTGGAGGAAACATACCTGGAGGCATCGTGGACCCTTGGAGTCAATTGCGGTGGGTTTTGCGCGGTGCACGGTAATTGACGCGCTTTCGGTTGTAGGATGCAGCTCGGGTGTAGAGAGGATGGATGCGACAGGCTCAGCTATCTGCACCAAACTAATGTTCGCGATCGATGTTCGCGACAAATCGAAATGAGTGATAGCAAAAGCTGCCGCGGGAGAGGGAAGTTTGGTGGCTCTGTTTGCTTCCTGGTCCAAGCTTTTTTTAAACTATGCCCCAGCTACCACCAGCCGCTGCCAGCTGACTGTGACAGATGTGGCTTGTGCCATCTCACCAGCCACATTTTACATGAACTTTTTCATCCCGTCAGGTGAGGTTAGGTAATGAGCCCGGACCATCGAAAGGACCCTTCTGTGATGTTCAACGTGACATTGCGACTTTCTTTGCTATTAACAAGATAATTTATATACGAAGGGTTCGATGGTAGTCAACAATTGGTTTCCATAATTGGCTTATTGCTTGATGATATGAACGGCCTTGTATTTCGGGAACCTCTTGAGCAAAACGAGCGTGTGGTCTCTTTAGGGGGTAGTAGCTTGTTGGAAATTTGAAAAGACTTGGTGAACATTTATCTACTACATATCTATTCGCGACCAAAAATAGGTACAAGGTAGGTAGTCAGATGATCACCAAGCACCAGCATTTATCTAACCATGCCTTATCCCGGTAGATCACCTATAACCGATACGCCTTGCTATATAACCGCGGTAGTTTGTAGAGCACTCACCCGACTTGAGAACTATATACTGCTGTATATAACAGCAGCTCGGAAATGGCCAAAGGGGAGAAAATCTCACTCTGTAGGCAGATCACGATCTGTAGAAAGAGATAGGCTTCGATTTGATATTCTCATTCCGATTTTACTGCTCATGGGGACAACAGAAAAGTGCCCTTGTTTTCCGAGGAAAGGTATCAGGAGGAAATAGAAGGAAGACAGGCACGTTAATACTTAGTAAGAAAGCAAGGACAGTTCCTCTCAAGGCGGTGTTAATAAATGCCCTACACTAGGTGCGGCCTGGCCCAGAAATTATTAGAGGAGTGTGTAAGATGGTCCCTACGCAGTACATGGGTATGAGAAAAAAAGGGGGGACAGTTCTGCAGGTGGCCTTCTCCTTCACCGGTATACACACATTCCTAAGCTACATACCTGGCTACCTTTTAGGTAGCTCGTCCAAAACTCCCCTCCTTCCCCTTTTAATCCCCCAAGGTGTATATGCTTGATGTCTTCTGTCTTATGCGCATGTGCTATTTCCATATGTCCCACAGGTATAGCCTATTACCTGGCGCGGGGGGGCTCGTTCTACAGCTTGGCCTAGCTGCGTGGATAGTGTCGTGTAGGAATCTCTCCCCAGAGATTCATATGTGAGAAATTATGAGGAGCTTAGAACGCTCACCTCACTACCCGTGTGTGGCCATATTCGCCCAGAGGCAGAGAGGGTCCAGCATCCCTGCAACCGGACCTGTATCCCGAGTCCCGACATGAGCTTTTCGGTATACACTAGAGCTGGGACTGGGGAGCTTGGGCCGTTGAGGCGGAAAGGGCAAATCTGATACCCAGCTCCTAGTGGCTGATCACAGTTAACCGGTCAATCGACAGGCTGGAGGTGTCTCTCTGTTTCATTACTAGTGTAGTGCAGCATGCAGCATGTATGCACATGTACGTGTATATTTCTGTAGGAGCCTTCCTGCGTTCATGCGACGCTTGGCTTTGGGTGATTGAAAGAAAACGGAGGACCAGAGGGCATTAGTGAATTAGTGGTTACGGGGAATATACCTACATAAGGACTGTGGCTAGGGGGGTTATGTATTGTACAGTACAGCCCCTAGGTTGGAAGTGAAAGTACTCGCCATACCTACCTAGGTACAGTTGAATTCGGATAGAGGCTAGGGGGCTGGGTATGTATCAGAGTGTACAGTACGACTGGGTACATACCTATGATCCCCTTCCCCTTTTGATTTCCACCAGATGTGTAATTGACGGTGTATCCCAAAGTAATGTAGGCACAGTTCACTAAATTTCCTCTCTCCTTTTTTTTTCTCCCCCATGTACGGAGACTTCTCAGGAGTTCATAGACGTCGGGGGAATTATTTATTATACGAAGATATGTACCCGGTATTGACCAATCGATGTATGGTATGGCATTTATGGGCTCCTATTATTACCTGCCCTATACCTACCTGTAGGCTACAAGCCATGTAAGGTTATGTACATAGAAGTATACCTACCTACCTACCTACATTAGGTACATCATGTATGTATACACATGCATGTAGGTAAAAAGTATCGATTGATACGTGGCTTGGGCGAGGCATAGCGAAGGTACATCAATTGATGCTAATAAAATAAGGTAACGCTAGTTAGCCTAGCGCCCGGTCCACTTCTGGATCTTCCTTCACCTGTCGGAGGTACCGGACCCTCAGCGGCTGTAGCCAGTACTTATGCCGGGCCCCGGCCCAGACAGAAAGACAGGGGGCGCAAGGAGAGATCCCATGTACCTCTACCAGTGCCTTGCCGGTTCAAGTAGGTGAAGTACTTGAGGATTTACCGGGCGACAGCACATATACAAAGCCCCTGACTTTGATGAATTGAAAAAGTTCCCCCCCGAATTTATTATGCCAGAGAACCATCTCCAAAAAAAGAAAAGAAAAAGAGCTGCTATCCTCCAGGGAAGCACCCTTCAACTTTGTGCACTTCGCTCCCGGCTTCGACAATTAGTAGCACTAGCAGCACTATACATACATATGGTAGGGGCATCTCGACACAGCTCCGTCAGGAATTTCCTACCTGGATGACAGCCGATTGGGAGAAGCTCCTTTGGGGCGCTGCCAGCAATTGACTTCATCCAGGACGCCAGTTCAGCTGAGCAGCAACGACAGCACGACAGCACGGCAGCACGCCAGGCTAGCAGCACCATCTTGCACAATCCGACCGACCCGGCTCGAACCTCGCATAATCCCGTACGAACCAACACACCACGCCACGTCCGCCTCGACTCGACCTGGCTGACCCGGCTGTCCACGGCCCCAGTCATGTCCGACGCAACCAACGGTCCGTCCGAGTCGCCAGCCGCTCTCAAGGCGAGTGCTCCGAAAGACAGGAACTGCCCTTACTGCGGCCAGGCCTTCACCTCCTCTTCCCTCGGCAGACATCTAGACCTCTACATCAAAGAGAAGAACCCCAAGCCTCCGGATGGCGTCCACGATGTCGACGCCATCCGCAAGATGCGCGGCACCATCACCAGGAGGCAGCCAAGGGGCTCCCTCGCACGTCGGGATTCCTCCAACCCCGGAACACCAACCACGTCTTCCCGGAAGAGCCCCCCGTCCGATGTGAGCATTAGGCCACCCGCCATCCCCAAGGAAGGCCAATTCGTCGTCGACCAAAGCCCTAGGTATCCTTTCCAGCCCGGCTGGGAGGTTACCGGCGTCATCAACGACTTGCCTTCGAGAAATGGCGAGCTGAGGGGGAGCTGGGAGGAGGGGCCTGGTCAGGATTCTTCGGCCAGGCCCAGCCTACAAAGGGCGCCGAGTAGAGTTGCTCAGAAGGTCCAGCTGGACGCAAGACAGAAGCTCGCCGATGCCATGGATACCGCTAGGGCTGCCGAGTTGGCTTTGAGGGAGATGTTAAGCTCGTGGAGGGCTGCAAAGTGCGTTCACCTTCTCCCGCCTCCCGCTTGTGTTGCGTTACTAACACGCCACATCTTGTCAGACAACACATCGACATGAACTCGGTACCCTTCGACTTCGATCCCCTTTCCCTCGACTTCCCCGCTCTCACCCTCCAGTGCCTTCAGGCGCCCCCCACCTTGTTCTCCTCTACGCCCCATCCTACCTCGACCTCGTGGTCTATACAGCCACCCTCACAGAAGCAGTATGAGGCGCTACAGACATATTTCCAAGAGGAGTTCCGAAAATGGAGGGTTACCTGTGCCATGGCAACGACTGCATCGTCGGAAGAGTTGACCTATCCTCCATCCAATCCTCACTTCCCCCAGGATGTGCGCGACGGCGTGAAGAAGGCAGAGAAGGCGGCGGCATTGCTCGAGAAGCAGATAAATGAACACTTGCAGTCTACTTATCAAGTCTGGGAACAACTGCCTCAGGCTAGGAGAAGCGAGCTCTGGGTCCTCGAGCTCGCGAGGAGCGTTGGTAGAAGGCAAAAAGATATTGAAAAATTCAAAGGAGCCCAGCACGCTTTGAAGCAAGAGAATACGAACTTAAGGACTCAGATTGACCACCTAAATCGTTTACAGCAGCCCAGGGAGTTCAGAATAGTGCCGCCAGTGACAATCCCAATAGAGGAGTCGTTGATCTCCTATCTCTTAGATATGGGTGCTAAAGGCCATCAGGGGATCGGTCTCAATACTGAAGACCGTCACGTGGATCTCAACACTCTGGTCTCCCGCGCTATCGATCGGTGGAAAACAGTCATCATATCATCTAGGGGAGCAGGAATGACCGGACAGAGGCCACTTGATCAACCTACACCTGTACCGACACCAACTAGCGCCACATCAGCTCCCAACCCTCCTCCGCAGCTTAAGCCCGTACCACAACAGCAATCTCAGCAGCCTCAGCCTCAGCAGCAACAGCAGCAACAACAGCAGCTGCAGCAGCCTCAGCAAATATCCTTGCCCTCGGGGACAACCGCGCCAACTACTGATTCTAAAACTACGTCAAATACTCCTCCAGTCGCCACATCTACTGCTGACGAGGAAAACAGCGATCAGGATGCTGACGCGGAGATGGAAGAGGATGATGGTTTTACGCCTATTACCCCCGTTGTCGCGAAGCCGCCGACCCAACAACAGCCCCAGCTTGAAGTGCCCCGGACGAGGGCTCCCAACCAGCGAATACCGAACAATGCTGATCCGCGATTTGTCATGAATGGCACAGGTGGTAATCGCGCGCTCAATATGCGACAGTCAATGCCTAACATGAATGCAACTTCTACGATGCCAGGGCATGGCCACAACCAACAGGGGCATATGAATAATAGCGACTATGGTACTGTTGTTCAAGGCGTTGGGGGCGACCCCATGTATATGGATTGATAAATAGACGGGATGGTGGTACGGCGGTTTTGGCGTTCAAGAAGGAGAAATGAGAAAACAAAAAGTAGAAGAAATTTCCCGACAGTGTCCATGACTTGAGGACTCATTAGCAAGGAAGCGTGGCTATGCTGAGAAGTGTCCATCATGGCGGGATTTGAAAATGTGTTAATATATATATATATATATAAAGTTTTAAAAAAGATTGCGTACGAACTAATACTCCTCCGTGGTGTGACTTGGGTTCTTCGGTGAATAACTAAGTTGTCTTGTATAAGTATTTACAGTTCCTGGTTAGGATTTCTGTAAGAACGTATTAGTCTAACTCGTACCGCGTAATAGGTAGGTAGTATAGTCATGTTACTATATCAGGCAAGGATCGGCTGATTAGACTAACACATGAAGTCGAGATGGGAAAGGTGAAAAAAAAAAAAAGCACATTTTTAGACTACCGATAGTCGCTAGAGGCTTTCGGGAGCGGACACGAGCTATCTTATACACACAGTAACCCTTGTCCGAACTAGCCCGGGTGGCTCGCAGGCCCCTGATATGTGCTTAATAGGGTAGGTAGGTAATAGGTAGGCAGTTAAGTTAGCCATCGTGTTTGCTCTAAGGACGAAGTAGGCAGGAGAGCACGATGGCTAGGGTAGGCTAGAAATATGGCTTCTCTATTTCGGTGTGTGGATGCCACTAAGACCGGAGAAATAATGATAACCTGCATAGGGCATCTCCCGTGTGCCGTGTCCCGTGAGAGGATGAAGCAAAGTCTTGTTTTCGATGAGAAGTAGATCTGTGGACATGTATTTTTCTTGTGTCTGCCGAATTTAAACGTCGTCTATCACGAACACTTTGTTGCTGTTGTTCTCGTGATAGTTATATTAATAGCATTTGAGAGTAACTTCTAGAAAGAGTAAAGTAGGTAGGTAGATGTTTATACGATCTTGCTATATGTTGTCCAACTAGATGCTAGGGCTGATATGCTTACGAGCAAATAAATGACTAACATTTCATGTAAAGAAACGTCTGAGAAAACTACGCTTGGAGAGACAGAAAGGATAGTTGTGACTAGGAAGACTTGTATTAAACTAGGGGCCAATTATACGATGTACTACATAGTAAATGACTGTGTAACTATCTTACACTAATTGATTATATAGACTTTTCTAGACCTTTATAAGAATATAAAAACACCTTATTAACTTGATATTAAGTGTATTTATTTATATATAATGTTAAAATTTAATATAATATAAAGTTTATAACTTTTAAATATATACTAGTTAATAAAAAGGAAATATGTAAAGTTTATACTAAGTTGTCGTAAAAAAAGCGAAATATTTTTAACGGAAACATTTTTCACTTTAATAACTTGAAACTATTTACCTAGGTATATAAGGTATTAGAAACTCACGATACTACATGTAAACTAGATGTAGCGCAATTATCATACCTTGATGTCAAAAGACAATGCAACTAAGGAAAACATAGGAAAGTTTCGTGCGTACTTTCTAGAAATTCTCACGCAGTCAATAGGCCTATTTCATGTACACGTAATGGGAGACTTGAGAACATTGAAGGTTGGCTAATACCTGCCATTTTTATCCCCCAAAATGTTTTCGATAAAAATATTACGACGGACGATCCTATAGATTAAACACTAAGATGTCTAGGATGGAACACTTGGCTGTAAATTTCATCATCATCATCCCTGCGCATTGGGTTATCGTTAGAAAGGCAACGTCATCAACTAAACCCGTGGGGAGTTCTCTATGTTACTATTTTCTCCGTACCAGACACGGATGTCTTGTTCCAGAAGTCGGTATAATGCGGTGGGTCTTGGAAAGTCGCATTACTAAGGAAGATCCCGTGGCGTTGATCTTACTAACAGAAGCTTGAATTAGACGATAGAACACATGTTGCTTGCTTGACCTTCCTGTCAAGGAATTATTTACCTTGGCGAACATCGACACGACTTGGCGCTCTGGAGTGACAGATCTACGGCGCACTTGGCAGTTCAGCCATAAAGCTTGATTCAACTTCGACTGCCAATCTTCAACTTTCCAAGATGTCTAATCCACCAAAGACAGCATCACGACATTGCTGCTTCTTTATATATATACATATATTCCAATGCTGAAGTTCAGGAGGAGCCTCAACTGGGCGGCTCCCATCCCTTTCCGCCCCCCTCTTTAAGTGATGCTCCCCTCCTCCGCTCAGCTCCGCACTTCGTAAACGGCGATTATCTTATCTTCCCAGCAGTCGAGTTATGCAGTCGTATTTCCAAACCCATGTCCTCCTCTACACCCAAACCTGCTTTCCGCCCCCCTTATCTTGAAGCGGCACGCAATTGCCCCCTGGTTCCCCCACCATCCGGTCGAGAGGGTCATGTCCGAATTCACGCGCCCGTCGCACGAGCTGTCCATCTACCCAACTGTGCACGATTTTTTTTTTCAATCTAGAATTCCGAGACCATCAGGCCCGACAATGCTACCTTCCTCTCAGACTATAGCTTACGTACGTTGCTTGATCCAATGACCGTTCGTCCCAGGCCACACTGCTCTAGTTTTCCCGGAAAGCCTAATACGACATTTCCTTGGCCTATGGAATATCCCGTTGCGTTGGCTCTCTGGGCAATTAGGGACAATATTTGGTCTGCTTGGCGCTGCTGGCAGCTCTAAGTAGCTGTGAGAGATGTGGGCGAGCGTGCCTCCGTGCGCCAATTGATGTCTATCTAGCTATAATGTCTCATGTTATAGGTTAACCGTATATGCGTAGCCGTTAGATATGGCCACGCCAGCTACGGCTTTCCATGGACTACCCTTGCAAGTACCGCCTGGTCTCTGAGACGGCTTTTCTACATATATCAGGAAGGTGGTTGAGGTTGCTCGTGATTAATGCTGCTCCGTAGAGGCTACAACTGATCAGGCCGTACCAATGCAAGACCGCTATCATCTGAGTCTAGGCTTTCCTACGCTACATCGGCGATGGTACGTTGCGACTGTCGCGTGCGTGAATAAGAAAAGGCCCTATGACTATAAAACGGGTTACTATCCACACCTTCTACTGGTCTTGCAGTTCCATCGCCAAGCTCTCTCTCTCTCGCTACTTTCCAGACCAAGAACAAAGTCGCTTAGCTTGTTGACCTCTACTGCTCTCCTTTCTATCCCATCATGAAGTTTACTGCTGTTGCCAGCGCCCTCCTGTGCGCCAACGTAGCTCTCGCTGCACCAGGCACTGCTGCTCGCCGCCAGCGAGCAGCGCAACGTATTGCCCAACGAGATGGTCTGTCTCGTAGCTCGGGTACGCTCCAGCCTGCTGAGGGAGAGGCTGCGTTGACCTCGACCAACGAAACCGCCCATGTCGAGTACAGCAGCAACTGGGCGGGTGCGGTTCTCATCGGTACGGGCTACACGACCGTTACCGGCTCCAGTACGTATTCCTAGGATTTTCATTATTAGTCCATAACTCTTTAAACTGCCTTGGCAGTCATGTCCATATAAAACCCCCTATAAGACAAATGATATCACTTGAAGAAACCCTTTTAACACTCGTCTATAATTAGTCGTTGTGCCAACGCCTAAGACACCCTCGGGCGGCAGCAGTTCGACGACATATTCCGGCTCCGCCTGGGTCGGTATCGACGGAGACACCTGCTCCACGGCCATCTTGCAGACTGGTGTCGACTTCTCTGTCAGGGGTAGCTCCGTTTCTTTTGATGCTTGGTATGAATGGTACCCCGACTATGTAAGTACGCCGTAATGATCGAGGCTTCATGTCTTACACGATCTTACTCCCGCCCCGGAGCTTGTCGTATCCCGGGGGCGTAGTCGTCACGTAAAACATTTCCACGACCACTCCCCACGTAGGTTGATTGCCCCGTTTTTCTGACTAGCGCGGGAAAAAATAACAGGCCTACGACTTCTCCGGCATCTCGATCTCGGCGGGCGACACGGTCACCTTCACGGTGACGGCGTCGAGCAAAGGGGCCGGCAAGGCCGTCATCGAGAACGAGTCCACGGGCCAGACCGTGACGCACTCGTTCTCGGGCGAGAGCGACCAGCTGTGCGAGTACAACGCCGAGTGGATCGTCGAGGACTACTCGAGCGGCGGCAGCCTCGTCAGCTTCGCCGACTTCGGCACCGTCACCTTCACCGGCGCCTCTGTCAACGGCGGCACCGGCGTCAGCGGCGCCACCATCATCGACCTCAAGCAGAACAACAAGGTCCTGACCTCGTGCTCGACCTCCGGCTCGAGCACCGTGACTTGCGACTACACCGGCTAGGCGCCGCTGGCCAGCGAGTCCTACGAGAGCAGCTCGGTGAGGGGAGCGGCGGGTTTCCTGTTTCTCTCGGTCCGAGTTATCATGGAGACTTCTAGATGCGGTGGTACCTTGACTTCTAAAAGATAGTTGCTTTCGATGTAGATCCTGTAGCTGTGTGATACGATGTTTAGTTACGTCTCTCACTTACGTATTCAGTGCGTGATGAGAGTAATTAGTTGAATAGACATCGAAATCTTGAACAGAGTTCATTGGAGAACAAAGCAGATCTAGCAAAATTAACCAGGTTCTGACATTCTCGCTGTATCTCGACTTGCACAATTCGATGTAGTGACTAGCTCTCGGATTCAAATAAAACGGATGCTTGGCGTATATAGTCCTTTGTGTGACATTGTGCTCTGGAACAACATTAACCCACACTATCAGGGATATTTGTAACTTCGACCATTTATTCAGTATCTGCGTCGTGCATAAGCATTATATACATAAGTATAACAAAATTCTCATGCAT
Source organism: Biscogniauxia marginata (assembly GCA_022695795.1). NCBI lineage: Eukaryota > Fungi > Ascomycota > Sordariomycetes > Xylariales > Xylariaceae > Biscogniauxia > Biscogniauxia marginata. The sequence continues at coordinate 32,394 of MU404082.1, forward strand.
TAATATGTATTCATATATACTTAATCTAGCGCTAGTTGCCTTCAAAGACATTTAGTATAGCTAATAAATACTACCTTATTCTATATGAATCAAGTTCAAAACCTGGTTTGGAATCGATTTTATAGGCCATGAGTACAAGCGATCAGATTATTTAGTCTTGACGACTCTCCTTATACCCTAGAGAGATCTCCTCGAAATTCATTACGTTCCCTAGTATAGTGCTCCAAGATGAATAATACTACGGTCTCCATTTCCCCTTTATAAGTCATTATTGATCATCTTGGAAATCTTCGCTTAGGGAGGCGTAACACCTGAGACCATCTGTGACCATCTCCAGTGATGCAAGCCCCTATACCATCCATGCCCATATAGTAGATAGGCACTAATTGACACCTTGACTATCAAGGCCTCCAATTTTTTAATTAACGTACATAACACACATTAAGTACGACAATTAAACTACTTCGTGATATTCTAGGCAGCGTTAATTGCATTAGAATAACCACAGCGATTCCAGCTGCAACGTCATGTAAAGTTGAAACTCCGAATCCACAGCCGGTTGTAGCGCCTAATAGGGATCGGCACCTAACAAGGTGATGTGAGGAAATCCCGTGGCCAAGTATTTGATCCAGAGTTTCTTTGAGGCTATTATCTATTGGAAACACGGGAAGCTAGTAGACTAGAGGAGGTGATGTGTCAATACCCAGCATCTCTACTCTGAGAAGGTTAGTCATTCTACTGAAGACGGACCAATAGGTGTATTATCTACAATACAATATCTAAGACATGATGATGTAGCTTGGTGAGCCACGTTTCAATATACGACACCAGATCAGCCCTGGTGGGCAAGGATTGCGGAATTCCCTAGAGGAGCGAGAGCTTTTCCAGACGCTTTCTACCATATTCCCGAATGTTTGCTTGCACGATAATATTTTAAGCCGGATGGCCACGAATACAGTTGGTCTGCGTGAATCCTTTTTACGTCAGCCACATGTGCTATGTGGTTGTGAGAGTACTAGGCCTGATCTGAAGCTCTTATTGCAAGAATGCAGCTATTCCTATTGATGTATGTGATCAACGACATACGTAATAATAAATCGCATACATTATAAGTGACGAGTTGAAAGTGCTATGCAGCATGGCTATTCAGATCCTATCTAATTACAACCTTGCCTACTTTTGGTCTGTCACAGATGAGGCGTGCGCGGTTGCAGCTAGGGAAGAGAGTCTTGGCTACATATCTCACCCGACACCAATCAACGGTACAGTGTGTCAGGTTGCACATCTCCCGCCGCTAGATAACCAATACCGGATTACGTGAGACGTCGGGCAGGGGGGAGGCTTGGTTGCATTTGCTAGATCGGGAATACCGCAGGTTCTCCCGTCTACAGGAGCCGTGCTAGCGCGCGTTCAAGCCATACAGCCAGCCAGAAATTTGAAAGCAGACCTATAGATAATCTTTGTCCACTGAAGGCTTCCTATGTGAATCCCTACAGATAGAGACCAAGCCAAAAATGTTCCCACTCGAATGCTTTAATGTGCATTTCAGCCAGCCCCTAGGAGCCACGCCGCCAATATAGCTTCACAAGAGTGTGACCGGCGAAGATGTAGTTGTGGGACCTGTTCTCGATTGATAGATCATCGTGGGCTGCTTGATAGGAGGTGATCGCGTGAAAAAAAAACAAGTTTGAAGCACCGAGGGCGAGAGGGGAAGACGGGATGATCGTGGGACGCCGTCATACAGATATGCTTCAAGCAGCCTAACAGAGAAAATCGCAGTATATAAATATATCCATCTTCCATTCCTCCTCGATTGAGCATTCTTACATCAAGCCTTAGAACATAAGTCCTTCAAAATCTGTAGAAGCTTCATCAACTTAGTCCTCACAGACTTGAATTCTTTGAACCACTCACCTTTCACATCCCCAGACCTTCAACCAACATGTCTCACAACACCCTCGGTAACGGCGAGTGGCTTCTCAAGGGCACAAGCCTGTTCAGTGAGGACGGCACCGTCGAGTTTAAAATGCAGGTCGACGGTAAAATCGCCATCTATTGGGGAGGCAAATGTCAATACCAGAATACAGCCGACCAGCGCCAGGACGTCAAAGGCATCCATATGCAGGAAGATGGCAATCTCTGCATGTAGTAAGTTTCGAATCCTCTCTTCGTTTCTCTCCTAGTAGTACCCTTTGGTTCAACCTCAGAGGACCTCGCTGTGGCTGATACGATTATGGGCAGTGACCACAATGGCACGGCCATCTGGCACACCAACACGGCCAGCCCTACTGGCGACAGCACTGTCATCTGCGCCGTTCAGAACGATGGTAATGTCGTTCTCTACAAGGGTACTCCAATCTGGTCCAGCCACACCCAGAAGTAGACTTCTTTACTAGGAAACAGACGGGTGGACTCGATCGAAAAATGAACGGAAAAGGGGGAGATTTGTAAGCCCGGCAGAGGTAGATGGAGATGACAATCATTAAAGCCTAGGCTGAAAAGAAATGTAGCTACATAGTCACTCATTTGATAATAGTCGAATAGAGATACGTGTCTCCATATTACTGCCTTAAACCAATTCGTTGTAGGGAATGAAAGTTTCTTTTATTATTATCATTAGGTATTATATGGTCTGTGTGCTAAATACGTGTTTAAAACGTGGACGATTACGGATTTGCAAGAAGAAATATGTTAGAAAATAGGCGATAAATTTAGCATTGGACGTTTCGTCTTGATCTCACTTGGCCACCAAAACTTACCGTGTTTACATATTTACTTCCGTTATAGAATTTGGTGGTTTTGTAATAAATGCCGATCCCTTGTTTCACAGAGGGGAAAGTTGCCTCCCAAAAGAAATGTCCCGTTGATGCTGATCGAAACGAGCCGCGGAGCCCTATGTAGGTCAAAAGTGTCGTCGTCTCGGTATTGATTCAAAGGCGAGAGGTTCATATGCCCCGACAAGGTCCTTTAAAAATATTCGTAGTGGATATACAATCGCTTTCAGGGACAACAACCTGGGGGACTCGTCGCTTCGAAATAGGTGTTGTCGTAAGACGGGAGTCGGCATGGTTAAGTGAACGTTGCACGAGGCCAAGTCAACTATGGCTGGTTCGAGATGGGTGGAGTGGCAGCGATGAAAATGCCACGTTGGAGCGGTTCAAGGTTATATTCCGGTCCTACATCCAATTAATTATAGAGTAAGGGTCCTTTGACTGACATAGTAGAAGTAGAAAGCCTACCCGAGAGGAACTGTGAGGGTAATCGCATCAAGTAACCTCGATGAAACGAACAGCACAATGTCATCCTGAAACCCTACTAAGAGACTTTTGTTTAAAATCATATTATTATTACTGCGGCTAATCCCGCTTCACGTAACTTTTCACATGTTGAGTTAGCAGGAGAGTGCTATAAATGACAGATAGAAGGCATATCAGTCGAATTGAGGTCGTCTATTGGTCTCTTAAATAACAGCTATCTGCAATATGATAATGCCACTTGACATTCGTATCTTATGTGTTGTCACAACTATGACTGATATAACATGGTTTTTATACTTTACGCTCTACCACTTTGAACTGACTCTTTTAGGAGGATGAATTATATCTATTAATGTTTGCAGGTGACTTTTCTATTGAACGAAGAACCAGTGACATCACCTCAAGATATCTAGTATTACTACTTCTTAAGCGTCGCTCTCCCTTCTACCCTTCGGGGTTACGGTTTAATCTACGATAATAATTCTCTACGAGTTAGACTTTAAGGAGCATATAAAATAAAGTGTAAAATGAGTTTACCTCCTTACCCACCTTAAGTGGGTAAAAAAACTGTTTATATATAAGCGTAAGTCATATGACCTCACTTACGGGGAGATCCGTTATAACTATAAATACCCTTGTCCGCGACAATAATATTTATATTGGATTATACCCCGAAATAGTTGAAGTATATGCCGGTGTCGGTTCGTATGTCACGCACAATCCTGCACTACACATAGTGGTATACGCACTTTAAGTAATCAAATTGAAACAGATACGAAGGTTCAGGACGGCTATACACCTAACTACCAGGAGTATATAAAGAGTTGCGGTGTAGATAGATCAACAGATATGAGAGAGGTACACGTTGCCCAAGACGACAAGGGGGCTGTTAGTATGTAAAGGCACTACGTCCCGAGTAGCTGTAGTTCTAGTTCCTCGTGCTATGACTACGTTCTTACCTCTATGTATACTGAGTATATCGTGACACACATCTTACTTATTTGCGAATGATACCAGAAGGCCATAGCTCACAGCCGTCGTAATGACACAATGAAGCTAAAGGGGGTACAAATGAAATGGGATCCATGCTCAGTTCATCAGAGGTTGGTACCCGGAGTACTTTAATGGCTACATTTCTGTCTCCGTGAGAGGCAGGTGGTATCAATTTAACATCCGGTGTGGTTCTCAACTTCTACACCGCATTCATTAATTGCACACACGGCGGATACTAATACATGGTTTCGCTCCACTTCAACTTACAAGAAAATATTAGTAATCAGCCTCACCTAATATCCATATGTTGATAGATCATTTCTTTTCGAGCCACCATGATTTGTTCTGTTTTATAGGAAGAGAAACGTAACTCTATGGTTTAACCCGGTCCTTCGTTATCAGATCTAAGCACCTGTCAGAAACGAATCCTTTGACCCTTACTACTAAGCACTACGCCTAAGGGCTTGTAGCAGTGAAGGAACGAGTGCTACTAGGCAATATGGCCAATAGAGGAGACATTTAGTTGTAAAATTTACGCTTTCCTTGAGTAGCTTTAGTCCTAGTTCTCCGCGCAATACTGCTTAATTATACCACCGTATACTAGTATGCTACATCGTGACAGGGCCTAATCTATATGTTGTATATATGATCTACGAGCTAAAGGAGCCAGGTATTCATTGTTGGAGCCGTAGATTCTTCACGTGTGATTCTCGATCGGTAAAAGAGGGGCGAATGGCTGCAATCGACGACTAAATGTTCTTGTAGTATTGTTACACAAGTAAAGTCGAGTGTCGGGACCGACGTGGCTCTCAATCAACTGGGTACTACCTTGTGGTCATCGCATGAAGACCTAGGTAATTCATCACGCAAGCTACATCTCAAGTAGTATGCATTATATCGCAAAGGGTAATTATAGTATAGGTCTATGGTAAATATTGTTTCAAAGCGCCAGATGGTGGTATCATACGTGCGAAAAGCGTTCCGCTAAGGTGCCGAAGAGAGTCAGTGTAAAATGTATAAAGCACCCGGCAAAACCTCTCAAGCATAGTCCTGTTTCTCCCCTTCTTTGTCGTCCTCCTGCTCCATGGCAGAATAGCTTTTGTGAAAATAGCCTCACCAACAAATGCGCCCAGATACTTCAATAACGCCTTATAATACAACATATTCTACTACAGGTTACGCTACGGAACCTTGCTATGGGCGCTATTACGCTAGACCGTTCTCCTATTAGAAATTCTTCCTGCCTCTGTGGTGCGGTTCGAGGTCGTATGGAAGGTCAACCGTCGCGACTCAGTCTCTGCCACTGCACGTCCTGTCAGAAGAGCTTCGGCTCAGCCTTTGCCTCATATGCCCTATTCAAGAGCGAGGTGAGCATTTCATAATTTGACACTGTTGTTCTTCAATTATTGCCGTATGAGTACATTCTAATGGTGGATGCATCAAAGCAAGTGGAGTATACGGTAGAGAATGCATCACCGATGCATACTTACTCAGACACCACGCCCGAGTCGGGCCACATCCTCGACCGGTCAGTCTGCAGTCGCTGTGGATCGAACGTCAAGGTCGCTTGGCATCACGATCCCGGTTGGGTATTCGTGCCCGTCGGCACCATCGACGGCGACAAGACGGACCTCGTACCAAACACCGAGGTCTGGTGCAAGCACAGACCTCATTGGCTTGGGGTCATTGATGGAGCACAGCTATTTGAAACAGAAGTTGATCAAGGAGCTTCACACATACAAAAGTTGCCACAGAAAATTGCACACAGATGATGATGGTGGCGTCCGCTCACCACCGACTCAAGCAGGTTTTATCAGGGGGGAAGGTCTCTGCGGCGTGGATGCAATGCAATGTAGCCACGGTCGATCTTGTTCGGCCTAGTACCATTTTAGTCGCTCCCATGATACCCGTTGCACCCTAAGCTTACCAAAGCGTTGGGAAAAGGTCCTGCTTAGTTGCGGCGGGCTTGCGAACTATTTTCCTATTCGCTAGTTGGAAGGATTTAGCCGTGGTCTGATCATGTCAACTATTTAAATCTTAGTTGCCTAGAAATCGTGTACACCTTGATTGAATAACTTCTATAGAACACCGAATCACAACTTAGAAAGCTAGACCTAGCTCAGCTCAGATTACCTGACTTCAGCTCCTGCTAGTTCGGATACGAACCCGGGTATACTTTACTAAATTGAAGCATACCTGCCCTTGTTTTATCTTAGGTAATTAAATTTATATATATAGCATATCAATAGACAATCATCTCTTCGAACGCGGGGAAGTGAACATCAAAACTATATATGTACATTCAAGACAACCCTCAGGGATATAGAATTTTAGTGTATGGCTTGAACAGCATAAAAATTGTGTGAGCAGATCAATTACTCAATTTGCGAGATACTTATGCTTGTATCTTCCGGGTTCGAAATAGTCTGATTTACTCTGTTCACAACCTGCTAGGTCCGCGTGGAGAAAGTTCAAAAATAACGTTTCATATCCCCGGTTGTACATATATTAGGTATATACACACTAAAGGTCCCGTGGGGTAATAGCGTGTGATCTTCCAAATCTCAGCTTGGCTTCTTGGCTTCGATTAGCGGCTTCGCTTAGATTCTGCGGTGCGATAGTAAGTCTATGAGTTATTAACCCATATGCCTACTTACAACTACCTTTCCTCATTCTTGTGTTTAACACTATATAAGACGATGGTTAAAATATATCTATATACATAGCACGGATGATATTTAAAAAAGACACATTCTTCTTGTTCAAATCACACATCACATTTGCATATCTGGATTTACCGCGACTACCTAGTGAATGTTTATTTAGTAACACTTTCAATACAGTAATTGTGATTAGCCCAATTTAATGTTATTAGTAAAGATGTGGCATTCAAGGGTCTACATGAAGCATGGGTCTAGAGAGAGCGTGCACCTTAAAAGACTATAAGTGGCAAGTTATTATCGTTTTATAATAGCAACTGACCCAGTGTCACGATTCAAGCCTCTTTAGGGTTAGATTTGAACGTGGTCAAGGCAAGACTCAACCCCCACACGGCATCATAACAGCATGATAGCGAGTACCTATTACTAAGCTGTCTTACAAAGCATAATCAAAGTTACAAAGGAACTACGACGTCGATAGGATATATATTGTGGCCTAGTAGTTTACCTTACTAGCTCTCTATTACTCCTCTTGGTAAAGCTTGTTCGATAACCCCGGGACATAGACGAGGATGATGATGATACTAAGCGAGGTGCCGGCAAGACCGAGAGACAACCTCCCAACCCAAAGCCTGGCACATGTACAAGCCAATAAATCTCTTATATTAGTTAATTGGAAGCTTGACAGATCCGATATTGGGCAATGAGCACCTGCTTCCTTCATAGAAATCAGGCTACGTACCAACTTTCTTCTCTGCCTCGTCACTAGGCTTGTGGGATGAATGAAGAGTCACGTTAAGCGTTGCAGTTATCTCCGAATCAACGGAAGAGGTTCTAAATTTCGAGAAAACTATTATGCACATCACTTTACTAGATATAAGGTCCGCGGAAAATGTCCAAATCATACCAAAAACGAACGTCTCGACGCATACAGAGAGGCTTCATCGAAAAAGGAGTGCAAAGAGACTCGGGGTGGTTTAGGCCGATTACGTGGATGGCTACATCTAATTTTACGGTTGACTACCTAGGTAGGTACCGTAGCGGGAAAACGCGTGGAGTATCACGCATTCTCATAAAAAAGAACCATCACTTACTTGATAACCGTTCTCATCAAAGAAGCATTCTCACAGAGGTGTTTCCAATGAAAACGAATGCCGAAATATATCCGACCTACACCGTATAGCTTATAACATTTCTGGCCCGCAATATGACTCGCTAATCACGTAATAGTATTTTATAAATTGTAGTCCCGTAATTTCGTAAGTCTCATTTTTAAATTATATGCTGTCACGGCAGCGCACGTGGTATTAGAGCCAATGTTTGATTTCCTAATCTACTTATTAACGGAAATATTGAAGGTAAGGAAAAAAAGGAAATCTAGTGTGGTAGCTAAGACTATTTGTATAGTTAAATAGATATGGGTATGAGGTATTTCCTTATAATAGAAATATCTAGAAATTGTTAATAAGAGAGGCAAAGCTATAGCGGAAAGTAGGTTTAACAGTTAAGACTCTTGTAGCTCGGGCCTCTTGTCGAGCTCACTTAATTATACACACATATTAACTAAAATAAAATAGCATCGTAAATATATCAATAGAGATAACTTATTTCATGTCAATTTTTCAATCTCGGCTACTTGACAGATATAGAGTACTACAGAAAAATGCATTGTGACAAGATAAAGCGAACTAGGATGCGGGAGTTAGAACCTTCACACTCCACTAGCAAAAGCAGCTCCTCCCGCGTTTATATCCACCGACATGCTATGCTTGAGCCCACACACCTCAAACAGCTTCACAGGAGTGATATTATCTGGTGTCCCAACAATGCCTTCGGTCTTTAGCCGAGTCAGCGTGTCCCGGATAGCCATATACGCCGGCGCCAAGGTCGCAAAGCTAAAGATCATGATGCGGAACCCCATCTTGCGGGCCTCGCCCACGGTAATAGTCGGGCTCTTGCCGTTCTCGACCGAGTTTAGTAATAGCGGCCACGGCGCCAGGTCCCTCACCGCCTGCGCGGCTTGCTCCTTAGATGTGAACCCTTCGAGCAGCCCGACGTCGGCGCCCTCCTCACGGGCCTCCCGGAGCCGGGCAATGCACTCATCGTACCCAAGGGTCTGGAGAGCATCCGTGCGGGCGATCAGTACGAAGTCTGACTGTAGCCGCACGCGGGCTGCGTGTGCGGCGCGGATGCGTGATATGTACTCGTCACGGGGAACCACCTTTTTGCCGCTGAGGTGCCCGCACCGCTTAGTGAGGACCTGGTCTTCCAGGTGTGCCCCAGCAACGCCAGCGCGTATATATTGCTCAACGGTTCGCGCTACCATGATGGGACCTGGAACACATACATGTTAGCATAACGGCATTATAGCCCTTATGATATTGGGTTTGAAAGACACTGAGCGAGGTAAAAAAAAAAAATTGTCACTTACCTCCATACCCTGTATCCATATCTGCGATTAGTGGGGGTCCGAAAGGGTCCAGGTTGGCAATCATTTCCGCGTTCTCACGCATTTCATGCAGCTGAGCAATAGCTAGGTCTTTATAGGAAACACGAATTAGTAGTTATTCCTTCTCATGGTTCATAGGGTTACCAATAGTATCGAGTCATAACTCTGGAACGAATTCTTGTAGCTAGGCTTGGGTGTGTAGCTTTTACATCATATGAAGCCTGCGGGAGGACACAGGTAACCCCTATATCACCTACCTGGTTGTCCGAGACGAGAGGCTGTAGTCCCTGCACCAGTCTAGACTCACATTATTAGCATAGTTAAACAACCAGAGTGGAAAATTGAAACTTCGGGTATTTCTTACCATATACATGGCATTAAAGCCAAGTTCAATAGCTGTACGCGCTGAGAGTCCATCATAGACCCCAGGGCAGACGATGAGTTCATCAGTATCGAAGAGCATCCTCCGGAGCTTCTTAGCCCCTGACATAGGCTCTTGAACGCTAGACGCGACGTAGTTTAGCTGCAACCATGGGCTGGGCTCAGCCACGGGTGGTGGCTGGACAGCACCACCGACTGGTTGAAACTCTGTGCCGTCTTCACTTTCGGTAACTTCGGCCACGTTGGCAGAAGCATCGACCTTGAATGGATCGAATAGGGAGGCAGGCACAACCTCACGTTCTGCTTGTTGAACTACGGGCTCTGAAGAGAAGACTGCAGCAGGGGCCATGGTTGATTTATTTATTTTGAGAGAGACGATTGACAACTTTTGTTCAGACGAGAAACGATGAGATATTTCCTTGTAAAATGTTGGGGATAAGAACTAAGAGCTGAAGTGTCAGAAACCGGAAGAAGGTGGCATTTTATACTTTTCACCCTGCCGACACACCTCTAGATGTCGCCACCAAGTTCTCATACTCATGTAGAAGTAGCATGACCATGACTGTAAAGACAGATGTACCGTAAAAACCCTCTGGCGGGACAACTGACCGATATCCCTCGCCGCCGACTTGGCACATCTCGATGTTAAAGCCAAATAGTATCTCCCCGACTCACACCGATTTCGAATGTCTCGGGCTTGATAGCCAAGCTCCAATGGGATGCATGACTTATGAAGGCATTCCTGCTCATGAGTGTTACCTCGAAATGCCAAGGGTCTCTCTCTGCACAGGTAGAAAGGGGTCGAAGGGGTTCTGCCTTGGAAAAATCAACTTTGAAGTGCTGTCAATTCGATATTTCGCCTGCATGTGATATTTACTAAAAGGTAGGGTTCCATGGAGTTCACGATCTGAGCAAAATATCTTGGCATTCAGCCAGGAGCGCAGAAGGTTGGTGTATAAGGCCAGGTAGTACAAGATACATGAAATTAATTACTGAAATGAGGGTATATTAATATGGATTCCACAATAGGATTCAGTGTAAATATTGCTACACCAACTTAATATATATAAGGGAACTCATTCATGATACGTATTTCACATACATTGAATGAGATGTACGTCCCAGCCACCATCTCATTGATCTATCCCCCACAGTATAGACTGGACAGAAACAGAAAGAGGTAGTCATCGGGCATAAAATGTAATGAACTATTTCATGACTATAGGAAAGAAATCAACTAATTTCCAATACAAAATGTGCTATATTAATTCATATGTATTAACGTAGGCTATCCTTGCCTAGTGTTGTGTGTTGTGTATGACAGCTTCATTCAAGCCAAGGGGTATAGTCACACACATGCATGCCGTTCTTCTTACAAACATGTAACGAGTATCATGGTAACGCGGGCGTATATGGCCTTTGCTTATGAACCGGGGGTATTGATTAAACTATGTGTAGATTCTACAACGAACCATATGTCTCGGCACTTGCTGTACTGCTACCCACCATTGGCGAACATGCCCGGGTCCTATTAGATTGAATTAGCCAAGGTGTATTAGGATACGAGATGTCTCTGAGTAAATTATGGCTATGTCACACTTCCTAGCATTTGTTTAGATTAAAGACTATCGCAGACTATATTAGCCCTAATTGCATAACGCAATTAGCGGCGTCACTTTTGCGACAAAGACGTTCTCGTTTAAATAAATATGTTAAATCTCTAGTGAAGCTATTTGCAAGGAAGTGAAAAAGGTTATGTAGACCTAACAGATTTGAATGTCTTTTTTAATTTTTAATTTTTTTTTTAATTTTTTTAATAGGAACATGACTACCTAGATAAGAGAGGATAAAGCTCAGTCAAGCGTTACCCGATAGCCTAGTAGTTTAATATTAACCAGAATAACATTGCTAACACGATATAATCGGAAGACTTCGCTTTATGTGCTACGTGGAGGATTTATTGTATCCCCCAGCACTAAGGATATTCCATTATGGGGTTCATCCTTTCTTAGACATATCTTGGTTCCATCGCTTGATATGGAGCACTTTTTGAGCGGCCCGAGCCGGGATCTCTTAGCGGAACCCTACCTGTGCATTTGCCCAGCTAAATAGTACACGCCACGAGTCTCTAGGATTGGCAGGAGCAATGATAATATATTCATTCTTGTTGAGCGTATGTTGCATTTCTGTACATGCATAGTAACCCTACTATAGTTCGCAGAGTCTCATCATGCGTTGTGATGCATTATATTCCAGGTCCACAAGCTCTCGAAGCCACCGCCCCGATTTTGACCAAGTTACATATCAGGTCCCAAGACGCCAAGTTTTGGGGTTTTTCTTATTTCCCCATCCTTCGTGATAACGCCACAGTGTCCTGAGGCCAAACAAGTCGTCCTTCCTCAAAATGAATTGTTTGTTGTAGTACACCTTTTCGGAATCCTGGTCTAAGAAGGAGTGGCCAGCGGGTAACTTACCGGTACGTCTGTACTGCTAACCATCAATTCTAATGGTCTGATCGATCACCCGCCGATTCAAGGCCGACTTGGCTCTCTTGGCAAATTAGGAATCTAGATCTTAGTTTCATTGCGTGGGGGAACGATAATTTCCTAAATGGAGGTCTAGCGGAATATTCTACGAAGGCGCCGTGACATATTTGTCGTGATCGGCTACCGCGTTCAAATTAGGGAAACACTTCGCAGCGACTGTATGCTTCGATCTAAGTTCTTCCGACAGCTTCTGCCAAGTTGAATGCTCAAATGATCACTACTCATACCAGAAAGACAAGTTTAATGTTAGTAATCAAACATAAATTAATAGAATTAATAGCTCAAGTTGATACTAAGTATAGGTACCTCGCTACTCCTAAAAGGAGTATAATTTAAGAACTTCGAACTATATATATCAACCATGAGGACTAATAAAAAGGCGGCAGATATAGAAGTGGGGGAGAGAAACGAGAATCACTATACATTCGTGGCGATAGTTCCGTCCGGCATTTCCTAAAACTGGTCACAAGCATGGCAGTAAACTCGAAGCTATCAACGTATCACATCTGATGTTAGATTCCTGACTAAGCCAAGACCAACAACGTTGCAGTAGTCTTTCGAGGAAGCTTTTAGCCGCTAGACTTGAAATGATACGTACATACTCCTGTAAAGACCAATGAGATACTAGACAAAGATCAATTAAAGTTATCATATTTAGATAAGATCCTTCTACGTAAATTCACTAACAAACTCATGGACCACAGTTAGAAGACCTCTAATGTGTAGAACTACTGATATGCAAGACTATATCACCAATTGATCCAGCAAAGCCACGCGGAAAGACTATGTAAGTATCAATTCATATTCTGGACTGTATTCTCTGATTCTAGAAATAAGTGGCCTGGAACAGTTCCTGAGAACCATTGACAAGCGATTACGCAGTAATAAGTTTATCTGGTCTCCTTTAACCCCCACCTTATCGAGGCCAAAACAAGACTGATCCATTGAAGATAGATGGGGTGTAATAGTAGACTATGCAAGCACGTAGGTAGCCCAAAGCAGGGAAGACAGTATCTTACATGCCCAGGCCACCTATACGGAAAGTATAGAGAGGCAACATCCAGTAAAGCTTACCAATGAACTTCAAATCAGAGGCCAAGAGGTGCCTTCGTGATGGTATCAAGAGTAAGAAAAAGGGAAAAGGAGGAACTCAAACTAGCCAAGACAAGTGTGTAGACATAAGTGGGGGTGACAGACAAGTAGATATACGAATAATGTCCGGAGTTAGTCTCTCGCATACCCATAGTTCTTCATGCCCACGCCATTGTGGCCATCATCTCTACATCAAGACGCGAAGCTGCCGGAGACGTGCATATAGATAATTTGAGAAATTCGGAGGCTCGGCCTACGGAACTAGATCCGCGATTGATTTTTTACAGATTCAACCCCGTATTGTGTGTTAACGTTAGTGGGGAGCCAAGATTCATCGAAGAAAGGGAGCCTTTTTTTCTTATCCAAGCACGTCAGCGCTTAGCTGCTCCACCGTCTCGGTCCAGCCCCTTCATATCCATTTCATTCCAAGCTTAAATTCGAAGCTTGTGATGCCTGGCTCTCTGTATTTTTTTGACTATCGCCTTCACGTGGTCGAGAACTATAGATACTTGACTTACATTTGAGATTTGAGATTTTCGACCATCACTATCACGGCGGCGGCGGCGACCATGCCAGACGAAGAGAAGTCGGAACCCCAGTCCGTCCGGATGACGGACGGATATCGGACACGGACCTTCAAACACAGATACCAAAAACGTCTTTCTGAGGAGGTCGACCCTACCTTTGGGGCCTTACCGCTGCTCGCCTGTTGTTTCGCAACCGGTCTCACAGACGGGACTCTTTACAATGGTGAGCATGTGCACCCTCCGATCAGCGCTTGCTGGTTGGCAACACTGACTCATACACTTCATAGCCTACGGTACCTTCGTATCGATGCAAACCGGTATGTACAAGTGGCCCCATTTGATTACTGACAAATCCTTCCGGGGCCTTGTTAACGTACTTCTGACGCCTTCTCTAGGAAACACCGTCTTCGTCGCGCTCGGCGCCTCGGGGCAAAACAACAAGCCTCTAGGCTGGGCGCGCTCTCTATGCTCCATCGGCTGCTTCGTTATTGGCTGCATGGTCTTCTCGCATCTACACCGGCTGATAGGTGGGGCGCGCCTCCGTCGGACGCTCTTCCTGTCTTTCCTCCTGCAGACGATATGCGTCGTCCTAGCGGCCGCGCTCATTCAGGGTGGCATCATCGACGGGCGCTACCCATCGCACCGTGACCCCGCGGACGTCGACCTGAAGGAGCTGGCACCTGTCGCACTGCTGAGCTTCCAGGCTGCGGGCCAGATCGTGAACAGTCGTGGGCTTGGCGTGAGCGACGTGCCGACGGTGGTTATCACGAGCCTGCTATGCGATCTAGTCAGCGACGACAACCTCCTAGTACCACTTCGGGATAATATGAAGCGTAACCGGAGGGCTATAGCATTCGTACTTACTCTGGCGGGTGCCATGTGCGGTGGTTGGATATCTAAGGCTACGGGCGCCGTACAACCGAGTCTATGGTTCGTCGCAGCGATCAAGATGGTGATCACCTTTACCTTTCTATGGCTGAAGAGGGCTCAGTGAGCTATGAGTACACGCACGCATAGTTAGAAGAATTTAGAATAGTGTATATAAGGGCTACGAAGGCAGCTCTCTCTACTACTAAAAGTGGACGTTTAATACATAGACAAGTAGAACTTCAGACAAACGGGAGCGTGCACTATCACTTAACTACATAGCTAATATACTATACTTTCTAATTTTCGCCGTTTTCCTCCGATGCCATAAAGAAAAGCAGCTCAAGGACAACGCGCACATCATACACTTTACTGGATAGACGACGTGCTCTATAAGTTCAACCGCCTAGCAGCATATGCAACACCTTCTGGAGATTTATTAGAGGCGACATCTAATGAGACAGTGTCTTATTGTGAATCAAGGGCACTTGCCGTCTCTAGTACATAGGGAGAGATGAATTACTTTTGACATAATATGCAATCTCTTGCCTAGCCAAAAGGGGGGTAAACCCAACCGCTGAGCGCGGCCATATCTGTGACTAAATCTTGGCAAGCAAATCTACCCTTTCGGAAAGACTTTGTCGCGTCTTACGTTTGTAATACCTACCCTATATATTATTTCCGATACCCTGTCCCTTGCCACTGTCTCGGGTTAGCAACTGTGATAATAATGAGAACTGAGTAAACAATATGAAATAGCAGGACAACTTCTACGTCACCGTGCTGGTCGATCAGCTGTGAGTGGTAGGAAGCTTTAGCAAAAATATTCGAATAGGATCATAACTCTAGGGCTTTGATCTAGACGATTCAAGTAAGATAACGCCCCCAATAGCCTAGGCTAAGGTGGCCGAGAATCACATTTTTGCCACTGAGACCTTCATGTACTAGGCTCATCGGCTCCATTTCCCTTGGGTTTTCACACTTTCGATGGGGTTCGCTTGTAACTCAAGGAGAGAACGCCACCACCACCGCATAAACACGACTGCATTATCATTTCCAGGTAGCAATACCCTAACCTAGTGCTTTAGCATCTAACCCGATCTTATTATCCGAGACAATCTCGGCTGCCTTGTCTCTAAAATCTAACTAGAGTGTTTTTACATTAATGTACCTCCATATTCGTTAACAGAGCCACTCGTTATCCGTGCCACGTCCAATCAGCTTGACTGACCAAAGCACACGCTTATCAGTAAAGTGGCTTTAAGCCGTTTACAACATTAGGTAGTGATTGATTATTCTTCCCCTTGCTGTATTCTTGGACTTAAACGAAGGCAACCAAGTAAAATCATGAGATATTATCATAAGCCTACCTCCTCCTTTTTTCTCCCTCTCTCAAATAACAACCACAAAAATAAGGAAAAGAAACTGAAGAGCACGTCCTTCAAGGGATTCAAAAGTTAGTTAATATTCAATGGCAGAGCTGATTTTAGTTAATGGCACTACTGCCCCAATACCCAATACATGATCAACTGCACAAGAAGATGTCCTATTATACACATCCTGTTACATAATCCGTTTCCTCTTTCGATAGACCATCCTATTATAAGTTACGTGTTTCCCTTAAGTCTAGATGCACTTGTTACCTATCAGTCACTAAGAAACTAGGAATAGCAACTAATTAATTAATGTTATATGATCATAATAGCCCAATGTATGAGGCGAGTCTAGACAATATATTTGCCTTACAACAATTCTCTAGAAATTCGATGTTGTCAAGGAGGGTTGTGACAAGCCGTTGTAGATTTAGGCTGTGGCTGGTTGAAGCTCAGCAGGTAATTGAGGACTCCACATGAGTCGGGACCGCTTTATCCCAGTTGACTCTCACGTGAATTTGACGTTATATACTAGTAACCTTAGGTAGGTAGGCATTTATCTAGCGCCCATTTTTAGACAAGTAAATGCTTTCAGCAAAGCTCATTCTAATATCATGCGAAAGCTACACATTCTTCGACACAATGCCTATGTGGACGTGCGATTTTGCTAATTGCGAAAAACCTGCTGTCCGTAATCTCGGTGACTGTATACTTTGCAACCGCCATCTATGCTCCGACCACCTTCAGCCTGCTGTTCATAAATGTCCCAAATGGGAGGTTAGTCCAGCTTTTCAAGACGTAGATTCACTTACTGATTTTTTTGCGTACTTGGCAGGACGAGAATATATACGACCCTGCAGCTCGAGCTGCCGAAGCAGATGAGCTTGCAGAGTTGATCAAGAAGATCAACACTTCTGCTCTGGCGGCTCGAGCCAGTCACTTGCGGGGGGGGATAGCCTGTTCAATCCCTCCACTTCATTATGACAGAGAAACACGAAGCTCCGTGATGGGTGGTATGAATTATCATATCGAAGTCAATTTTGATGACGGAATCAAATGGATCGCCCGTGTTCGCAGGTTCAATGCTACATCGCCTCCGGCAGTACTGCGAGATTATATTGTTCAGAGCGAGGTCGCAACCCTCAAGTTCCTCGAACGGACTGGTGTACCTGCTCCGAAAGTGTTTGATTTTGCACTGGACCATGCAGATAATTATGTTGGGGTTGGTTATATTCTAATGGAAAAGCTGTTCGGGAAGTCTTTGAGATGGTCTATCGCAACGCAAGAACAAAGAAGAAATGTGATGGTCCAGCTGGCGGACATATTCATCGAACTGAGCAGATACCCCTTTGATCTTCTTGGCTCCCTCGATTGCCCGGGCGACTCCCATGTCGGTGCATTTGCTCGAGAATCACTTACCGACTTTGTGCAATCCGGAATGCGCACAATGGGACCATTCTCATCTTTGGAAGAGTATCACAAGTCCTCGCTTCGACTGGTCTTAGATCTGATTCTTCGCGAAGAGATCTACTCGCAGCAAGCAGTGGATGCCTACCTGATACACCGATTTCTCTTCGACTTGGTCCCGTCTGTTTTGCCACAGACGGTGCAGGATAACCAAATATACTATTTGAAACACGCGGACGACAAGGGAGATCATATCCTGGTGGATGAAGATTTCAATATTACCGGTATTATCGATTGGGAGTGGGCCCACACGGCACCGCCAACTCAAGCTTTCAACTCCCCTATTGGCCTTTTGCAAGTTGATGAATTCTATCGGGGCATGAATCATCTGGGCGACGATGAAATTACCTTTGCACACATGCTAGAGGAAAAGGGTCACCCGAATTTGGCAGGTTTTGTCTGGAGTGGCCGGTTGCAGCACAGGTTTTCTTTTTGTTGCGGATACGATCTCACAGACTGGGATGGATTCCTCGGTCTCTTTCAAGGGCTTCGAGATGCTGTAAAGGTAGATGACGGCTTAGATTGGAATGGTTGGAAATCAGCTGCATTGCGCCGCTACAGGGAGGACACGGGCTTGCAGCTCTTATTGCACAGGCATGGAAACTTAGTTCCCGAGGGTGAGGAGAAAGGGCAGTCATCATCGATACCCTGAGTGGATAGACGGCGGGCCAAAGAACCCTTTTAAGTCCTAAGAATAGATACTCTACAGCACTGCTAACCACGCAAGCTCATATCCTAAAGCAGGCCTTGTATGATAGCAAAGCAGCAACATGATCGCAATCTCCTAGGTATTGGTAATTCATAATGGAGTGCTACCCGAACCCTACCCCTAAGATAACCTTAAGTCGTGCCTGGAAGTTCTGATCAAAAGCGACGCTGGCTCACGCTAGGACACGCGGGCGCTTAGATTGGTCTCCTCTAAATATTGATAACTGCCAGCCTCCTTTGGTTGAAGCAGCAAACATTGAATGTTCTTTCGATCTTCTGTATATTATACCATGGTTCAATCCAGAATCTCCACCGCGAAACAAACCTTCATTGTTAGAAGCAGATACTATACGCTGCTATTGGTAATAGCTCGTTATCAGTCGTCAGCTAGCGTGTATGGGGAGACACCACCACAATGAACATTCTCCTCTTAAACTAACTACCTACATTATCTCAACATAATTAATATTCTAACTATCAAACATGATAAGGCAAAGTCACTTATGAGTCTTATACTAGAATCAGTTCGTTTTTGTCGGTCTAAAGAATTCCTACGCCACCAATGAGCATTGGCAAAACTACCTAATCTGGTATATAACCGCAGTCTCGGGGCAAACCTAGCCCGTAGAGGCGGATAAATGCAACCCACTTCAATTATACCCGTAATAGCCCCCACGAGAGGAGAGGAGACAGCTTCCTCTAATACCCTTTTGAACGATCATGAACCAAAATAAAGAAACTATTGGGACTCCATCCCAAAGCCTGCTCGCTATAGACCCAAGTGGCACTCGTAATCTTGATATCTATCTTATACCATGCCTCTAGTCCGGAACCCCATCCTGCCGGGGTTCAACGCGGATCCGTCGATACTGCGGGTTGGCGATGACTACTACATCGCCACGTCGACATTCGAGTGGTACCCTGGGGTGCAGATCCACCACTCCAAGGATCTGGCCAACTGGGAGCTAGTCACCCGCCCTCTGAGCCGCAAGAGCCAACTAGACATGCGCGGCGACCCGGATAGCTGTGGAGTCTGGGCTCCTTGCCTCACGCATGATGGCGACAAATTCTGGCTGGTGTACACCGACGTGAAGCGTAAGGATGGATCCTTCAAAGACACGCATAATTACATCGTTACCTCTCCTTTCATAGAAGGACCCTGGTCTGACCCTATCTACGTCAACTCCTCGGGCTTTGATCCGTCATTATTCCACGACGACGATGGGAAGAAATACTTCGTGAACATGTTGCAAGACCACCGTCGCCGCCCTCGCTACTTTGCCGGCATTAGATTGCAGGAGTTCGACCCGGCCGCGGGGAAGCTCGTCGGTGAGAAAAAGACGATATTCTACGGGACGGACCTAGATCTTGTTGAAGGCCCCCACCTGTATAAGCGGAATGGATGGTACTACCTGCTGACGGCCGAAGGCGGCACGGCTTATAACCACGCCTGCACCCTCGCTCGCGCTCGCAACCTGTGGGGTCCCTATGATGTGCATCCACAAAAGCACATACTTTCCTCCAAGGATGCGCCTTTTGCCGCGCTGCAGAGGGCAGGTCACGGAGACATTGTGGACACCCCTGACGGTAGAACCTATCTTGTGCATTTGATGGGCCGTCCTATCACGCAGGAGCGCCGCTGCGTGCTGGGTCGCGAGACCTCCATACAAGAAGCGTTCTGGAAGGATGACTGGCTTTATGTGAAGAACGGGCCCGTGCCCTCCCTATTCGTCGACGTCCCGGGGACTCGGGACGACAGCAAGTACTGGGCCGAGCAACGATACACCTTTGAAAAGGGCCTGCACCGAGACCTCCAGTGGCTCCGAACTCCCGAGACCGAGCGTATCTTCGCGCTCGAAGGCGGGAAGCTAGCCCTGTTCGGGCGCGAGTCCATCGGCTCCTGGTTCGAGCAGGCCCTCGTCGCGCGGCGGCAGACGCACTTCTCCTACGACGCGGAGACCGTAGTCGTGTTCTCGCCGACGGACGAGCGGCAGTTCGCGGGGCTCACGGCGTACTACAGCCGGTACAACTTCTTCTACCTCACCGTGACGGCGGACTCAAACGGGCAACGGGAGCTACTCATCATGACCTCGGAGGTTTCCTGGCCGGACGGCAAGCTCAATATGCCGCTCGTGGACCCGGTGCAGATCCCCAACGAGGGCAAGGTGAGGCTGGCGCTGACGATCCGCGGCCGTGAGTTGCAGTTCCTGTACGCGCTGGAGGGCCAGGAGCTGGAGAAGATCGGACCGGTTTATGATGCGTCGATCATCTCCGACGAATGCGGCGGGCACCAAGCACATGGGAGCTTTACCGGGGCGTTCGTGGGGGTGGCGTGCTCGGATATAAACGGGACTGCGCTCCCGGCGCGATTTGATTATCTACTTTATCGGCCTGTTCAGTACGAGACGGATCGATACGAGATCTAAAGGGTAGTTATGTTCTCCCGGGATAGTTAGAAAACACTTGAATGATGTTGATCTTGTATTCTACTTACCATACAAGCATATAACAGTGGCTATTTCATAGAATTGACTTGACATTTAATATCGAACATTCGAATTTCATAGCATGTGTTCATGTAATAACATTACCTGCCGTACACGTACCTCTTTTGATTGTTAAAAGCCAAGATGTTTTAAACCAGAGCGGTTGTATTTAGAATCGTGAAACCGTTCGAAATATTTCCAACCGCCAGGATGAAGATAGCGGATTAAGGAATGTTTCTATCGTGAAAATGAGCGACTAGATAGAGATAATTTTTAAATCACGATATGAAAAAGGGGTGACGGGGGAGGGTGCGTTGGGGATTGAAATAGGAGACGAAATCCAACTTACTACATTCCAGCACAGGTTCTCGGGCCCCTAGAGAATGGGGTATAAGTCTTCTTCCGTATATTCCCCTCCATCCATCTCTCAGGATTAGCCGATCATATCTCCTACCTTTATCTAAAGCAACACCTATCTCATGACTTCTCTCCGCAGCTGACTCAACCCCCTTAGAATCCCCTGTGTCACCATTTTCTACATTGGTGAACAAGACAAGCCATTATTTACTTGCCAAATTCGCTACAAAGTAAAAGAAACGACATTGCACCTTATTATTGTGAGTTGAACAACGGTGTTTGGTATTGTTTCTCTGCATTGCAAAGGCAAGTAAACCGAGCAATAAAACTAGGGAGTGCCACAGCACAAATATGAAAAGTCGAGAAACAGCTTATATATACGTTTTTCGGTTTTATTTTAAAGAAAAAAACTCGAGATAAAACCGAAATAAATTAAAAATACAAGTTTACGGTAAGTTGTGAGCCATTTCTATCATACGAAGTGAATTAAGTAGTCGTTAAGTGCATATGTATGATTGACCTGTTAAACGCGCTTTATACCCCCGGTGATAAGCTAAAATAAAACGGGCAATCTCCAAAACCCGCAAGTCACCCGGTGGTAAGCGCTGGATCAATTTTCCGCTCCGCTTTGGAGGAGGGTTAAGTTCCCGTGACGCAGCGGTTAGCGTGCTACTCTTATAACTGTTAGGCCCGTCCTAACTGAGTATGACGATATGTAGAAGTCGCGAGTTCGATCCTCGCCGGGAACATTTTTTGACAATTTGAATAATTGCTAATTTTTGCCTCATCTTTACAACTTTGAAAAAAGATCTATAAATTTCTCGATTTATTAATTTTTTCCGGCAGCCGCAAGACGTGAGCGGCTACACAGGAGGTCTTGATGTCGAGTCAGTCTTGTTTTTTCATGAGGAAGCCACTTTTGTCTACCTAACTGTTCGCATGAAGCTGAATATAGTAGGTAATGTTGTGGGGTCTAGGTCGACGGTGATGAAGTCTCTTTAAGGGGGGGTGCGTTGCAGGTGTATATGACTTATATCTAGACTTCGCCCACCCTTTAGCTCACTCACCTTGGAATAATAATGCACTTCATCTCATCCTCGTATCCTTGTTCTGTCTCAACAGTGTCCAGATTTCTAGCAGTGTAGGTTGAGAAAACCCCCCCTTTTTGGTCTGAACCGTGAGAGTTGATGTCTTTTAGATAGATTTCTAGATAACGGAGAAGGTCTAATGGAAATACTAGTGTTCTGATCTAACCTGTGAAAATTAAATTTAAAGGCCGTTGTCATTGACTTCGTGAATTCAGTTTATTCGAAGCTTTGAAAATAATTTGCAAACAGTCCGTCCGTCCCCGCATGATAGACATGCCAAGCTTCCATACTCCTGTCCTCTTCTCCCTCCTACCCGCTTCGGTAAATTGCACTTGAGGCTTGAAATATGAGGAAACGATTCTCCGTACACCAATTAGGAGACGGACAACCCAGCTGTGGTAGCACAAAGTGTCCCAGCTACCTACGTAGATACATTTAGTTGATTAGCTAAGACTACTCATTCATGGCCTCTCCATATGGTCTACTCGCACCGCGGTGTACTGACTCCTGTATCATCATCATTCAGTAGTGATTCATGGACACGGTTTGAGATAAACCACTTTGCCTTCTACCGTATTCATCATACTTTCGGCGGAGACTTAAACATCCAGGCCCTTAGCAGTGGATTCGATGAGGATAAGCACAATGGCGTTGGGTGGCGTAAGGGGCGACTGAAACAATAAGCAGTATGTGTAAAGTAAGATAAAGCAACGTTCGTGCATTGATTAACTTCATTTGTATCATTTTCGGCAGATTAGCCTTATTCGAATAATTTGCGATAATTTAGATATTAATGAATCACCTGTCTACACGATACTTCTTCCACCACTACACCCCGAAAATCAGTATCGCTAGGAAGCAGTGTACACGGCCGGTATCAAACTCAGTATTAAAGCAGAAACGTATTTCTTCGCTATAGCTCCACGTAGACCAATTTCATATATATAAATGCGACATAGCAAGCCTTTTTGGCTCTAGTTAAACTACCCAAAGCACCTGTAGATGTTATCCGAAGATCGTTTGCAAGTTCGACTTTTCCACTATAAAGGCCAAAAATTAGACTTTTCTTTACTTCCACATGGAGATTTCTCGCACAAGCTCTGTTGGACTTGCTCGTGACTGATCAAAATCTGACATATGCAAACAGGGAAAGAAAGACGTGGTTGTAGAGACTGAGGCGAAGTGAGAAAAACAAATTACTTACTGACGTCGATCCAGTGCACATGGCTTGCCCCTGTTCTCTCCGAGTCATACGCCTCCCATATTTTCCTTATCAGATTCCTAGCGACGAGAATCGGGGCCGGTGGGAGACAGTGTTCCAGCATTGCGAACCTCCCCAGAATGAAACGGCGTGCGTGTATTACCTCGAAAGAATGCCTCGTGATCGGCGAAGGCGGCTCATCGGATCTAAGTATATCACCCGTTACCGAGGTTGAGGAACTCTGGTCGGATCCTGTCACGTCTTTGTCGGAACGGCCGAATTCTAAGAATGTGTTCCGCTGGCGTTCTTGCATGTAGGTCAGTGTTTTCGGGTCGAACCTGAGACCCGTGCCGGCGGACAGATACAGCAATGGCTGTATGCAGCGAGTCCCTGAGCTGGCTGGGATCCCTTTTAAGATGTCTATAAGGCGGAAGCTTAGTGGTGTGATGCAGTCACTCCAGAGCGTGTAGCTAGAATAATTGGCTTTTTGACGCGGCAATCGTCTTCTTGCCAAATCGGAAAATGTTTGGTACAGTTGCAAAAGCGATGCTAGGCGATACGCCTCTGCGACATCGATCAAGTGCAATATGGGTGACATGGAATCGCCTGTGTCGGAGAAGGTGGACACTTGATGGTGCACGAGCCCAAGCAGCTCTTCTTCGACTTTGCAGGCCGCTTCTATTATATTGAAATGCGATTGTATGTCCGGGTTTGGGTGCGTCTGGCTTTGCTTGGAGTACCAGCGATATTGCCGACACAGCTTCATAGTTCTCATGAAAAGCAGCTGCACCGTAGAAGATATCCCAGTCCAGGGATGCGGGGTGATTTGGCCAGCAGCGAGTTGCGTCATGGGTAGGTTCTTCAACCTAGGAATACCCAACTCGTCTGGCTCGTCCGATACCACAGCAACAAGCATATTCCAGTATGTTATGCTGTTGTTGAAGAAGTACAGTTTTTGGCGATCCCGGGTAGAAAGGCTTCCAGAACGCTCATTCATGCGCCTTAGCAAAATCTTTGCATCCCGTAGGAACCGAGCGCCGATTATCCTCGTGTCGACCCAGCACGAGGCAGTTCCTACACAACACAAAGCGAAAAGAAGATCGGTAGCGGACTCTGAAGAGGGTGACTCATAAGAAGCCGTTATATCCCTTTGGATAGCTGCAACTGCAAGCTTCAGGTAGCGTACGGCACTCTGTCTTAGCTGAGGCATCTGGGTGCTGAGGCAGATGGCCGACATGCTCTGCAGACTGTGCATAACAGCTTCCGAGCGCGCCCAAGCATCGCGTGCAAGTTCGCGATTCATATTAATAGCAGAGTCGAAGCCTGACCACATCGAACAGACACTGCGGAACCACTCCTCCACGAGCAATGTTGAGTGATCGTCAACATGCGGAGAGATGCGAAATCCGTGGGGCTGGCATCTTGGACTATACGAATCTAACGCCTTGCCATCCCGGAGCGTGAGGACACTCCCTTCCGAAACACTCTCTTCTGAGCGAGAGGAAGATGGCGACGGCTGTGGCGACGATACAAGGTGGCTGTCGGTAGCTGTACCGGCCAATGCCTCGTTCAGCAAGAAGTTCATATCCCATACCTTTGAAAGCAGATCGACGCCATCATTGACCGGCAGCGTACGATCGCGTGTGGGCAGAGAAGACGAGCCCTCGCCTTCTACGGGGATGACATCGAAGTTTGAGCGATTGTTCCGTTGCATTACGGACAAATCTGGTTGATAGGTAGTCTTCTCGGCAGTTGTATGGCTTGGTTGGCCCGGCTATGGATTAGAATCGTCTAATCGCATGAGATGAAATGCGCGAATTACGAGTTTGATCCTCTCTGCAAACAACTTGGGATGTATCTTGTGTCACGGCGTGACCACCGATGACAGCATGTTGCCTAAGCTAGGACGAGATATCAATCCTGCAGACTTCAGTTGATATTCTGATATTCCTTCGGAAAGTGGGGAGAGTTGAGTGGGGTTGTCTGGGCCCTTGCAGTTGCAGGATGGCTAATGCCCCCTTATATACATACTCAGCTAAGTACCTAGTTTATAACTGTAACGGAGACTTGCCCTTTCTAGTAATGGAGTTGTTTAATACTTACCTAGGTTGGTACCTAGGTAGTATTTCGATAGGAATCGGGTGGATGTCATTAGAGTTTCTCGAGATGATATTGCTTTATGTAACTAATGTAACTAATCTCCGTGATGTAGTGTCTGACTAGGACCTACCTAATCATTAGTCGATTGCGAATGATGATTTTTCCGCTGCAGCTTTACACTCTCTACTCAAGACCTCCTTGGAGACTCACATTTCCTCATCCGATAGCTGGAGCTTGGTAACAACAATAATGAGATATCACTTATCAATCACCGAGATTTCGAATCTCTTTCCTTCAACTGAGATATCTTAGTCCGTAGGTATAATAAATGAAGTGTGCCGACACAATTAGGCGCGGCGTGGAAACCGTACCAATAAAATGAGAGGCACGTATTCGGACAGTATCGAGGGCGCCGGAACCGCAATTCGTACAATAAGTTTCAATTGCGTGGCCAGGTCGTTCTGGTCATTACGACATAGCTGCATCGGGTATATATGTCGTCTGCTCGCGAGGAGCCAAATTCCTCGGCCTATACCACACCGTCCGGCTCCTGATACCGAACAGCCGCCTTTTCGTCCACCACGTGCCTCGTCGGGCTGTCCACTCCATCCAAAGGCGACGGCGACGCTCGTCTCGGCAGCGGTATGTACTTGTGAGCATACCGCGGGAACGCGAACAAAATGCTCTTCCTCCGCGGAGCGTTCACCATCTGCCGCTCGCCATCATCATCGTCGATTTGAGAACTCGCGATTCCCTCCTCCCCGTCTTCCTCCTCGATACCGACGTATTCCTTGGCCCGGGTAGCGAGCCTGATGATGCACCCCGTAAGCCCGCGATGGCAGTCATGGGTCCGCGCGGCGTCGCAGTCACTCTCGACCTCCCACATGCTGAGTGAGTTTGATATCGAGAGTGAGCTCGCGAACCAGCCGAGCGCCATCAGGCCCAGATCGCCAAGCGCGCTGCCGCTGCCACTGCTGGAGACGACGACATCGTCTCCGCCTCCTCCTCCTCGGTGGAAGTCGATGTCGTCCCGCAGGTGGTAGTAGAAGGCGGGCAGCAGGAACCAGAGGTTGAAGAGCGTGAGGTCGAGCCAGAGCGCGCACGCGAACAGGAACGAGGCCGCGTAGCCTACGCAGCTGCGCCGGACGAAGACCAGCAGCGTCGTCGCGACGTACAGGAACAGTATGGCCCAGCAACCGCCGTAGATGATCTGGTCCGAGATATTCTCCATTTTTTCGTCGCCGCCACCGTCAATATGATGATGATGATGATGATGAGAGGAGAAAGAGGAAGTTATCCTTATATTTTTTATATGTTCCGTTTCCGCCACAAGCGGATATGAGATGGAGAAGAAACAAGAACAAGGTATGTAGTGAACAGAAGGAAATTTTACGATATATAGAATATTTTCAAAACTAGAAAGAACCCATATAGAGAAACTCGAGTCGAGAGTCGAGAGCGATGATTCCCAGTAGATCTTTTTATTATTCGACGACGATCTCGGAACTGCGGGGGGCGGGAGGGTAGGAACCATCGCGTACATAGGCTTTTATTAAATCTACTTACCGTCCGTGCCAGATCTCAAAGTTCATGATTATTTTTGTCCCCATCCCCGTACCGTGATAAGTTAAGCTTTGCATTCCGTCATGCTAAGTGATTACGCCGTCTTTGTTTCGGGAGGGGGCCAAGGGGGTACCTCGAAATGAAACGGCGTAAAAGGCGCCATTCCAGGAGATCCATGCGGCGGGATCGTCGTGCCACTTGAGACGCGGACGGACAGACAGTGGAGTTGAATGTGGCACGACAGCGAATCACCGGCGGGCATTGGGATGCCGTACTGCTACGGCACCCCCGTAGCACACGCGTACTCTTGCTACATACAAACTCACTTACACACGAATCTTATGGTGATGCTTGTCGTGCTAACGTCAGCAGTTTTAACAGCTATGGTTTAGTTTAAGGAGTCGAAAAAATATTTTCACATGTCTCTAAACCGCCGCATATGTGTTAGGAATGGAATATGTCAGCTATCGTAAATTAATATAACTAGTTAGCTCCTTACATATGCCGGAAAGAAGAGTGCCCCAAAACTGCAGAATGTAGCGGCCAGCAGGGGCTATACATGATCACACGATAACTTGTTATCACCACCTCGCAAGGCAGTAATAGTATCGATAACAGGTCATCCACCCGGTCAGATACCCGTATTTAAATCATCCCTGTCCTCGTCCGTTTCCGTTTCCACCGAAGCGACAGCATCTACCAACGCATTGTTTTCATACCCCCTCATACCTTCCAACGACTTGCCCCTTCTCCTAACCTCGTTGAGTGAGAATGCGCCAGCCATATCGCTCTGTTCGCCGTCGCCATGGGACAGACTATCGGCAACGGCGCCAAGAACAGTCCAGCTCAACCTTTTGGTATTTGCTCGTGTCCTCGATCCGATGTGGCTCACACTCTGCGCCAGTGCCGCGAGCTCCCGCATTTCACTCACCTCGCGGTCGATCCGGCACACTTGACCAAGCACGCCCGCCCGTGGATCGCCGCCGGGGAACAGGGCGTCGAGGTAGTCCTCGAGCGTGTAGCTGCGACCCCGTGGGAGTAGACGCGACTTAGACCAGCCTGAAACCCTGCTACTCCGGATTGTATACACTGCGCACAATCGCAAAGTTAGCAGCCATCTTTAGTAAAAAGAGACGTCTAGGAAATATTCAAGGCAATAAGGAACTTGGGAGTCCTGAAGCTAACAGGCTATCTCAAATGACAATTTTCTACACATCCAGAGGGCAATGGGGGTAAGATACTTCAGAAAAGGAGAACAACATACGACTACCTACGAAGCGGCCTTCGAGCCTATGGCGAACACCGAGAAAGACACCAATCTGCGCGAAAGGATCGTCCTCAAACGCGAAATGGGTGATAGTAGGGTACCCTGGATTGTCACGCGAGTCGTTCTGCTGAAGCGCTCCAAGCGGTATTGTCATCTCGGCCGCCGCCGCCCCGAAGGTGAATACTTGCAGTTTGCCCAGCAGGTCTCCAGAAGGCAGGTCGGCGCAGAGGCGCGAGAGCACCCAAGCGGTGTCGAGCGCGCCCGTGTTGTGCGCGATGATGCGTACGCCGCTCGTCCGCGTCCTCAGCAACTGCGCGCGAACAGCTCTGTAGAGTGCCGCGGACCTGGCCGTGGGGACCTGGACGGTGCGCTGAACTAATACAACGGCTATATCGAGCGGCAGGCCAAGTCTGTACGGGATAAATACGTGCATGTCGTGCCCGAAGAGGTTTGCTAGCCTCGGGATGGACGTCTGGCGCGTCTCTTCCGCGTCTAGATCCGTGCCCCCCACGACGATCCAGTACCAGCGCTGGTGATCTTGGCCATCGAGGTGGTTTCTATTTTTAGTCCCCTCGTTGGCGCAGGTGAACATATGCTGCTGGTCCTTATTGAGACGTAGCACAAGAAGCCAGATCAGTGCTACCTCTAGGCCTAGACAAGGTAGGAAGATGAGTCCGGGCACTGCGAGCCACAGAACCGGGCCAGTCACCAGCAACTGCAGCTCAAGAACGGATATGGCAATATAGAGCACCACCCTCCGTACTGCCTCACACCATCCCAGTGTGTAGATGTGCCGGGCCGTCGATGCTGCGAAGGCGGAAAGCAGCGGCCGGACAGCAGCGGCGACACGGGGCGCATCTGCCCTGAATAGAGTAAGGGCAGGCTGTTGGTGTGTCAGTGGTGTGGTCCCCAGGGCGCCATCGTTGAGTGGCAAGGTGTAGCTCAGGGACATTGCGGCCGTTTGGTTGCCTGGTTGTACGTGGAGTGGTTTAACTGACATGACGATGCCGGGGACATGGCAACTAAGACAGAGGGCGTCCACTTTGTTCAACAGAAGATCAACGAACAAGAAGCTTGTATCGGAGAAACGCAACCGATTCCACAGAAGGCAATATGACACGAGAACGAACAGTGAAGTAAAGAATCATGGTTTAGCCCTTGCCATTGTGATGGGTTGTGGTGGGTTGTGCGCACTCGCGCGTTCACATTCCAGTGTAAGTGTCAACATGTCCATGTTTCAAGTTTCACCAAGATCACAGCAATGACTAGCTTGTGATCTTTCGAGTTAGATTTGTGAGACATGTAATTTTCACGCCCCTCCTTTTTTCCCTCGGCGAGTGCTTCATCAGGGAAAACACACGATAGAGAATCTCGATTATGTACGCGTCGGGTTCGACCGGCCGTTCAGGTCAGAGTTCATATAAACTATAAAATTATGGGCTGGCAGAACAAATCGTGAGAAGCAACGTAGGACGGGTTACGGAAAGCATTCGATCCGTCACGATCCAAACGGAAATTGACATCCACGATACTCAGGACTTCGGGAGATCGGGTGACGAAGGGGATCTAAGCCTTGGGGGTGGTTGATACCCTTTAGGCGGTCGAAGGTTCTAGGAGAGATGCAACCCCAGAGTGACGACATGAAGAGATATGAAACTGGCCAGCTTGTATAAACACCACAGTTGGTGTCCCCATCTCTGCTAACACTGGCTCGAGTGGTGCTACGTCGTCCGACCCGGAATTCTTCACCAACGAATAGCATCGCCAGCTGCTGCATGGTCGTACGGATAGCAGCGGAGTAATAAAAGATGAGAGAGAAAAATCAATTAATGGAGTGTAATAATGACGGTTACTATAGAAAGGCAATGATACTTATCCTTAGCTCATTTTACCTGGTCTGGTTGTAAAACCCGGTGTACATGTATTGGCTGTCTCGTCTTGGCGCTGTCCGTTGATTTTAGCCTACGGTTGATGTGCCTCCAGGGCTTTATTCTGGGGAACCCAGCGTGCTGATCTCGCTTCCGAACCATCCTTCTGGGGTGGGAACCCCCTGGAGATCTCTAAAATTAGCATATGCCATCAGTAGCGATGCCCCGCAACCCCTTTTCATCATGAACATTACATTGAAGTATGTAACCTCGTCAATGTTTTTTTATTTTTTTTGGAAAGGATAACATGCAGGTACGTGCTGAGGTCAGTGCCAAGGCGTTAGTAGGTATATTATTGTTAGTGACACGTGTAAATAACTGTACATAATTGAAATGTATCCCTATGTGGTATGTATAAGTGAATGCATGTTCAGGTGTCAGTGGGAGAGAGAAAAAAAAGGGGCAGGGGGGGAAATATACGTGGTGTGGATTCTAATGTAAGTGTAAGTAGGTACTTCATTCACATGTATGCGCATGTGCATGTGTTGCCTTCCCAAATCATACCATCATAACGCGACTAAGAGGAAAAAAGAGTAAAAGAAGGTAGGAGTGAATTACCCCTTAGGTAAGATCTAGATCATTAATTGGTATCTACTTCATCTGAAGTCGATGATAAAATCTCCGCCTCCCTCGCCCCAAATCTATTTATTTCACGTTCCCCATCCACCTCAAACCTGACATCTCCAACCCACCACAATAACTACATCGCCTTTCTACCTATCTCTTCTCATCCAACAAAAGGAAGAATCAGCAACTCCGTCTTTAGCTCAAGTTCAAGCCTACCTATCCATAAAATCCTACACAATGAAGTGGATTATCAACATTCTCTCCGTCGGCCTCATCGCCACATCAGTCTCCGCTGCTCCTCTCGAGCGTCGGCAGGATGATGATGGCGGCATAGAGCTTTTCCAACTCAAGATTACGTCGTAAGATCTTCTGCATCTCGGCTTCCCTATCCCCAGTTTCTGACGAACACCCCTAGTAAAAATGGAGACCTAGACGGCAAATACCTAGCTATGAACGGGGGTGACCTAGGCATCTTCTCCGGAGACGACGTCTCTCCTGTCAAGGTATACCAGACGGATAGCGACAAGGAAGGCTTGAAAGAACTCCACACCTACCCTGTCGGCATTGTCGACCACTCTCTCGGCCTGAAAGGCCCTCCTGGTCTTCTGACCTTTGTCGACATGATCAGCCCTGGTAGCGCCGACCCTAGTGAGGGTGAAATCGCCATCTGGGACACCTTCCGCATGGCTGAGGGCAAGGTCACCAACAACGACGAGGGCGAGTGGCTTGCTTTCCCCAATGAGGATAACAGCTGGCAGGTGAAATGGTCTGACGGTAAGTTGAGGACCTTGACTCTTGCCCCATTCCCTACCTATCTATCCATAGTACAAGGTTTAACTGGCCTTTTTTGGCTATCGTAGGAAGCAATATAATCACTGCCGATTACATGCAGGTCGAAGTTTCGTACGAAAGCGCCGGTGATGCTCGCTACAATTCATAGTGGATTTTACTACTGGAGTCATGGGAGGGAAGATGGAACGGGGTGTTCGAGGCAGAAAATTGCTTAACTTGCAGGGAGCATCTTTGGGCTTCGCACAAACAATTACTTACTTAGTTTGAATCAAAAGTTTTCGAGTTGTTTTTACTGCCTGTTTCCTTCACCCAGATTTAATATGCCTGGGTGCCGGCACTATCGTGTCAAGGGGCCTTGCGCTATGGCGTAACATAAAGCACAACGGTACTCATAATTATAAGCAGCTGCACGAGGATACCTACGGACTCTCGATCGAAAACGGGGATCGACCACGGGTGTCCCCATTTCTCCCCCCTTTTTCCATGATCTTAAAAGAACTCCATATATAGTCTTCAATCTATCTATCCCCCTTGTACGCAAGCTAGCTAAGAGCGGGCAGAAGAGGGGGGGTTATGAACAACGGAATGGCATACTAGACCGACGATAGCGATGTCCCTTTACTGAATATCGTGCGAGGTAGAAATCTCCAAGCCTATGAAGATACCGTATCGTCGTCGTTTTGTTGTCATCCCAGGGGGCAAATTCAGGGTTATTTAGTGGTCTCAAAGGTCTTGTGAGGACACAAAGTAGATACAGTACACTGTAGCTCTGTCTTCTGTCAATCCAAAGTCAATCTGTGAACGGAGTCTTACAAGCCTAGAGATAAGAGCGCGACATTGGTAGCTAGTTAACGTTCATATACCTATTATACATACATAGGTACCTAGGTAGTTATTGCTATATACACTATCAATAGATATCTGTAGTCTAGTTCCAATCTACGTCAAGGTACATATCCACTAACCCTAATAAATACCTAGAGAAGCTTATATATCAGGGCCTAGCGTTGCTATTAATAAGTACCTGCTATCGTCTAGATACTGCTAATTCATAACTGGAAGCCGGCAAGCATATATAAAAGAGTGTCGATTTCTCAGTGCCAAAGTCTCAACCAAGACCCGAGACAATGACAACTCTTGGCTCAGAAGTACTGCTCTTCTTCTTCAGTTCATGAGGATTGAGTGTTTATTAGTTAGCATAGGTTTTCCCTCGGATGCGTCATAGTACTAGTTAATGTTGCGCCACGATGGTAACTCGTGGCTAAGGCACGAACTAATATATGCTAAGGGGCAAATGAGATAGGACATCTTATACAGTTACGATATGCACCTAAATAGCGACAATTCTTCCAGTCCCTCGCTCGCCTTATGGTAAGTACATAAGCACAATAGGTAGCATGGAGGTGGGGTGGGGCTATAGTCCGACCCGACAAATCAAGTATTCTCCCTGTCCTCAGCTCTGCGGCGCAGCTACCGACCTATCCCCCCTAGCCGTATTTATATTCCGAGACCCGGGCCGCCACGTTAAGTAGAGACGCATTTAACATAACTATCCTACAGTGTGACTGCATCTCTCTTGAAGTATCATCGTCGTCGTTGTTCTTTTTTTGTCAAAGCCTCACTGGCTCGATCGGACTTTTGATACAACGGCCACTTCCTCGCGCAACGCTTGTCGAATAAGAATCCGACTCAATGGCTCGAAAGGGCAGTCCAAAGGTCCGAACAGGCTGTCTAACGTGCAAGTATGCTCTTGCCACTGCACACTGATAGCTTTGCCGAGATAATAATAGTTACTAACACGCGCTACCTAGGATTCGCAAGGTCAAGTGTGGTATGTGGTGTCAGGAATTTCTAGTTTCCTTTCTTACTCGTGCCTATGTCTAGAGTGAAATTTTCCCATGGGAGCCTAGTCGTGGGTGCTTTGGATCCTATATATGTACTGGGATTCACAAGGAACCTTGCCTCCAGACAATAGGGGCGCGGGCGTGGGGAGTGGGTTTCTTCTACATGTTGACTGACTCCTTATTTGGACAGACGAAGTCAAACCCTATTGTCACCGCTGTGTGAGCACTGGGCGCAAGTGTGATGGGTATGCGCCGACCCAGCCCTCCACCAGTCTGCAGTGGCACCGGCCGCGCTCCCACTTCCCTGACGTCAATAGCGCGGCCGAAATAAGGCACCTTCAGTTCTTCTGGGAAGTGGCCGCGCCCCGCTTGTCCGGTCCGATGGAACCTTATTTCTGGACCAATTTGGTGTTGCAGTTCGGCAGCTTCGAGCCCGCGGTCCGGCACTCGGTCATCGCCATCAGCTCCTTGTATGAGCGGTTACACCGCGATCCGGCTGCCGCCCGGCTGTTGCCCGACGACGGCGTCGTGCTTCGTCATTACAACGCGGCTATCCAGGAGATGAAATCGCAGGAAAGTGTGCCGCTGGTCTTGCTCGTGTGCGTTCTGTTTATCTGCATCGAATTCCTGCGGGGCAACCGAGAGGCTGCGATCCAGCACTGCAAACACGGCATTTGCCTTCTCGAGACGGTCGAGTCGTCATACCCGTGGGCGAAGGAGTACCTGTCACCTATATTTCGCCGGCTGAGCCTTTTCCCGTTCTTCTTCGGTAGCGGCAGCGAGAGCTTCCCTAAGCTAGTCGGGGTGGAAGACAATATCCCGCCGGCTTTTGATAATATCGCT
This sequence comes from Biscogniauxia marginata, assembly GCA_022695795.1. Lineage (NCBI taxonomy): Eukaryota > Fungi > Ascomycota > Sordariomycetes > Xylariales > Xylariaceae > Biscogniauxia > Biscogniauxia marginata. Next base: position 66,750 of record MU404082.1, read on the forward strand.
GAAGCACAGTACCACGTAGACAACGTCGTTCGGCGTACCGTACGACTGCTTCGACGCGGGGATCCATATCGTCTCGGCCATCTAAGACAAGATCCCGTACCGGAAGAGCTTCTAATCGAGCAGAATGAGATCAGAGCAATGCTTTCCGCATGGCACGCAAGCTTTTTAGCGCTTAAGTCCAAACCAGACATTTTGGGGACACCCAATGAGATGATCTGTAACATCTTGATGCGATATGAGGTTGCCCGGATATGGGCGGACATGACACTCGAACAGAATGAGACCGCGTATGACAAGTACCTTGACAAATTTCGATTATTGATTGACGAGGCTGCCAATTTGGCGTCTTCAAAAAGCTTCGGCGGTTTAGAGCCTCGAGATAATCCGACATTCAGTTTCGAAATGGGATTTGTGCCATTGCTATTCTATATTGTGATGAAGTGTCGCTGTCTAAACACAAGAATTCGGGGACTTTCGTTGGTGAAACGACTTGGAGCAAGAAGAGAGACTCTGTGGGAGATTGGAACAGTGTATGCTACGGGGAAGCGTATCATCGAAATAGAGCATGGTGTCCTGTTGGATCAATCAGGACAGCCGTCCACCGAGGCTATCTGTCCAGGCTTACCTGCTGATGAGATGAGGGTAAGAGAAACAACCACAGACCCTAAACTCCGGGTTAAACCAGATCTTAATGGAAGAGAGGAGATCGGAAGGATGGTCGGTCTCTTCATGAAGACGCTTGATGGAGATATATATCTTCGTCATGAGTTTGTCGTCGAGTCATTGTGATCATCATTTGCAGTATCGCATGAATCTCGAAATTTGTTTTCATATGTGTACAATATGAGGAGGCTGAGGTGGATCTATACGTTTTACTTCTTGCTTACTGCGAAGCCGACGCTAGAGTCCTTGAGCTTTCAGTAGCTTCTAACAAACAGCATGTCACCTTCCGCCTATAGTAATAGGTATCGAGCACTGTGATCACTTTTCTCTCAGAAAACAGCATTAACCACGAAAGGAGGTACGCATAGTCACGTACCCACCCACTCACTGGACGCCCCAAACCCCAAGGACATCCCTCGCGCCTCGTTGCGGTGTGCGATTCTTCTGGAGCTTCTTGAGCCTCTTGACGAGCACGCCCATGCATAGTGGGCCAACTATAGTGCATAGCACGATGGCCCATGTCACGACGAGGAAGAGCTGTGATGTGTCCGAGGGGCTCTCGCCTGGTAGCCGAAATATGCCGCTGCTTTCGGCCACGGCGGAGATTAGGAACCCGATCTCGCCTCTAGCTACCATTGCTGAGGCTAGGATCACGGGAGGGTAGAGCGAAAGTGGTTTGTCAGGTAGTTTCTGTGTGTTATATTGTGGTGCCACTGGTAGCGGTTGCTGCGAGGAGGTCGGATCGGATGTTTGACTTGGGCTCATTTCAATAGGCTGAGAAGGCGACGCAACAACCTGCGAAACATGTTTACGTCCATACTTCATCTTCATGAGAGGAGTATGTTTCCGAATCCTTGATAGGACCTTGCTATAGCCAATTGACATAAAAGAACTGGATGCCTTCCTAAGGTCATCTATCGAGGTTGAAAATCGGACCAACCAAACACCACAGACGAGCTTACCGATCATCATGAGGATGCTATAGACTATCCCTCGCCATACCACCTCTCCAGCAAACATCTTGGATATCGGAACGGAAAAGCCGATGGATGCCTTGAACTGCGTAAGCGAGACGAATTATTGATCTATAGAGGACAACCTACAAAGAAGAAAGGCTTGAGGACGCGGTTAACTATCTGGGCGTAATACATATCATAAATATGTAGGCCCGAGAACCGGGACCGCTGGTGCCCTGGTGTCACTACTGCTGGAGTTGAAATTGAAATGTCGGTTGAAAATGTATCGCTGCGAAGCTGTGGTTCACAAGCAGCGTCATAAATGCTGTTCTGTTTGTCATTGGGTTGATCTTGCTGCGTTGTGGGAGTAGTTGTTCCCTCAGACTCAGATGCCGCAGCTCTCACGCTCGCGGGCGGTTCTTGCTTCCGCTTTGTGCTCTTCTCCGAATCCCACCAGGTAACTAGCAAACCGGTAATATAAGCAGCCAAAAGCACCGAAGCACCGGCCCAGCTTGCTGCCGCGATAAATGCTACCAACAATACCGTGTGCGTCACCAAAGCTGCCTGCTTAGTCTTTAGCAAACTCCGAACCCTTCCCTCATCCTTCTTCTGGCTTCGTCCCCGCTCATCCAAAAACCTCATTGCTGGTCTTAGCACATACCGACAGGTAATTGGAATTCCAACCGCAAACGCGAGGGAGACCAGGACAGGCCTTAGTACGGTCGCGGGGGTAATACCCGCGCCGCCATTTCCGTTAAGACTGGAGGCTACTATCTGCAGCATCACGAGACCTGCGACATCATCCATCATAGCGGCAGCAGTGAGCACGGCGCCAAGCCTCGTGGGCGAAAGCCCGCTCGTCTTCAAGACGGTGAATGTGGTGCCGAGGCTAGTGGAACACAGGGCAGCGCCTGCGGCGAAGCATTGAATTGGGGTCGCGCCGAACGCAACAGGGCCAAGGAGAAACGATAGTGCGATGGGGGCGGCGATGCCCGTGAGCGCGACGCACGTCGACAACGCGAGGTTAGCCTTCATGGTACTAATGGAGGTGGACAGACCGCCTATCTTACATGGAAAGTTAGCCGGTGTCTTCTCACATGGATCACTCACTTACCTTCATAAACCACCAACACTAGTCCCAAATATCCAACCCTCACCACCGCGTCCTGCAACGCGCCATCCTCAAGCCACCCTGCCCCTGGCGTACCCCACGCCGTGCCGATGAGAACCTGGCCGACGAGACCGCAGTACAGTATGGCATCAAGAATAGAATTCACCGCGTTCAGGGCGAGACAGAACGAGGACAGGATCAGTATCTGGACAAGGGACGGTTCATGGTACGGTAGAGAAGAGGGGGGTGATGATGCCGTTGCGGCTGTCATTTTGTCCCCGGTCCTGCTCTCTCGCCGCTTTATTTAAAGAAGTCACAGTATATATGAAGTGCGAAGTGAGAAGTGAGAATACGGGCGAAGTAGCACTCAATAATTATCTCCTTACTACATAGGATTGGTAGCATCTATGAGATTGTAAAATGGATGGAAGTCAATAATCGGATTAATCAATAGGGTAGGCAAGGAATGGAGGTAAAGCATGAAATCACTATAACTTGGTAGTACGTCATTAACACCGGTTTAACGTAAATAAATTCCTGATAAGTGCATATATCCTAACACCTAGGCGGCGGGGTCTACCTAGTGGCCTATCAGATATGCTACTATATCGGAATTGCGCTATCTAGAATACAGTGCATGAATCACAGTCTGTGAACTGACACTTAACTGTGCACATTATCATTGATTTCAAAATTTCTCTGCCACGCATATCTCGCAGAGTTATTTGTGTCTTGTCGCACTACCGAACCACCACCGCAAGGTGACTATAAATACTCTGCTCTGCCCAAATGGAGCTTGAAGCAGACACGGCCGGGTTCTTTGACGAACCAGATGGCTACTATCCGCCATCGCCACCCCCAACTTCTCAAACCTACACACTGCAGTCTGGGGAGACCATCACGCTTCATCTGGTAGGGCACAGCCCACTCGAAGCACACCATTTATGGAACGGCGGTAGAATTATCTCCAAGTACTTTGAGACCCACGTCTCCGAAATCCGGTCTCGGACTGTGCTTGAGCTTGGCGCCGGCGCCGGCCTTCCCAGCATCGTCTGCTCCATCCTCGGTGCGCGCAAGACCGTCGTTACAGACTTTCCCGATCCAGACTTGGTCATCAATATGAAGAAGAATATCATCGGATGCGACCTCATTCCCGCTTCCGATGCTGATCTGAAAGACCCCCCTATTGTTGCTGACGGCTACGTTTGGGGGGCTGACCCAGCTCACCTTATTGCGCATCTCCAGCCTGCTGGCACAGACAAGTTCGATGTTCTCATATTAGCCGACTTGCTCTTCAGGCATTCCGAGCACGGCCGGCTCCTGGATACCGTGGAGGCGACGATGAGTCGCAAGGAAGCCAGTAAGGCTTTCGTGTTCTTCACAAGCTACCGCCCGTGGTTGCAACATAAAGACTTGGCATTCTTCGACCTCGCGCGAGAGAGAGGCTTTGTCGTCGACAAGATCCTGGAAGAAAAGATGGATAAGGCCATGTTCGAAAACGATCCAGGCGACGAGGACGTTAGAAAGACCGTGACCGGATTCACGTTGCGATGGCCTGAGGCGAAGTGCATTTAATCTGCATAGCCGCTAAGCGATGTTAGCTTGCCTGCTTAATAGCAACGTGCGCGACATAACAATCTCGACGGCTCCGTTCTAATATCGTGGTGATGCACGGTTAGAGACGATATATAGGTATTTATGTCTATACGCTACCGCTTCCTGGATTCATCGTCGAAGGGGCTAATATCTTCCGCCGCGGTGGCATATATCAATGCTGCCGCTACGCTAGATATTATCGAAATCCTCGACTTTGTAAGAGCGCCTCATGTCTTGGGTACTCAATTGACCACTTGGCGCTGAGACTGCTCGACTCAGGTAGTTAAGCCAAAACCAATGCTAGCTACCTAGTACTAGCCTAGCAACTGAGTAGCAGCCAAATTTTGCACATTCCCCCCCTGGGCAGCTGAATCGTGATTACCTATTACATGATAGTCTCTAGGGTTGTGAGAGGTGGATTGCCGTGAGGCAGTGCAGCACTGCTTATGTTCTAACCACTTGGAGCCGCCCAGCCTGCTTTTATATTCAACGAACCCCGTTCTACCTTGGCTTGTCGAGAGAGAGCCGAATTTTCCGATGACGCGTCACAATGCCATGGCTTCCAAATTTTACAAAGTCAGATCCTATTCGATAGATTTGAGATTCGCGCGCCAAGTTTGGAATGTCGTACCATAAAATTGTTTAGTAGCCCCCAAGTTCTAAGGGCTAGTTTATCATCGCAGCCGGGCGGGCTGTGCTAGCGACTAGCTTCACATTTGAACATCGGACGAAGCCTGATGCTTATGTCGCTACATATGATGGGCCACCCGCACGCTATTTTCGGTTACTGGGCTGCAGTCTGCTGTGTTGCCCACAGTTCCGATTGCTATTTGTAGATATAGGAACGCATAGCCTCTCCTCGCTTATGGGTAAACAAAAATATGGAAAACCCCTAGACCACCTGTTCTTTCTCTCATCTGACAGTTGGTTTCCTTCTCGTTGGTTAACCACTTCTCCGCACGCCGAACAACGTGCTGTCCTCCGAGCGCGACAACGAAGGCCGGTCGATAATCGTCGCCTTTGCTCTCTAGTATGGCATGGCCCTTGTTTAAATGGGGGTTACCGAGATGGCTCGTAGTGATAAGGCTATTTCAAGCCCTAGGGGAATTGGTGGCCGCTACGATGAATGGATTTCTCCTGGTATACATCCATCTTAACAGATTGGGGTTTTCGAATTCCATGTACGCATTGGAAATTATGGTAAGCGACCTACACTGGCGCACCGAACTCCTAAGCTTCCTATTAATGCCCCGACAGGCTTGTATAGCCCTGATCTATTCCAGTCTCGTATTGCTCATTCAACATACTGGGCGACGGCGACATAACTCTAGTTCAGTGATGATCGGATCCTTCATCGTGCTGGACATGTTGATAACCGGGATGCTAATTGCGATCATAACGGTACTTGCTAGCACAGGGGTGCCGTTGAACTGCCAAAGAATGCCCCGTGATGACAGTAAGATTTCTATGCTTCTAACAGAAGGTTAACCTCGGGGAAAATGCAATTAACTCTGAGACAGCTAAATCTGACGATGATCCTGAAGATCTACCTGAAGGTTATTCTACGGGTTGGTTCGGTAATGGGAAAGATGAGAAAGGAAAACTGGACAGATTCTGTTCCCTAGAAAAGGGGTATTATGACATCGCAGTAATCCTCGTGTATGTTTCAGTCAATATTTCCACCCCCAACTGATCTAAAGCTAAATTCCGCAGTTTTACTTATATCGCGACTATCACTCTCGGGGCTCTTCGAATTTCCGAGCGCCAGTACACGAAAAACAGTTTCACGGATCCGATTGCAAAAGACGATGATAGTCATCAACTCGACCACGTGCGACCAGAGGTGCACCGACAAGAGTCTGTCACCGAACAAGGAAATATGGGCGTGCCGACGCAGGGGATTTTGACTTCGGTCTCAACGAGTAACCTTGCTATGCCTCCTCAAGGGGCCATTTCGCCGAACCCCAATTATCAGCCATTCCATGAACAACGACGACAAGCGCCGCACCCAGTATCGCCGATATCACCAGTATCTCCCATGACACCCACTAGCAGGTCATTTGGGGCCTCTCCGGTTACCTTCGATCCCCCATCCTCTATAGGCGGTTCGATGATTGGACATGCTACCGATGTAGCAGCGGAGGCGACCATTACTGATGGCTACCAGCATCAGATGCAACCTGGAATGCCTTCACTACCACCGTACTCGCCGGGTCCTTCGAGAGGACTATTCATGGCTGGCCACGGGGATGAGTCCAATGAAATGAGACTCAGCGATTATGTGAAGGGCGAGACACGAGCACAAAACATGAAAGACTCGGGGGGAGGGATGTAATGACGCCCCCTTTTAATTCCTCTCCACATGAGGAAAGACATATTTCGATTCTGTACTTCATTGTTGGATTTAGCGACGGCGCTGGGGAAGGACAGGTTTACACAGGACGTATGCGCCCCCAGGGTCATGAGATCAAAAAAGGGAGGCCGAAAAGGCGCAGAGGCAAATGGGCGGGCCCAAGAAAAACTATCGTACAATTCAACACCATCGTTATGGTAATACAGGACAGCCTAACACTACATACATGTATAAAGGGAGGTTACGGTTTGTAGAGTATATACATCGTATATTCAATTCTCCGAGGGAAGCAACGTAGTATCGGTGCGCAGAATAGGAGGCAACGAAGCAAGCAACCCCGCAGTCATACTTTATCATGATTCAACTCGGCAGCACTTGGCAGTGAAGCAGAATTAACGTCACTCTCATCACCAGGTCAATCAATACTCCAAGACAATTGAGACGAGATCGACAACATTGCATACGCCAGTGTGTCACACACCCAGATGCACATGCTTTTCTCGTCCATCACGAGTCAGCGAACTATATACCCATATCAACACGAGAACTCTATTAGATAAAACCGAACGGTGGCTATAGACTATAGACTATAAACATGTAACGCAGGGTTAACCTACATTAGTCCCTACACTAGCCGCGAACCACGAGATCCCCTCCTTGCACTACTTACCCGGCTCGGGCCTCATCAACTCCCATCCCTCAATCTCCAACTCGTCTTGCGACCTCGTGCAGAGAGATGCAACGTATAGGATCTTGCCCAGGGTAGTCTACTGACTGTCTCATAACTACCTACCAGCTAAATAAACATCACTTGATCGTTCAACTTATTGCTGCCGAAATATTATTCGACTCTGTGATCTGGATTAAGTTACATCGTATTACCCACACTATAGTTCACCACACCACATCACACGCATCTTCTCCAAAAAGAAAAATGCCGGACCCATCCCCGTCCCCCCTCCGCGCCGAGCTCGCCAAATCCGGCTTCGTAATCCAGCGCTCGATCCTTAGCGCCGCGGAGCTCGAATCGCTCCGCGCGGCAGCGGCGCGCACCACGGCCCTCGCGCGCTCGGGATCCTGGCCGGACGTGCGCACGGTAGGCAAGCAGTTCCCGCCCTGGACATTCGACCCCAAGTCCCCGGGGGGCGGGATCTGGGGGGTGCAGGGGCTGCTGCACCCGTCGCTGCCGGACGCGCCCGTCTTCGCGCGCAGCTACTTCGGCGACGCGGTGCTGGGCGTGGCCAAGGAGCTGCTGGGGTGCGGCGACGACGAGCTCGTCATGGAGCTCTTCAACATGCTCGTGCGGCCCGAGCGGGACTTCGCGCTCCGCTGGCACCGCGACGACGTCCCGGCGGACGCCGACGAGGCCGAGGAGCGCAGACGGCTAGGGCTCGACGAGAACGACGAGGGGGAGGGGGAGGGGGGAGAGAAGAAGCGCTACTGGCACACCCAGTGGAACCTGGCCCTGTACCCGGACTCGTCGCTGGTCGTGGTGCCGGGCTCGCACGCGCGCGCGCGCACCCCGGCCGAGCGAGCCGCCGACCCGTTCGCGCCGCGCCTCCCGGGTCAGCTCGTCGTCGAGCTGGGCGCCGGCGACGTCGTCTTCTACGACAACAACATCCTGCACCGCGGGGTGTACGACGCGGCGCGCGAGCGCATGAGCCTGCACGGCTCGGTCGGGCGCGCGGCCGGCGGCCGGCTGCGCGCGCGGAACGTGCTGCAGCACGGGGTCGGGGCCTGGGTCGACCGGTGCGATTTCGCCGCGCTGGGGGAGAGGGGGTCCGGCGACGGTAGTAGGCTGCGCGAGCGCGCTGAGGGTATGCGGGATAGGCTGGTGAGTCTGGGGAGGGAGAGCGGGGAGGTCGGGTACTCGCTTACGGGGTGAGAATGGTGACGAGGTACGGAAGGGGATGGAAGGGATGAAAGAAGAGGCTGGGAAAAAATAGGCAATGATAAATGAGTATGACATGATACGAGGGGGGTTCGCAGGATCGAGTAAGAGGCCTGATGGCTATGAACCTATCACACTATCTCTATATAGCCTGTTGAGATTGAAATTGGTGAAAACTTTCAGTTTATTCCCGTTCCCAATGCGGAGGGCAAAGACAAAAGGAGTACGGAGAAGTTTATGTACTAGAATGAATAAATATATGTACAACGAATGTTCAAAAAAAGAACCCTCAATCCTATAATTTACCTTCCCGTAAATGCGATAAGTGTATATGTAAAAAAAAAAAAAAAGGAATTCTCATAATTGCACCGAGATTGATCCTTTCCCCCTCCCCCATCCTTTACAAAGCGACCGTGAGAAAAAGAAGTGCTAGCAGCGTGGCCTTCTTTCCTATCCTACCAACATTCCCGCTGCTGCTCACAGCTTCTCCATCTTCCTTGCGAAGGGAAACAAAGAAAGGGGGTATCACGTAAATCCCAATCGCAATTTTTGGGCCAGCATATCATACCATGCAGTTCCTCGTCAAAAGAGGACGAGTGATGATGGTGATGATGAGACGACGACGGCTTCTAACCCGTCCGGAACAGTATGATGTTGGCCGGGAAAACATTGACGTTGTCTTCCCAGCTGGCGAGGCTCGTGCCGTCCTGGTCGATCATGCTCAGCGAGCCGATCGTGTTGAGCGCGTAGATGTTGATGTTGCTCGTCGCGCCCTCGATCGACACGATGCGCGACTGGCAGTTCTCGCCCGCTTCCACAGTCGAGCAGGCTGCAATCAAAACGTCAGCACATGTCAAGGTGAAAGCGGACCGGACAGGTCTTCGTTCTCTCGAGGAGAGCGAAATGGGGTTGGGAGCTTTTTAGTGGGAAGGAAGGTGGGAAGAAAAAAGGAAGAACTTACTCGTGCTGTAGTTGTTGAAGAACGAGTAGTGCCCTGCGCCGTAGATGAAGAAGTCCGTCGAGTCGATGATCCGCAGGCCCCATGAATTGGCACAATTGCCCTCGATACCTGAGCAGGAGGCGGTGAAGTCCGGGTCCTTGATTTCCGCCACAACGGGGAACGGCTCGACGGCATTAGGGGTCGGTTGGTAGTATCTTGGAGTTGGGATGTTAGTATCTCATAAGTGACTAGGTGTGTGCATAGACGGCATTTTTGGAGTTAAGAGGGTTTGTGTATGCGTAGAGGTTATCATTATACTCACGGTGTCTCCGTTTGGAACATGCTGGCGAAGATGTTCTTTGTATTGGCGAACTGGTAGTTGTACAGATGGTTATGCTCAACGGCCGTGCCAACGAGCCAGAAGGTCCCGACGGTAGATTCGATATCTTGGTTTCAGTTAGTTGTGTATCCTTTATTCCTCAGTGACGAAAATATATTTTCTTACAAAGTCCTCTTCCGGCGTAAACAGTGATCTGCGTGTTGTTGGAGTCCTCGATATCGTGGTCAGCAGTCCTATCAGTATGTTAGTCACACGGGGTAATCAAATAATTTATAGGCTTGGTCCAATCAACTCACCAGAGCCATGTGTTCTCCATATACAGATTTGTGGCTTCCTTGGTGACGTGCATCAGCATATATGCGCCGATGCATTCTGAGTCAATTGCGCTAGATCCGGGCTGTTTCAAACATTGGGCGACCTGGAAGTCAGATCCAGTGAACCCTCCAACTCGAGCGTGGACGTCCCATAGGCCGCTGGGTGTGCCAGAAGTTGCGAGGTTCCATTCGATGAGGATAGCACCCGGAGTTGGGCCTTGTGTTGCGACGACGAAGTCAGAGAATTCAACCTGTCCAGGCTCGCCAGACGTGGAGCCGACCTGAAGAACGGGCTGGGGGTTGCTCATGTCGCCAAAGAAACTGCCTTGGCCCATGATCACCGGGTAGCCCTCACCGATAATCTTGGTACCAGCTGGGATCTTCAGGGTCGAAGTGACCTTGTAAAGGCCATAGTCGAGGAAGAGGACCTTGCCATTAGCTGCGCTGTCAATGGCTGACTGGAGTGCCGCAGTCTGTTCTCAATTAGATTGATATTCATTTTGAAGGGGGGGGTGAGTGTTAGCTTACGTCGTCCGTCGAGGCATCACCCTTAGCTCCTGAAGACCGAGCGCTAACGAAGTCAGATGCAGCAAGGTCCTCATACTGCGGCTTCGATCGCTGGTAGTAGCTATTGTCAACTGTGAGGGCGGCAGGCCTGGTGTTGGGGGTGATCTCGCCCGAGAATACCTCAGGTCCACTAGGGGTGTACCGGTGGCCCTGGCCCCAACCCGCAATCGTAGTCGACCCGCCCTCGAGGAGCGTCCCGCTTGGCCCTTCAACAGCAACGGGCACATTTGAAAGGCTAATATTCTCGAGGATCACGCTCCCGGCGGTAGCAGGTGAAGTGGATGTAGTAGCTGCAGTAGAGATACCAACCGGGGTATCCGTGAAAGAACTATCAATAACCGTAATTGAGCCCACATTCAGAGCCTCGTCACCTGCTGTGATGTCGATTCCCTTTCCGCAGTTGTTAATCTCCAGTCCAATGTAAGTCCAGCCCCAGTTCCAAAGCTGGATGATGGCTAAACGCATTCAGTTAAAATTTGGTACATACGTATCATATACAGCGAGACATATACTAACCTGTTTGGCAATTGTTGAAGACTAGGTTTCTCATAGTGTACTGCTGGTTACCCATGGAAGCTCCTGTGGCGCCTCCGTTGAAGGTCAGGTCACTCATGAAGCCACCAGAACCTTGGTCGTCATGTTAGCATTATATACGGGCTCTCAGTCCAGGCGTTCTCCTGTACGTACCACTCTCAATGAACAATCCAACGTGGACGGTACTGGCATCCGTGGGCATGTTGAACTCGACGTTGATTAAGCTAGTGGCTTGTGATGTTGGCCAATGCATGCCAGTAGCCGCGGTGCCAGGTGCAATGCCGGTTGTATCGATGACGAAGTTTCTTACTTGACGGTAAAACACATTGGTCGAGATCCAGTTCAAGTTCTCTGTGTAGTACGGGTTGCCGTCGATCAGACCAAAGCCTTGGAAGTTGCTAGTGGCTTTCAAGACCGGGCGGTCGGTGGGGTCACCAATCATCTGAGTGAAGTAAGGAGGGACGATAGATGAGGATATTAGATATGTGCCAGCTGGGAAGTAGACTATGGCAGGGGTAGTTGTGGTAGATGCCTGTGAGGATTAGCATACATTCTCGACAATAAACACCTATGCGCCTGCTCGTGATGACACTTACACATCCTTGAAGGCAGCGGTTGCCCCCAGCGTTCATAGCAGCCGTAATGGCGGCGGTGTCGTCGGTAGTTCCATCTCCTATGATGAATGTTAGCCACTAACACTTCGTGGATCTATAAAACTATTATAATGAAGAACTAGCCTTTGGCGCCAAAATCCTTCACGTTACGGAAGACCGTATAGCCATCCCCAGCGAAGGGCGCAATGCCCTGGTCTATTGGACGAGTATCAGCTTCATGTCACATAGTGCCGTGTCCAGAGGTTCTCTCACGTTGTATGTCCTCAAGCCAGAAGGCGTTGATGCCAACGGCGAGGCTAACAAGAGCCAAAATGAAGGTCTGGAAATGCATGTTGAAGGTTGAGGGATGCGGTGGCCAGATAGGGAGAGAGTAGTGATTCCCATTTTGGGACGAAAGGGATATTTATAAACTAAAGAAATCCAGAGACAAGGTTCAGAGCTGGTCAGGAGATGTGAACGACGGTTGGATGTATCAGCCTCCCCCGCTACGGACTAACACAAGAGTACATGGAGGTAACGTGCAACTGCTGGTGAGCAGGAATATGCGACCTCAGAGACATTCGATCACAGCAAACCAAGAACTTGGCTTTCGGTCATATCCAGCCGTCGTCTACTATGTACGACGGGAGGCGTGATGAGCGCGGCTCATGGGACCACCGGGGACCACGGACAGTCCGATGTGGTTGGTCAGTCAGGCGAGGACCTGCCATTTCAGACAGTATATTGGATTACGTACGTGGCAGTAGAACTCTGGGAAGAAACCATCCATCTAGGTAACATCGCTGCTTGTCTGATAGGTCTCCATCAACCATTATGCTGGAGCATCTGCTCCCACTAACCTCCCCAGACTTTGGACATGAAACTGACCAGCGAATGTGAAGGAAGGCTAAGATTGGCCAAGGAATAAGGGCATAGATGATTATGGCAGCTGGCGGGCTGGAGAGAATGCATAATGTAAGGTCAGGCCTTGTGAGGGATCAGAGTCTCCTACTCAAAAGGGAAACGTCTCTTCAGGAACAATGCGAGATGTTTCTGGCGAGCCGACCAGGGATTGGCTCCCGGGCCGCCCTCCAATTAGTCAAGATGTTCCAGTTAAAGGCTGGCTTACCCAAGCATGTGACGCGAGACATCCAGTGCTAGTGCTGGATGTAAGTCATGTTGCCGCACAGATCCAAAGATCGAAAGTTTGCCTCTGCCTTGCTGCCACCCCTGCTGCCCTTCTCTTACGTCCTCGAAATACCTATATAACCTAGGTACTTACTTAGGTTGCCCAGAAATATTTGTACGTGCAGAACACACCTAGGTGCGTACATACATACTGCATCGCAGCAGTGCATAGGACAGAATGAGGGAGAGGCCTTCTTGAGCAAGACATTGCATTGCGTCCATGTATATGCGCCTCAAGGACAAGCGGGCGCTTAGGATTCGTCCAGCACAGCTTTTCAGAATTAGATTTGGGGATCCCCAAGAGGAAGCGGGCGTTGCATTGCATCTGTATTGCCAACCTTGTCCTGGTCCAGGCGCTAAGATCGAGTTGTGAAAACGGCTCCGGATTGGAATCTTCGATATTGTAGGGGGCTTACAGTTCAGGGGGACGGCCCGATTGAGCTTCCCACCAATCTGTGCGACCGGGAATCCTGGGAGGAGTTGATTTTAGGAGAACGTGTAGGACGTGAGAGATCTCGGGGGAGGAAGACCGCCGGACCTTCGACCACGGATCGTCTTAACAATTAAAGTTGCAGGTGCAGTGGGCAATGCGACTGACTGGGCAGGTATACAGTAATCACTATACAGTAATCGGGCCACCTCGCACGGTGTCCGATTACTGTCCTCAGATGTCTCGGTGTTAGTTCATTCAGTGTTCCACCTAACCTAGCTTAATGTTGTCTAATATCAATGTATCTGATATTAATTAACCTACCTACATTATGTCTCTCCCATGTGATACTCCTATCTATTGATTGACGAAAGATCATGTGTAATCAACGCACATTCCACGGCCTGTCTACCCCCTGCCCTACCTACCAAACTGAGCTTACCAGGTAGGTAAGTACGTAAGAATTCAAGATAAAAAGGGCCTTGCGTCGCGCCTCCACCACCACCTCCTAATACTTACCTACCACCTACTTTCTCTCGTCCCATCCCTTAAGAGGCCAACCCACACCGGGAATGAGAAATAGGGAATCGTTGGCCAGCATTGTTCTGTGTTACACAACCTACATAACAGCGAGCTCAGAGAACTCTCGACTGTCCTACCTCGAAGACGGCTAAGTGAATACCATACGCATGGTTCACGCCAGTCTCCATGCCCATCTTCTTCTCGAATTCCCGCCGTGTCCATTCTTGGCCTCTACCCGAACCCATGCTGCTCGTCGATCATTCAGCAATTGCTAATCAGCAACACTTCCCCTCTCCCTGCATCTTGATCGTTCAATAGAGCTAGAATCGAGCGAGAATCCATCTTCCCACGCTCACGTCGGGAGCCTTGGCGATGAAGCTTGAATTCATCCGTCCCTATCGATATTTGCCGGCACTTTCTTCCGTTCTTACCTTCTGCCTCTGACCATGTTCTAACCTCAGTAGACTACCTTAAAACGTGTCTCAAGCAACGCCGTCATATAATCTTATCCTATTATCCCTTTCAAGATCCATCGCGACCTTCTAGTCGGGGTTCTCTTAACGACGAGCGATGGCGACATAGGCGCATCCTCGGAGTACGTCTCCACGTCAGTAGCCGTCTGCATTTTCTTGCTCGTTCCGGAGGGCTCTCTTGTGTCTCTTGGCATTTATCCATCCTAGAGGTGTTACACACGTCTTGTTCAAAACTGGTGTTTCGATTTCGGTAACGGGTTCTTCTTGTTTTTCTTTGTTCTCTTTTCTTTTTGGGTGGCTGAGCATCAAGACTTATGATTCTCCCTCCCTCTTACATATCTCGTGGCAAAGCTGGGTTTTGCTAAGTGGCTACTATGATGGCGTTCTTGAAGTCAATATATGAAGCTGCGGAACTTGAACATCCATGGTAGGACAGTCGGACGAGTCGAAGAGATGAACAGGCCGGAGCCCGAGAAGGAACGCCAACGGTTACCAAAACACAACAGGATAGGTTAGCGATTGGATAAAGCCGTTCGTTACAGGCTGCATATTGGGTGCAATACTCCGCATCTTAACCCCCGTTCCCCGTCCCCCATCCCCCAGTTCCAGTTCCCCAATCCCGCGACTCCGCAATCGGGAAATTTGTCGAATGCGAAGACTTCGATTTTCAATAGAAAGCTAACCAGTCAGCCCTCCACTTCCACTTCGGCCGCGCCATTTTTATTTTAGTGTACATCGTTTATTTTATCTTTGGCTTATCATCCCCGTATGAAGCTTCACTAGGACCATAATTAACCGAGGTCTTTTCGGATATCGATGTTATAATATGTCTTAAGTATTCTATGTTGCGGCACTCAGGGACTCGGGACTTACACTAACCTAAAGAGAGTCAAGGGTCATGTTTCTTGTTTCCCCGCCATCAGACAAGATCCATGTGAACAGCCCCGAGGCAGATGACTAAACTAACGACCATGTTACTTGTTCTCTACTGATCCACAATGGTTGGATGATCATCGACGTCCGCTGAGTTGCTCCCGACCCGTTTGTTCTACATCCTACCCCGGCTTTCCCCTCCTTCTCCAGCCCGCAATGCATAAGTCATACTACACGCTGTAGTCTGGCTGGGTCGGTGTTGGAAAATCATTGCCCGAATTGAACGACGTGTGAGAGTAATTATCACGGCATCGGAATGCCATGGTCCATGGGATTTCATTGGATTCTAAGCAGAAAAGGCAATGGGCTTCGGGTGGCTCTTCACCACAATAAACAATATCCCATTGCTCAATCGACAGACAGAATACATGTAAAACCAACTAGGTTAGTTTAGTGAACCCTTGGACAATTATGCAGGAGTGCGAATTTGTCCATTTCATCGTCCTTCGGTCTTGCATCAATCGTCGCCCATACATGCAGTTACTAGAAAGTCCGTCAGGTGGGCAGTCTTTGTAAATGAACCTGACGACTAGTTGACGTCAATTGCATCTTCCCCTCTAAAATAGTATCTATTCTCTCTCTGTCTCTCTCTCTCTATATATATATATCTATATACATATATTACATGTAAGACATATAAATACTTTCCTCCATTGAGAGGGAAGGGTTTTCCGGTGAACCTTACAATGTAATGTCGCTCTCGTTGGTGATCTTCAGGACCAGCTATCAATATTGTGATATAATCACACTTTGCTGACAATACATAATAACATCTCACCTAGGAAGATGGTGGGGCAAAACAAATTGGAAAAAGAAAAGGAGAGAGATAAGCGATGCATATACGTGCGATGTAGTAGAAACTACCTACCTATACATTACATAGGTATAATATAGGTATTACATGCTTACCTACATAAGGTACGCTCTATACCGTGCTGCGAGCAGATGATTGGTCTCCCCCTTTCCCCCACACTTTCCGGGAGGCCGTTTCTCCAATGCGGAGATGTGCTATGGGGTTCTGACGCTACCAGGCCGCGCATCGCTGCATAGCGGGTCTGAGATTTTCTGGGGGCGGGACGCAGTCCCCATCTTGCCTCTGGGGTTCCTTAGCTTGGAGTACGGCACTCTGCAAACCCATAAGGCAGGTATTAGACAGAGCCTGGGGCACAGCGAAGATACGGAAATACGAAAAGTCTACAAATTACCAGCTAGGTTGCAGGCTGCCTACTTAAACCGCGACGAATTTCGGCTTTCTGATTCGACGCCACAATTTTTCTTTACAACTCGGGTTTTCGTCCAACCTGTCGTCTTCCACCTTCTCCCCATCTCCGCATCTTCCTCCTCACTCCTCACCACCCGTTTTTTTCTCCCATATCGACCCCGAATTCCAGATCACGATTTGAGGCTATCTCGGTCTTTTCTACATTGGCACTGTCTCGTCCCCAATGCCGTCCCTTCGGAGTGTCAACTCAATTGACAACTTTTAAATATACTTAGTATACATTCGCCCTCGAGGCTATACCCTAATTATTCGGTGCACGCTCAGGGCGTTGATCGTCCGGCTACAGACGCAACACAGAGAGAGAGCATCTCCACACGCGCTCCTCGCTTCACTCTCGTCGCTATTCTCCGCGTCAACACTGCTAATAAACCCGCCACTCACCGCTCTGCATCCACGTCCACCGGGTAATCAATACGCAGCCAGTCCGTACTACCCTGGAAACGTGTCAGGCCAGGTCACGACATTACATTACCTCGTCACCAATCTTCAACGGCCTCCCCTTCCAGCTCTCCCCCCCGGGTAGCCTCGCGCCACTTCATTTCTTGGGGTCTATCACCACGCTGCTGGCGGCCGACGCTGCGGCCTGCTCAACTTTTGGGGGAGGCGGGAGGACGAGTGTGGTTAGCAAGCCAGGCCAGGTGCCGAGTATAACCCAAGGCCAGCTGATACTACCATCATCTTCATGAATTCATCCATCAATCGTCCACCCCGCAAGACATTCCTCTTTCCGGCATACCTACCTGGCCCCTTGGAAGTCGACCCTACCGCCCTTCCCCACTTCTTCGTGCTGCGTGACTCCCTACTTACATTACATCCATAGTCCGTACAGGGACTTGCCCCCATAAGCTAATATCTATCTACGTGCTCGACATGCAGTCGATGCAGGCCGTAGAGGGCCCGGGTGTCCATGGTACTGCCGACGAGAACGTCGAGGCCCGGCAGCAGAAGCCAAAGACCCTGCCCTGCAAGTTCTGCGACAAGCGTTTTAGGTAAGGCTCGCGAGACTTCGCCGGGAGCGAGCATGTCTCCCGTTGGTAATTAAGGCTTACACAGCAATCTCCTGATTAGGCGGGTGGAACATGTCCAACGACATGAGAGAACCCATACTAAAGAGAAGCCCTTCTCCTGCGGTTGGGCGCGTTGTGGGAAAACGTTTGGGCGCCGGTCAGTCTTACTACTCTCCTATTTTCCGTCGATCCCTCTGTGGTAGTCGACTTGGCCTTGCCCACACGTGTGACCACTCGCCGCCTGTCTCCTGCACGCTAAAACCTCTTGTCTCTTCTCCCCCTCAAAGCCTGATCGCCCATGTATGGCTCTGCCAACCTTCCCCTCCCTATACTCCGCGACCCACACACAATTCCCACTCGCCCTCAAGTGATAATGCTTATATGGACATCAGCGACCTCCTTGTCCGCCACGAGAAGCTCGTCCACCTTAATGAAGGGTCTAATAAGGACGGCAGCCGGCCAAGGAAGCCCTCCTCGGCCGGTGCTGCCCAACGCCCGTCACTGTCACTGTCAGCCGAAAGCCATGCCGACTCCGAAATGATGGGCATGCCGCGTGCCCATGCGCAACACTATCATTCTGATTCTATGTCCTCGTCTATTAACGTGCCTGCGCTCGCCCCTGATCCGCGCCTGCCTGCCAGGGCTGCGGCTTGCAATCTTGACCTTTTATCAGATGCTGCGACCCAGATCGCGTCGGCAAACGAAGTGAACTCGATGCAACCCATGATGCCCGATCTGGGTCAGTCGACTAATAACTTGTCGCGCATCAAGCAATATGATGAGGGGATACCGTACAACGACCGCGGGCGTGAACCGGACGCAGTGAACATGTCGATGGGTCTCCAGGGGCCAGCAGGGCCATCTGCCTTCGATGATTATAATCTCTTCTTAGACGAGTTTGCTACCTCGTCGCACTTCCTCCCGCAGGCCTTCGAGGCAGACCAAGGTATGGGTATCTGGTCGCGGCATCCCTCGGATATGCAGCGAGGTCAATCGAAACCGTCATCCCAGTTTCCTTCCCGCTTTCCGTCCTTGGCTCCGGACCCGCGAGATCCATCCGACAGCGGTGGCAGGATGCACGACGACTTGGGTAGATCTCCTCCGTTAAGGGTTTCTGCGATGGACCACACGGTCATAAAAAACCGGTTAGATGAGTTCTCGTCAGTCCTACCAAATGATTTTGTGTTCCCTTCGCGGCATACCCTCACCCGGTTCCTAGATGGATATGTCACCGGGTTTCATGAACATCTCCCAATCTTGCACCTACCTACCATCACCCCAGCCGATATGGCTCCTGAATTATTGTTAGCCGTCTTAGCAGTAGGTGCTCAGTACAGATTCGAAAGTCACCGGTCGAATGCGCTGTGGTATGCCGCCAGAGCTGTTGCTCATGAGCAAATCCGACGTCGTCACAGCCATGAGGTTCACGGTTTATTGCCAACTCCAGCGGCGTATAGTCCACACTCGACACGTCCATCACCAAGTCACGGCTTCAGACATTCTTTCAGTTCTGTGCAACAGGACCGACCTGTGACACAGGATACACACCGAGAACCATAGTAAGTCATCATTCCTCAAATTTCGCCTTAGCAGGATACCGTAATTCTAACTTCAGGCCCCCGCCAAACAAAGCTCTCCAAACACTCCGCAGTCTCGTATGGAAACAATTCAATCTCTTCTCCTGCTATTCGCCGTTGGCCTCTGGGGTGCCAAAGCTATACTCCACGAGGCCATGTCGTTACAAAGTCTATTGGCTCTGCTAGTGCGCGAGGAAGGATTTATGTCGGAGTCGACGCAAACAGCTGACTGGGAGTCATGGGTTCGTATAGAAGGCGGCAATCGGACCAAACTTATCACTTATTGTTTCTTTAACCTGTCCAGTATTGCATATAATATGCCACCTTTGCTTCTCACCTCGGAGCTCAACCTATTTCTACCTCATTCTTCCAAGTTGTGGAGGGCAGAAACTGCCTGGCAATGGCAAGAAGCTCGGCACTCCTTTCCCAGCATGGACATTTCGCTGCAAGATGCTTTCTTGAGGCTTTTCAACCGACCTCCACAAGGGCCGCCAGCATACATGTCTTCTCTTGGCAACTATATTCTTATCCATGCTTTATTACAACACATATTTCTTCTTAAGCAGACGTCATTTACTTCGGTGTCTTCTTTTGAAGCACCCCGCGGCTTGAGGCTGGACGACGTCGAAGAGTGCTTTCAGGCTCTACGGATCTGGCAGATGAGTTTCGAGCAGCATCAGGCACGCGTCGCAGAAAGCACTCCCCATGGCGCGCCAGACTCTTTTCCGGGTGGGCCCGTCGCTTATAACTCTACCGCGCTCTGGAGACTAGCTTCTATTCGATTATATACCGACCTCAGCCCTAGTAGGACTCTCGAGACCAGAGACGCAAACCAAATCGCCCAGGCATTTAATGATGCACCATATCCTCTCCGTAGTGTTCGATCAAACCGAGCTGCCTTTCAGGCAATACATGCATTGTCGATGCTAGTCAAGCAAGGTGTCAATTATGTGGCCAGGAGAAAATCATCAGAATGGAGCATGCAGCATTCTCGTGAGTAGTCTTGCAATTTCCATTCATTAGGTGAAAATGTACTAACTCGGACCTAGTCTGTCATCTCGAGTGCGCTATCCTCCTCTCCAAATGGTTAATGACTCTAGCAGCTATTGGGCCAACGGAGGCACCACCGTCTCTCGACGAGCGAAACCTTCTAGATATGTTACGCCATATGTTGGACGAAACAGAATTCGCAGTGCCAATCGACCCTTCGCTTTCTGGCAGTGGGCCGGGTCATTCACCATCCAATATGGATATAGCCGTGAATGACAGCTACAAATTACGTCAACTGGCCGCGGCGGTGATTCGGCTCTGGGCTGAGACGTTTAAGGGGTCGCATATATTCGACATTGTCAAGGTAATCGGCGCAGGATTAGAGGGGTATGCTGATCTGATAGAAAAGCCGAGAGATCGGACACCGCTGGGAAGGATAGGACCGAACTCAGCACTAGGCTGATTATCAGGTAACATGCATACCGGGACTAGTAATTGCTATCACTTATAGTCTATAGATTCCAATAATATCAAGCTAGCTGGTAGCTTTGAGGCGTCGTTGATAAAATGTTTGTGTACAAATAGATACATAGGTAGCCTGGGGAAATGATATAGTAGGAGGTAGTTTATTAAATAATAGGAACTCCAGAAATCCAATTCACTTGAAGTAGAAATTGACGTTTAGATATTTCTAGTTAGGGTGCTCTTTGTTCGTAGCCTACTTCCTTTATGCTCCGAGATCTAACTTGCACTTATAGGCATCTTCTTAGATACGGTAGTTTGATGATTACGTAATTCGAAATCGCTGGTTTTGTTTGATAATTAACTAAAAATCGGTAATGAACTTCGTAGAATATTGCATACAACCTATTAAATAAATGACTAGTCCAAGTGTGTACTTCGTCGTGCTTCGGTTAATGTTTCATTCCTTCCTCAGCTTCTACCTGCGATCACCGTGCACGTGATGACGTGAAGCGATCGGATCTGTGCCCCGCGATCTCATTAATCAATACGCGTCACCCGCTTCTTCAATTATCTACCTTACCTACTTATCTCTTCCTTCTCTTACCCCATTATTCAAAGGTATACGTCACTCTGGATAATCCCACAGTTGAGTCTACTGGAAGGGAAAAGGCGTAATATATACCCCACGAAGTACCTAGATTCTCGTAATGCCACCTAGAAGAAAGCGCTCTCGGGTGGAGTCGTCGACTCCCGCGTCGACCGTCGGCTCGCGCCGGAGATCTCATCGCATCAGCTCCGGCGGCAAGAAGAGCGGCTATTTCGAGGACGCGGCGGATGACCATTCCGCGGACGACTCGGCCCCGCGGCGCAAGATCGCTAGGACGAAGGCTCCCTCTGCCCGGAAGGCTGTTAAGGAGGACGACTCGTCCGAGGACGTGTTGCAGGCATCTGCTGAAGATAGAGATGTCGACGACAACGACGACGACGATGATGATGATGGATATGACGATGAGACGGAAGAGCAGGAGGATGAGGCGGATGAAGAGGATGAAGAAGAAGAATCCTCCCCTCCGCCGCCTAAAAAGCGCTCTCGTGGCCGGCCACCTAAGAGCGCTCCGGTGAAGGCTCCGGCTGGCAATGCTAAGGCTAAGGCGAAGAAAAAGGCGAATGATGATTATGATGACGATAATAATGTCAAGCCTATGAGTAAAAGTAAGGGGAAAGCGAAACCCAAACCGGAAGAGTCGGAACCTGAGGATGACCTCGACGAGGACGAGGACGATGACGATGACGATGACGGGCCCAGGGTTACTTTCATACCGTTACCTAAGCTGCGCGACACCGGCGGCGTCGAGTACGAGGATACGCGCCTGCACAGGAATACGCTTCTGTTCCTGGGAGATCTCAAAGCAAATAATGAGCGGAGCTGGCTCAAAAGTGTGTTTTTTTTCTTCTTCTCTTCTTCTTCTTTAACCCCATTGCACTCGGGAATCCCAAACCCTAAACCTCATGCCTCTCACCATCATGTATATATATATATCCTTTCGGTTTTTTTTTCTAGCCAACGATAACGGGTAACCCGCCAATACTGATAAAAAAAACTTACCATGGGCAGTGCACGATCCGGAGTACCGGCGCTCTCTAAAGGACTGGGAGTCGTTCGTGGAGACGCTCACGGAGCGGATCATTGACGCGGACGAGACGATCCCCGAACTGCCCCTGAAGGACGTCATTTTCCGCATCTACCGCGACATCCGGTTTAGTAAGGATCCCACGCCGTACAAGGTATGCTTTATGACCTAGATCAGTGAAATTGCTCATGCGAATGAATGGATGAACCATTTATTAACATCTGTATTTTTTTTCCAGCCTCACTATTCAGCTGCGTGGTAAGTTTCCAATCCAATTCAATCCAATATTGTCCCCCCCCCCCTTTTTTTTTTTTCTTAAAAACACGTATCCACGCCAACAAAAAAAACTTCCCCCCATAATCTCCTAATCAATTTCCCTTTTCCAACAGGTCCCGAACTGGCCGCAAGGGGCCCTACGCCTGCTACTACGTGCACGCGGAGCCGGGCAACTGCCACGTCGGCGGCGGCATCTGGCACCCGGACGCGGGGGCGCTGGCGCGCCTGCGCGCCGGTATCGACGAGAGGCCCCACCGCATACGCCGCGTGCTGACGGACCCGGCGTTCCGGAGGACGTTCTTGTCTGACGATGTGGGTGGGGAGGAGGAGGATGGTGATGATGATGATGATGATGGGGGGAAGGTGGAGAGTGCGGCGCTACTCGCGTTCGCGGGGGCGAATCAGGAGGGTGCGCTTAAGACGAAGCCTAAGGTATCTATCTATCTATCTCCCTTTCTTTTTCTCTCTCTTCTATGTAGTTTTATGATGTGGTGATGCAAGGTGGCAGGCAGCACCCCCCCGCACCCTCCCCCAACCTCCTAAGAAATAAAAGTTGGACTGAGTAGCGAACCAATGATGATGGGCTGACGCGAAGAAAAAAAAAACTTAAAGGGCTTCCATCCCGAACACCGCGACATCGAGCTCCTGAAGCTGAGGAACTTCACCATCGGCAAGAAGATCCGGGACGAGGACCTCATGGGCGAGGACGCGCAGGAGAAGATCATGAGCATTTTCAGGCCTATGGTTCCATTTGTGAGTCCTCCCACTCCCTCCTCTCTTTTTCTCCCCTGCTGTTTATATCATCTTCCCTTTCTATGCCTCTGGATGTATATACCTCTTCTGCGGGATTCGGGGAGGAATCGTTGCTGATTCGATGCCAGATCACATACCTTAATAGGACCGTCATGCCCGATCCGGATGAGGATAGCGATTCGGAGGTCGAGGACGGGGACGAAGAGTGAAAGAATGAAGGGAGTTGATGGAATGGCTCTTTTTCTCCCCTTCATTCTACCGGATTACTATAGTAGATCTTGGGTGTGTATAATATGGGTATGGCTCAGACGTAGTGTCATCGAGGTAGTATCTGCCGGTTAGATCATCTATGAGGATAAAATGACGGGGTTTTTTCTTCACATAACCTGACTAACTCTTGGTGATGTTTAATAAGTAATTCAACTTTTTTAACTGGCTATTGGGCTCCCTCCCTTAAGTCACCTTTCTGTCGTGCCGTAGGAGTAGAGAGGACAATGCTGCTTGATCTTAAAATATATATTGCCGGTGTATGATTGTCACGGCACCGCAGGGGATTCAAGGCAATGCTTGATTTCCTAGTCTATTGACGAAAATACTAAAGGTGAGGAAAAAGGAAATATAGAATGGTAACTAGGACCATTCGTACAGCTAAATACATATGGGGGTAGTAAGTACGTACCCCCGAGGCTTATTACTCCTTAACCCTTATTATTGTAGTGAATGCATGTGGGGCCTATTGCCCGTCATACGTTTTATCGAGCTGCATCTGGGGTTTAAGGCGTATATATTAAAATTAAGTAATCTTCTTTCAACAAGTTGGCGAGTGGACGAAAGCAATCCATGGGTCTGGGGGGATGAATAGAAGGAAAGTCCGCCTCAATGGTCTGGTGGGGGAGGCCATTGAAACCCCGGGTACCGGAGCATGCCTTGACAACTTGTTTTTTTGTTTGTTCTATAGGTCGACCGTTCGAACCCTGTCGAGGCTTTCATGAATTTCTTTTTCAAAAAAAAATTTTTTTTACAAAGGAACTTTCCAAGTTGCCCGTAACGATGTAAACCGCTAGTAACATATAAATTTTCTCGTCGAACGAGCAAGATTATCCACGTTGATCAAGACAAATCAACATAGCCATTGCAGTTATCCTTGTTATAATAAATACATACCTAGGTAATTACATATATATATGTATATATTGATCACGATTTCCCTCAAGCATAGAACTTCTCGCATGGGGCTGGGACCGTTCTACCTTCCTATATATAATCTTCTGGGCGTCTGAGACGGCGTTCCTATAGCATCCCATGGTGACCCATGACAGTTTTAGCCGGTTTCCACCTGTCACGCACACGGCTCTCTCACTTTCCCTATGCCAGTGCCTGCAAATGGAGGCATGTTTGGCAGCCATTTGAAGGATAGCCATATCTTAGAAACCAATTATCAAATCTCATACTATGCACCTTATGTAGCATTCAAATAACATGCCGAAATATATGAGTTTCCCCTTTCGAGAGGTGTGGTGATTTACTCCCATTTCAAAAAGCCGAATGATTAAATCTAATAACGTCAACAATTTGATTTTTAAAATAGGATGCCTCGTTAACAAGTGGTTTTATCTAAGATTTTCGTTAGAAAAATAAAAAGAAACCCAAATCGTACTAACAATACTCCATGCACTACATAGTCACATACATACGTACATACATACTTTGATATCATATCAATATATACAAGACCAGCCGACCCTTCCCGTACCCTCCCCATCTAGCCATTTATCCCCCTCCCAACCAGTCCCCATCCGTCGACAAGCTCGGCGGCAGATCCTCCTCGCTGGTGCCCCAGTCGCTCTCCTCCTTGCCCAGCACGAGCTCGAGCACGCCGCCCTCGACGAAGAAGTCGTGCGTGATCCAGCTGCGGGTGTATGGCTTGCCGTTGAGGCGCGCGCTCTGGACGTAGATGCTCTCGTACGCCGGGTCGAACCCGACGTTCCTGATGGTCGCCTGCCGGCCTCCCCCGCGGAGGGCGCGGATGCTGACGCTGCGGAACAGCGGCGGCGTCAGCAGGTACACGTCCTGGCCGGCGACGGGGAAGAAGCCCATGAACGCGAACGCCGCGAACGCGCCCATGGCGCAGTCGTCGTTCCCCGGGATCCCGTTGGCGCTGCTGTTGAACTGCGCCGGCACGTACCGGTGCACCCAGTAGGCGCTGCGGCCGGGGCGCCCGCCGTAGTGGAACTGGTACGTCGGCAGGAAGTTGGGCTCGTTGCCCATGTAGTTGAGGCCGGAGGCGTGGAAGTACTCGAGGCGGTCGACGAGGGCCTCGCGGCCGCCGAGCGCGCGCGCGAGGCCCGCCATGTCGTGCGGCACGTAGAACGTGTACAGCCACGGGCTGCCCTCGTACGTGTCGAACTGCGTGTCGAAGTAGCACCTGTGCGGCTCGTGGATCGGGCTGCACAGCCGCGTGTTCTGGTAGCGCCACGTGCCGTTCCGGTAGCGCGGCTGTACGAACCCCGTGAAGTCGGTCGTCAGCACCTTGCCCATGCCGTCGCGGTACCGGTCCTCCTGTTCCGCGTTGAACAGGTTCCGCCAGTTGCGGCTGCGCTGCAGGTATTTCGACGCGTCCGCCGTCAGTCCCAGGCCTCGCGCCATCAGCGCGATCGCGAAGTCGTCGTACGCGTACTCGACCGTGCGCGAGACCGACCGGCTCATCGGCCCCGTGCCGTTCCGGTCGTCGTCGTCGAACGGTATGTACCCGAGCTGGTGCCAGCTCACGAGTCCGCCGCGGCCCTGCACCGCCCAGTCGTGTGGCTCCACCTCCGCGTCCGATACGACCGCCTCGTAGCCGAGATTCCAGTCGATACCCTCGGTGAGGTTTTTGATGAAGGCGTCCGCGAGCACCACGTCCGCGTTCGAGCCTCCCTGGGTATAACCCTTGCTGAAGCTCATCCGGCAGTCCGGCAGCTTCCCTTCGTGCTTGTACGTGTCGATCAGGGACCTCACCATCCGCGTCTGCGCCTCGGGATCTATGATTGTCAGCAGTGGGTGTTGGGCCCTGAACGAGTCCCAGATGCAGTAGAACGAGTCGAAGTACGGCTCCTCCGAGTTCCACAGCGGGTTCTCTCCTGTGTAGTCCTGGGGTGATAGTAGAGCCCGGTAGAGACCCGACCAGAACGTCGTCAGAAGCTCTTTGCTAATGCCAACTTGGTCCGGTTTGATAACCGATAGCTTCTCCCGCCAAACCTCCTCAACAGCTTTCACTGCATTGGCAAAATCAAAATTGGACATCTCCTTCTCAGCATTTGCGCACGCTTGGTCCGCAGACATGAAAGAGAGGCCCACACGCGCCATTATACGACCCTTGGGTGGACGGGCGAAGTGTATCCAAGCACCTGCTGATCCGAAGGGGATGGAAAAGTCAGACCCCAGGTTTCCGAGAGTTTTATTCTCGTTAGTCGCGTTCATGTGCAAAAAGGTGCCCGTATCCCTGATTTCTGCGCCTTGAAAATCGGCGCAGAAATAAGCCTCGTACCGGCCGGTTCCAAAGGATGGCCGAAAGGTGCCGCCCCCTTTAATTCTCCCCGAGGTGGTATTCACCTCAATATCGCCACCCGACCTGGTGTTTCCGAGGTCGACTAGATCGAGCAGGATTAGCGGGCTATTGGGCACCATCAACCCGTCGGAATACACTTGCGCCTTGGACGGAAAGTTGAACCTGTATAGAGCGACATGCTCGGTTGCTGTCATCTCAGCGTACACCGAATTATTCAGGCCGATGGAAAAGTATCCGGCCCGAGCTATAGTCGAACCCTCGATTCTCTTAGTAGCCCTCTGTGCCGCAGTATATTTACATTGGGCATAGTCATCTTCTGGGCACCCCGGATGAGGGAACAGTGGGAAATTTCCCAGCGAAGGAGACTATAACAAGTCAGAAGTACGTTATACAAATAAAACGGACTTCACTCACTCCTCCAGTTCCTAGAACTAATTTAGTAATATATTCACTCCATATCCACATTATTTGGGTTTATAACGTACCCGAATCGTGAAGGTGAGAGAAGCCCTGGACCCGGGAGTCATCGGAAACGAATCCGGCCGCGATCTCAGCGTAGTTGTCCACGTCCGCCACCGGTTTCGCCATTCCTGGTATGAATTTATCAGAAAACCTCGATTATGAGATCGTTTACCCGTAATGAAAAACTTACCATACGACAGAGTCGGCCCGGGGAATACATGACCTTTTTAAGACAATAATGTCAGCTAGGCTCCCACAAAAAGTTTTCACATCGCCACCGGGTTTCCTATCATAGCACGGATTTTGGGGCGAGCTCACCTCCATTCACAGTGCCGATGAGTGGATCGACGTATCTCAGAACATCACTATTAGACTTATCCAGAGCACGCGTTAGATCGAGTAGAAGCCGGCGAGGGGAGGAGAGATTCTTAATCTGGAGGAGGGCCAAGACTAAAATGGTGAGCACTGGGAGGATTAGAAGGGACCGCCGCCGACGAGGCAAGGCTTTCAGGAACCGTTTCATTTTTTTTCTTGCTTCTTATTTTTTCCTCTATGTCCTACTTCACCTCTCGCCTACGGTCCAGAAATTTTAGCAATGGACTTTCAGGTAGAAGCCCTCCCTTTTTTTCTTTCCACTTTCGCGAGCAATGGTAGCCGTAAAGAAAGTTTCAGGCATAGCCCGTCTCCGGGAGGGCGCGGCGGGCTCTGACGACACGGTCGCACTTATCCTTTAGCCATTGGTTGATCGATGGGTGAGTAACCATGAGCCGTGAGACTGTCTCAGAGCGAACCCTTGGCGTCCTAAAGGTGAAAAGGCAAAAACCTGAAAAGAAGAAAGGATGATTCACTGTAGAACCGACATTTTCAAAGATATATGAGTAGAAAATGACAAGGCTCGATGCCCTATATAGCCTGCTAAAGCACCAAATTTAGTCATTGTCAAGTAGCCGCCTCCAGCTAACTGACCCCCTGAGGATTTCATGGTCGACTTAGGAGCGAATTAGAAAGGCTGTGGTGTATGTATGTAGGCACATATGCACAACTCCAGCACGGAGGAGGAAGTTTTTCAAGGAGTATACCCATTTGTCAATTCTTAGTTATGCAGCTGCGGTTCGCGCCCCCAAGATAGCCTTCGCGCCAAGAACGATGCTAATTTTTGTTAGGGATATCCCATCCTTGGCAATTTGCGGAATCTGGCTGAATGAAGTGAGTGCATGAGATGGTAGTATTCCGGCGCTACTATACGTACCGGTGGTGACTCCCCCCTCCCCTCTTAGTGGAGGATCGGCTGTGTGTCCCTGTCTCTTCTGTAGGATTGAGACACAACCGATTTGTTCTCTTGTTCCTTGCTTCATATGTACTTCTTGCCCTCATCACCGAAGGAGCTTATCCCTCCGTTCAACGCTAACGCGTTAAAGTGGTAAAAACTCTATCTATACTAGTTAGTGAGACCAATACCACGTGTGCCTCCTCGACGGTCAATACCTTGTGGTAAAATGAGAGCCACGTTTACGCTCAGAGATGCCACTGCGTCATGTTTGTTCTACTGCTCGTGGCACTTGCCTGGCTGTCTGGTTCACCGATGTGAAACGAGTCACCGGTTTGACTTTTGTGCAGTGAGATAGCTGCTTGACTCGACGTGAAAAAAAAGTTTAGCTTTTTATTATGATAGTTGACACTCGCTATTCAAGCAGCGAGCCAAGTTGAAGTGTTTAGGAATTTTGGGTAAAAAGTATTGTTGAATTAGACTTTGTTTTTGCGGCCCTACGATTTGTATGATGGCACGGCACTTACACATGTGATAGTTCTGCATCTTGACTACCTACCTCCCTTTCTTATACTGACTACGTATGCTCCTCGGTAACTACTTAGGTTCCACCCGGCTTATAAAGCAAACAGTGCGGCTGCACAATCTTTGCATAATTTGTAGCTTGGGTTGAATAATCAAAAACAATGTATTTGAACGAAACCTCTCATCCGAAAGGCGGTTACAGTAGTGTTCACGGGCTCGGCTCTTCCACCGTCATCCACCTTAAACAGGGCCTCGTCCTGCTTGGGCTCGCTAAATATGCTATCTAGCTACCTTCTTTAGAGTCTTGGGACGGGACGAGCTACGATCTCGGAAAACTTCCAAGACGAACCGCCCTCCAAGAAGAGTGGATAGCTATGAAATCGCATCTAAGCTGTATTCTGTAATCTATTTCATTCGCCGGTGACTTACTAGAGGCAGCGCTATGGCGACATACATGTACCTACAAGGTGAAGAGTATGTTAGTATCAAACTACACTTGAGTGGAAGAGCCTAGTTTCCATTATACTCAAGTAGCACTAACCATTTCACGGGCGCATCCTTCTCGAGGACATCCACGTTCATACCGAACAGTCCAGCCACGAACGTAAGCGGGAGGAATATCATATTGACTCAACTGAGCCTCCAAAGGTTCCTGTTGAGATCAAGTGAATGCCGTGCACCACGAATTGCAACTATCTTGTACACCTATTATAAATTTAGCCAAACCTCATCTCAAGCGGATCATGGGACCGGAGGGACTACCATATCAATCATGTTGGCCGTCGGATTGATTAGGTTTTGCGTGATCTGTCTCTGGTATGCTTCGAGTGACTTGATAGCAGCATCAAACGAAGGCAGATTACCTTCGTCGACTGTCACGATTCCCGAGCCGGCATCTGCAGCTTGTCTTTTAACCGCGGCGAGAATGCTGATCATGGTTGGCTGGAGCTTGTATTCCATCATATTGACGTGCGAAGAAAGCGAGCGCTTTCTGCCCAACCAGTTCTTCGAGCATACCCACAGACGCTGTGTCTAAATGCCATAGTCGGGCCCTTCGTATATTCTGTCTTCCTTAACCATGTATGTAGATAAGCAAAAAAAAACATTTGCCTTAATTTCCAATTCAAGATAGGTAGGTAAACGTACCAAGTAGTTTACGTGAGACGAAGCTGCTTCTAATAGCTTGGCCCATTGTTCATTTAGGTGCTGGCTTATCTTGTCGACGGCCCTCCATGAGAAAGTCAGAACCGAACTTCCCACAAGACACACTTCTCTTCACATATGTCATATAAGCCTCGTCTATTCTGAATATCGGGATCCGGTGGCCGGAGTCCTCGAAGATAATGACACTGCACAGAGTATCATTGGTGTAAATGCTGACATTAGGTCCTATCTTGTAGACGGCCCTGCAAGCCTGGAAGGTGACAGATACTCTGTGAGCGAATACTGGATTTTTTTTTTTTTTGCACGTTGTCATTGTCGGTTGTGGTTAGGTCTTGTGTAAATAATATCTCGGGGCCCGTCTCATGAATCACTACTGGGTTTCGAACGGCTAAGATATCGAACGAGAACTTGAATTGGCGTATCTCTGGATTTCTTCTGTCTGTAAAAGGCTTTCCCGCCGCCTCCAGCTTAGTCAACTCGTGACGTACTGGCTGTGCTTTCCATTGACAGAAGAGTTGAGCTCACGAGGAGGCAGTCTGCCAAATGCCTCTGTGGCGACAGCACGGGCCCATGGAGCATTCAGGCAGTGGCTTGCAAACCCCTGGTTAGGAATTGTAGCAAATTCAGAAACGTTTAGGTCTTAAGTTTCTCACATGACTCGGAATACAGTTCGATATCGGCAAGGCTTGAGTACAAGTAAGTTCGCTTTGCTTTTTAGAGTTTGTCGAAGGTTGAGGCCGGCATACCTTTGACAAGTGGCGGTATAGGCCTTGGGGAGTCTTATGGACATCCCTCTCGGTCTGATATCGACTAAGAGAATACGTAGGATCTTGATTCACCATTAACCCCGAGCGACAGTAACAGTGTCTCCTATAATATTAGATAGACCAACCTGTGGAAGGAGGTTGTTCGACTTCCTGTTCCGGTGTCTCGTAGAAATCTGTCACAAGAACAGATTCGCCATGGAAATGATTAGATAGCATTGTGATAATTTAGTCACAGTACGTGCCCTTTCTCTCGGTAATATATATTTCAGCATACCACTATTTTTCGTTGACATATATTAGTCGATTTACTGGGTGTGCCTGTCTCTGAAACTAATACAATATGTTGAACCAAGTCGATGAGTTAGTTCTTTCTCATTTGTAGGTAGTGTGTGGTTCTAAGATTCTCAACCTTTAAAGCAAATTATCCGCTGACGATGTACATGGTCAACTTGATAACACCCCTCGTCGAGCACAGTAAATCTGGGGGCCTCTAAGTGTTATAAGGACTAACTGCTAAGCAAAAGATAGAACACAGCACTGCGCCTTGACTATCGCCTTGTGCGAAGCCTAGAGTCGTGCCGCATGATCTGTGCTCCATGGCAAACAACGATAATCCGGGACCTTGATTTTCAACGTTCCATTTCCCTCGCAGGATATGTTTGCTTATCTCAAGCTGCATTTTTGCTGGAAATATTTGACTGCATTCGAACAGATGAGCCGTGTTCGGATATGTAAGCCACTATATTTACATATTGCGGTAACTATTAAACAAAGCAGCTAAGGATATAAGTAGGACTCAAGAATCTTGTATAACTAGTCAATTGACTACATAGTTGGTTGGTTTCTGTATTGATCAGTACAGCAACTTATTAACCCCTGTCTGTTTATTCGTTCCGATCCATCGCATAACCATAACCTTCGATAAATTGTAACAGACCCAATACGATACTTGGTAAATTCGATGGTGGAGCCGGTCGAAGTGTAATATGTGCTGTTTGCCACAGTTGAGTTGAACAAGTGTCAAGCATAAGATTCTTTGTGTTTCCTCCTACCAGCAACCTCGAAGTACGGTGTTCCCGGGAAGTTTCGCGACATTTTAAAGCTACTTGTAATCATTCAAATATCACCGAGGGCCAGCATGAAACCGAGTCTAGAGGGATCAAAAACAGAATTATTATAAGGCGATTCTCTAGAAGATAATGATATGAACCAAATTTATAGACTGCCCATCTTGGCATCTTAATATCATCCTAGCTTCCGAAGTAAGAGAGGAATTACTACGACCTCACTTAAAGCATAAAATTCGAATATGCAGTTATACGGATATATAGATATCTCAGTTGATACCTAATTATATTTAGATTGCTTTGTCTCATTCTAGCTGTGAGACAAGACCATTATTCAAAGCTACTGAGCGATGACCATCGTACGTCATGAGACTTAGCGTTCTTGTGACATTCCTCTTGTGCCAAGCCAGCTCGTGGGAGCTTGTACCTTTATTAGTGTAAGTGCCCGAACCAAGACAGGCCGAGATCTTGCTAGTAAACTAATTACCCCCTACAGCCTCCATCTTGGTCATGAGCCTCAAGGGCGGGGAAAAAGGCACTTCTTTTGTTTTAGGAAGCTCGAAAGTAGCTCGTGTCCACAGTTCGTTCATACCACTCCGCCGGACTACATGTACGTACGTACTAGCAAGCATCATGATCTTTTCTGCTGCGGGGTTCCCGTAAGTTGTAGTTCGAGGTCAGGCTTGAATCACGACGAGAGGCTTTTAAAGGAGTGTTTCGCCACATATCTTGTAATTGTCTAGGGTCGGTATGTAGTCTCTGTTTAGGTTGTCGTTGCCCTTGCGGGATCTGGGAAGCCGCATTATATACAACATTTTTACCAGCAGCTAATACCGGCGGAGACAGGGTCAATAGAACACTTACCCATATGCTTACCCTGTTGGCATTAAGTGTCCGGGGTAAACCGGGGTAGGGCTGGTGCCATCGCGAACAGGGTGCACCTGAAAAATAATCTGATTGGTAGGTTCGTAGGCAATTGGACTTCCAGGAATGGAGTCGAATTGCCTATCCAAGCATTATTACACTAGACAAGGTGATCACCTACATGATGTAGTACTTACCTAATTTTCTCTATAAAGACTGGGAAGTTCCAGTCTCCGTGTTTACTTGCGTCTTATTATTGATCAATCTCCATTCTTCCCAAGGGTCCCCCTCTGGTCGTACGTATAAATGCCTACATAGATAGGTAGACAGGAAAATGAATCGACTTCTGCTTCTGCTGCTGGGTTCTCTTGTCGGCACGCCAAGCACGGTGCTGGCTCAATGCCCCAATTATGCTGATTACTCGACGCAAACACACGAGCCTTTCTCGGAGGGACAGTATCAGCTCTCGTACCAGAGACCAGAGGCAACATGTAGGAAATTCAATCTTTCCGATGTCGAAGACACCATCGAGGACATGAGAGGTCTGGTCAAAGATCCGGATCTATTTCGACTGTTTGAGAACGCATTCCCCAACACGCTCGACACTACAGTAACATGGAAGGGGTATGCGGGTAACGGCTCGGACGAGGAGGTTTGGTCTTGGCCTTTTTTTGCCAGCTCGGACACCGTGAGACTAACGACTGACTGACAGCTTACGTTCATCACAACTGGTGATATCAATGCCATGTGGCTACGTGACAGCGCGAATCAACTGCGCAGTTACAAATCGCTGCTAAAGAGCGACGAGTCTCCAGATTCCCTGGCGTCTCTGTTCCGTGGTGCCATCAACCTGCACGCGCGTTACATTCTCAGGAGTCCTTATTGCAACGCATTCCAACCGCCGGTGGAATCGGGCATAGCGCCGGTAGATAACGACTACGCTCGGACAGACCTGGTGACACCCTCGTACGACTTAGATTTCGTGTTCGAGTGCAAATACGAGCTCGACTCGCTCGCCGCCTTCCTGCAGCTGTCATCCGACTACTACGACAAGACCGAGGACGCGGACTTCTTCGGCAAGTACCAGTGGATCCAAGCGGTCAACGCGACCCTCAACGTGGCCGAGGGCCTGCTCGTCGGCACGTACGCCGACGACGGCTCGGTGAACACGTCGCCGTACACGTTCCAGCGCTCGAGCACGTCGGCGACCGAGACGCTCGCCAACACGGGCATCGGCAACCCCGTCAGGAGCGGCACGGGGCTCGTGCGCAGCGCGTTCCGGCCCTCGGACGACGCGACCATCTACCAGCTGTTCGTGCCGGCGAACATGCAGTTCTCGAGCTACCTGGGGCGGTGCGCGCGGATCGCGGAGGCGCATGACGCGGGGCTCGCGCGCAGGATGGACGACTTCGCGGCCGCCGTGCGCGCCGGCGTCGACGAGCACGGGAAAGTGCGGCACGCCGTGTTCGGGGAGATCTACGCCTACGAGATCGACGGCTTCGGCTCGAGCAGCCTCATGGACGACGCCAACGTGCCGAGCCTGCTCAGCGCGCCGGTCCTGGACTTCGTCGACGCCGCGGATGAGACGTACGCGAATACGCGCAGGTTCGTGCTGTCGACGTGGAATCCGTACTACATGCACGGCCCGGTGCTTAACGGGTAAGTTCCCCTTTACCCCTCCCCCCCCCTCCTTTCTTTTTTCTATACAAGCCCCAAATTTCTTTTGGTATACCTACACTCTTATGAGTTCGGTATTTTGGTAGCAAGTAAGTAACCAACTGACTGATTGACTAACTTTCTCCCCCCCTTTTTATATAGAACTGGCGGTCCGCACGTTGGCCCGGGCAAGGCGTGGCCGATGTCGATCATCACGCAGCTCTTGACGTCGGACGACGACGACGAGATTGTCGCGGGCTTGCGGATGCTGGTCTCGTCGACGGACCGGCTGGGGCTGATCCACGAGTCGGTCGACACGTTCAACGCCGCGGACTGGACGCGGCAGTGGTTCTCGTGGGCCAACGGGCTCTTCGGCGAGATGCTGCTCGACCTTAGAGACAGGAAGCCGCACCTGCTCGGCACGAGCTTCCAGTAATGCTGTGGTGGCTTTAGGTTCCAGAGGAGCGTAGATTACGAGGAAAGTGGTTTGGATAGTGTATCTTAGCCATTGGATTAATCATGTTAATATACTCCCCAAACCATTATTCTCTCCCCGCACCTCCTGAACGCCAACAGTCGAGACATACAGCCCTGATAAATGACATATTTGCGTTGGCACCAATTGCTTTTATATACCTAGGTAGGTACCTATAAATCCAAAGTTTTTATTGCACTGTCAGTAGGTAGGTATTTGTTTGGGGCCAGTAGTCCTTTCTGGATTGTCTCGCGCTGTCAAATACGAGAAATCGAAACAATCGGTGGTGATCCTCGAGCGCATCTCTCACTAACGCAGGTACATGACAGAACGAATAGGTAATATCAACAGCGACGTGCCGATGATAATAATACGGTCGATCGCATCTTATCAGTGGCTAATCTAGGACTTTGATCAGATGAGCCAGGCCCCAATGTAACCCAGTGCTGACTCGCTTTGGGTGGACGAGGACGAGAGACAACTGGGCTTCATGCAAGTCGAGCATGTGCGAAAAGACAGGAGTTCTGCTGTGTTACCTAACAATCGTGTCCCTAGTCGGGTGGACGCAAGATGGTGACTGGTCCAATGGAGGATATGGAGACAGTGTCCAGATGTCTCTAGCACAGTGGAGATAGTCTTATCAGGAGTCGACACATAACGTACCTCTTCCAACGTACATTAAGCTACCAGCAAGGTTGGCACTAGCGCTGTGAGGCGGCGATTCGATCCTTCTCTCCATAACCCACCTTAGCGTAAGCCCTAGGTAGGTACATAGACGCACAACTTCGTGGCGCTAAGAAACGTTGAACCCAATCAAGTGCCGGTGGTCAGCAGCGGTAGGCCAATGACGACTCAGCCGGCGCTCCTTTAAAACAAGGGGGTGGTAAGTTGCTGTGGGGAAAAGGACAAGAAATGGAAACGGAACAGAAGGTCGCCAGCTGCAACACAGACAGCCGCTGTGCTGCGCGCCTGCGTTGTCTTCAATCAAAGCACCTTGAAGGTCTCACAGTCAAATCAATCAATCAATCAATCGGTCAATCGGTCAATCGGTCAATCGGTGATCCAATACGAGACTGTCTCTTCTCTTTCTTATCAGCAGAAAACAACTTGTCTACCTTATCACCTTCTTCCACTTGTTCTGCCAACTTCCCTAACGTTCATACTAAATCTAAAACCACTTAAGAGGCACCTAAACTAACTAGCCCGCCTGCGATACCTAATTATTTACTTGCTTTGCGTGCTTGAATTCCTCCTTGTCATCATCGCCTCTTTTTCTTCTTTTTATTTATCCCGTCCTTTTTTCTTTTTTTCTTTTTTGGTCTTTTCTCTTCCCCCCTGCATTTAGCATTGCACACCTCATACTTATTATATTACCCTATATATTATTCTCATTGTCAATATTATTATCGTTATTACCATCATTACGCTTGTGTGCTTTCTTTATTAGACTCAAGACCCGGGCTCTACCAGCAGGTCGGGTTCGCTGTCTTTTTGTCTTATGCGTTGTGTCGACTAATAGAATTGTCTACCAACTTTATTCTGTATTACCCTCTGCCAGTTAATTCGTCATAGCCCCGTTGTCTATCTGTCTTATCGGTCGCTAGCTTGACCACCACCACGCTATCTCATCGCTATCTCTACTACCTTAGCTTTTTTTTTTTGTTTCCTTTTTTTTTTTCTTCTGCTGTTCCTACTGCTAAGGGTTTAGCTCGGTCCGGACCGATGACGGATGGCACAAGGTTCCTGGTAGAGATCACGAGGAACAACCGTCTGACTACTACGCCTACGACCACGACTACTATTACTACCGCTGCTGCTGCTGCTGCTGCTGCTACTGCTACTGCTGCACTACCACCTCCTTCACGACGTACTGCTCCTGTCAAGGCCAGGCATTGCTTGGAAGCCTGACTTCTTCGTCAAACTGTCAAACCCTAGGCGCATTTAATTTAGCGAAGCAATCAACGTCCGTCTATCCAACATGTCAGAGTCTGCCTAGCTCTAGCTCCAGACCCTGCAGCCATCCGCATTCCCTGAGCTAGCAGAGCCGCCATTCACATCTTCGACTATCCACTTGTCCCCGTGTCTGCCTGCCTACCTGCTCTCCCGAACGCGCGACACCCTGCGCACCGAGAATTGGCAAAAAGAAACTGATAAAACCCCCGAGCCTGTCTAGCCTTCGACGTTGCGAACAATGGATGCCACAGTTAGGTGGCATCGTATCTACAACCCCGTCTCCATCTAAGCTGCCTCGGCGCATCGACTCGACACTACTATACCGCGCCGTCTGTCCATCTTCCCCGAACGGGAAGCCCCTGTTGGGCTACACGCCCAGGCCTATACGTTCGAATTGATAACCAGAACACAGCGGTACCGCTATCCGAATTCAAAATGCATCAATTACCCCGTCCTACCCACCGTCCTTCCTCCCCCGCCCTCTCACTACAGACAAATCCCATGAGAACGAATAACCAGAGAGATCCAGGGGCTCCTGTTACTCGTTCAGCATCGGGGTCGGACGCCGTGGCTCAGGAGGCCTCGACAGGAGCGGGAAGTGCCGTTGACCGTAAGGAGGGAGGTCCAAGTCGGGATTCTATTAAGAAGCTGGACCAGATCATCCAGGTTGGTTTCCTTGCGTCTGCAGCGTCTAGCATCTCGCCTGCTTACACTTCGCCTTTCCCCAGAATGTCTACGCGAAAGCCGGCACCGTCATCTTACAGGAGCGCATGCGAGTATCCCCTATATACCAGGGGAGGACCCAGGAGAAGAGGACGAGTAGATGGGTAAGTCTGGATTGTTGCCGCAGAGACGTGGAAACTTGCTAAGTGCTCTCGGCAGTTCCAAATGGATACGGATGATATTCTCGATTTCCGGGACGAGTTCCAAGTGTGGAAACAATGTGGCGGATTTGAGAACCGTCCGCCCCCGCTGGTCATTGAGATCTTTCTTGACGCAGCTTCGCTAAAAGGTGGCCAGAGCTTAGTGATTCTAGATGAGAATGGTAAGCGTTGGGATGTCGTCGAGGCGATAAACTCGTCCGACCAGTCGAGTGATAGCAGTTCCGGTCGTCAGGGGCAGCTAAATACGCAGGTCATCTTGGAGCGGTGGCGAGTCGAGTTGAAAGGGGAACCCCCCGATGAACCCGAAGATTTTGGTCACCTCCTACCGACGGTATACAAGAAGGCCATCGTCTTGATGCGGTCTATATATACGACGACGGGTATTCTACCCGCCTGGAGACTTGCCAGGAACTCCAAGACAAAAGGCATGCACCCTGCCCTTTCCATCCGCTGCCGTGTCTACTCTGGCGACACGCGAACCTATGGAGCCGATACGTTGAGAACCCCGTTATTTGAGGGGAGAGGTGATGTCTCCACCGATTATATGTTTGGTGATCTAGAAGTGCCTGTGGGCCGCTTCTACGTGTCTGTGTCGTATCGAAACCATTGCAGTTTCCAGGTGGTAGAAACTGAGTCGCTGTTGAGCTCTCGCATCGGCATGGCGATATCTGATGACATGTTTAAACCTTCCTTACCACACCGGGCTCAGACGCAGCGCGATTCCCGTACTCCCGAAGTAGGATCTCTGCCGTACAATCGACATACGCATGACATAACTGAGAATCAACAACGGTACGGCAGTCTATCCACATTTCACGGTGAAGGACCCTTCGGAACGAGTCCGATTTCCGCTTTGAGGGCAGTGAAGGCACCCGGTTCCGATACTAGTTCGCCCCCCGGATCTGGCCCCGCGAGTGTTGAGGCTCCTTCGCATTCCCTGCCAATTGCGGGCCCCGCCCAACGACCAACCCTTAGGACGG
Source organism: Biscogniauxia marginata (assembly GCA_022695795.1). Lineage (NCBI taxonomy): Eukaryota > Fungi > Ascomycota > Sordariomycetes > Xylariales > Xylariaceae > Biscogniauxia > Biscogniauxia marginata. The sequence continues at coordinate 105,746 of MU404082.1, forward strand.
TAGATGCAGTAGGCAGGCGGCCGTCTGTTTCATTCCAATCCTCACCCTTTAAACATGGATCCCTATCAAACTCGCCGGCTCTTCGCGCGCAAGATGGCGATGTCCCGCCTTCTCCCCATTCATTGACTCGAGCTTCGGGTCTTAATAACGTTATCACCCACGTGAGAAGTCGGTCATCACTCACTGCTGGAATGCCTGCTTCGTTACGAGGCGGGCCGCCTCCCCCGGCAGAAGGTTCTATTGCAGGCTCGCCGAGGCCGTCCGCCACAGGTCGCTTTAGTAGTAGCTTCACGCACCGTCGCAACCGACCGTCCTTTGGCGGCACCAGCAGAGGAGATGACGATCAGAATAGCAGCGGGAAGCAAAGTTTATCATCTTCTGCTGCGCAGCCAGGCTCTGGCTTGCTCAATGAGGTCGGCGTTGGAGCAAGTTCGGGGTCCTTTCAGACGGATGACGATAATATCCAAGACTTCCTGAAGGCCCTAGAGAGTAAAAAGACGCTGCAGAGCTTCGAACCATCGAAGAAGGGAGAGTCGGCGACGAAGCGGACAAATGCGCAGCTTTCCAAGTTCCATCTCATGCGCGAGTCTAATAATGTGCTTACGGAGTCGATGAATTCGTCTATGCATCTACATCGCTCTTCTAGCTCCTCCAGCCGGCAGCTAACCAATGTTCCAGCCATGTCAACTTCCACATCCCCCGGAAAACCTCTGTCGCCACACACACCCCACACGCCGGCTATCCCGTCTCGCCTGAGCGAGAATTCTAGTGTTGATTATACCGCGCCCATACGGACTGCGTCACGAGTACCAGATCATTCAGACCTTACCGAAGAACCGCCGACGGATACGCCTACTACCTTTGAGGGAACCACGGCTATCCCGATCCCCTTATCGCCGCGGCCGTACCCTCACGCGAGACGGTCCAGCTCGGTCGCTCATCAGGTTCGAGCCTCCGCCGATGAAGATGACGCCGATGCCCACAGGAGCCTCAGTCTTGGTGCAGAAGACCGTGAGGTTCCTAGTCTAAGCGTCTTACTGGGGCGGGCAGCAGCTGAAGAGGATGGCGGGGCAGGCTCGCCAATCCTCCAGCCACCGGCAGACATCAGAGCGATCAGCTCAGGGGATATGCTTGGACCAGGGTCGACGTCGTCTGTTGAACGGGAAACCCGGCCTCCAGGTGGTCTCTACTCCGGCCTTTCTGGTTCTCCATACGGCAGGCGCTACGGGGGCAGCGCCGGCCGGGGAACTACGCCACCACATTCTGGAAGTGGTAGTCTTGTCGGTTCTGGAAGATACGGCCGTGGATACTCACGTGGCGGTGCTACTGGGCTGGGAGTTGGTGGCGGTCCTACGGACGAGGTGGAAGACGAGCCGTTGCTTTTCGACATGTCAGAGATCAATCGCGAGCAGTCTCACCGCAGCATCGAAGAAAGTCGAGCTACTGGACCATCTAACGAGCGGGGTAGTTACGAATCAAGCCATAGAAGTCGTCGGTGGTGATTGCGGCATTCTCGGATTCTAGGGGCTTTTTCTTTTCGTTATACATAGATTGCCGTGTTTTTTTATTCATTTTCTCTTTCCGCCGGATGTCAATATAGGATAACAGAAATGCGCTCGTGGGAGGGCAACCTCTGGATCGGGGGAAGGGCCTTCTCCTCAGATGGGGGCGACATTAGGGGTGGATCTAGTTTCAAATTGGCACTTGTTTATTTTTTTTTTGTTGTTTTTTTCTTGGATCACGGCAACAAGACAATCCAAGGAAGGAGTTCTAAGGGTTTATGAGGCTAGGGAAACAAGGGGAATTCTTTTGATAGTTTTTGTTTCTATATGCTTTTTTTTTTCATCATTGCCATCACCGAGAAGGCGGCCGGAGTCTAGAGCGTGTCTTGTTGTTTTCATATCATTTTCGTCTGGAGAGGGTTTGTTGATGTTGGTGTTATTGTTGCTGCTGTACGTACCGCTCGATGAAAGACTTCGATCCCCTTCCGTGGGCGCGTGTCTTTTTCCTTTATTTTGTTACTTTTTCCTCTTCACGGAAAAGAGGGTTTAGCGCCTATCCCCCTCAATGATGATCTATCTATATGTATAGGTCTCTCATATTATTGCTCCGTTCCAAATCCCACCTCTCCATCTCTATCGTCTCTTGCCCCTGCTCTGTCTTCGGCTTCGTTGCTACATAGTGATTAATGGCGGTGGTGATGATGATGCTTGTGTATCATGGTGAAAAGGGCCGAGGGTCCTTGCTTGTATAGACCAAGGTTACCGTACTTGGCTGCTAATTTATCTACTTGCCAGGCGGTACCGATCGTATATTTGCCTTGTTTATATCTTTTCTGTTATTATTTGTGTTCTTTTCTTTCCTTCTGTCTTTCCTTTATCTGTTCCTGGGCGAGAGGAAGGAGAGGGAGAAGGAGAGAAAGGGAGCAAGACAGCAAGAGAGAGAGAGAGAGAGATAAACTAGGAAGGAGTGAATGTTAGCTACACATCTTACAAGCCTCAACACTAGAAACTATAGAAAATATAGTGAAACTTGGGAAATGAGAGCCAGAGACGGTATGTAAGAGAGAAAAGGGGCTAGAAGTTGATATTTTATTCATGTAAATTTTAGTTTTGGCTACCTATGTACTTGAAACACAATGCTAATAAATCTTTGAACCCGCTTGATTTTGGGTTTATCCCAATGTTGTAACTCAAGGTATATAGGTAGGTATACGTTATATATGTAGCACGACTATCATTATATAAATTGAGCTCAAGTGGTTATGTAAGCGGTCTAGATTCGTCATTTAACTCAATGAAGCGATGTAGCTCGTAACCATTTATTAGTTGTATCTAAATTAACGGATTCTACCTGTATGATTAATGAAAATAAGATCGTCTTGTTATCATTACGGACGTTACTTATCCGTCCGTCCCCTTACTTTCTTCTTCACCAAGGCTGCAACCTTCTTGCCTTGGCTGCTGTGGCGCAGTTGCGATTGCGAACCTGGATAGTGGAGGAGGAGGCAAGGTCGGTTATTTACGAGGTATTGCGCGTCCTGTGCCTTTTATCTTTTTCATTGTTGTTAGTAGTGTATGTATCTGTCTACCTAGTGTGGAGTTCTTCTTTTTTTTTGATTGTCTTGTACTAGGTCTTTTCTTTTTCATCGTTTGTCAAACTGCGCCTCTATATCTCAGATTACTAAAATCCTACCTATGGAATGGCGCATGTTGTATATTAGGTACCCATGTACCTAAAGGTTAGGTACCTAAGGTAAATGGAAGTACTAAGAGCGGGGGTTATATACGACTAGGTAGTATTTGTATGTACATTACGTACCGAAGCTGCGAACTGCCCCCCCTCTATAGAACCACTTTCGGTATTTGGTACATACAAGGTATGTTAGCGGGTCGGGGTCAGTGAGGCTGCGTCAGTTTCCCAAAAGCGCAGCACACCATTTTTAGGTGGGAAGGACGTAATCGGGCGCGCTTCCCCCAGGCTGCAAAGGAAAGCTACATGTCATTTAATTCAACCAAACTTCCTTCCAACCTTTCAACCCGAACATTTACACATACCAAAATTAGCGACCTACCACGTCTCAACTTGCCAACCAATAAGTCCGTCCAAAAGGAGAATCCCAGTAGAATAGCCAACCCAGGCACATCGAGAGCAAGATAGCGCAGCAGCCGACCATGTTTCGAAGCGGTGCTGCTAGTAGCCCGTACGATGAGCCAATCGGTAACGTCATCCCGCCCTGCTTATATCTTGGAGTATCCGAGAGGCAAGACTATCGCTAACTGCCATCTCTCTGCTATACAGCCAAGGCGACCGACGAGAACCTCACATCCGAAGACTGGGGAGCTATTATCGAGGTCTGCGACAAGGTCTCGAGCGATGCAAATGGCCCCAACCAGGCCGTCCAGAGTCTGATCAAGAGACTTGCGCATCGCAACGCCAATGTCCAGCTGTACACTCTCGAGGTGCGGACATAGTTAGATCCAGTACCGCATGCATGCAATAGGAACCGGGCTAACAGTAACTCCTATACCAGCTCGCAAATGCGCTCTCCCAGAACTGCGGCAAGAGCATGCACCGCGAGCTCGCCAGCCGCTCGTTTACCGACGCCCTGCTCAAGCTCGCCAACGACCGCAACACCCACCAGCAAGTCAAGGCCAAGATCCTCGAGCGGACGAAGGAGTGGTCCGATATGTTTAGTCAAGATGCCGACCTAGGTATTATGTACGATGCATACTACCGTCTTAAGCAGACCAACCCGACATTACAGCCGCCCTCGGCACCACAAAAGACCGGCCTCACCGAGCTAGATCGCCAGAAGGAGGAGGACGAGTTGCAGATGGCCCTGACATTATCCTTACAAGAGGAAGAGAGAAAGAAGAAGGCTCCAGAGCCCAGCTCCTCTGCGGCGGGACCAAGCTCAACAGCAGGTTCAGGTGCGAATGCTGGTGCTGCCAGGGCTGCATCATCTACGCCGGCGGAGGTGATAATAACCCACCCTACTGGTACTACAGCAGCAACGGTATCACGCGTCCGTGCGCTGTACGATTTCGTGCCTTCCGAGCCCGGCGAGCTGGAATTCAGAAAGGGCGATGTCATCGCGGTGCTGGAGTCTGTTTATAAGGATTGGTGGCGAGGGTCGTTGAAGGGAAACACAGGCATCTTCCCCCTCAACTATGTAGAGAAGCTCACGGATCCGACACCAGACGAGCTGCAGCGCGAGGCGCAGATGGAGGCTGAGGTGTTCGCTGAGATCAAGAATGTGGAGAAACTCTTGACCTTGCTGAGCACGTCCAACACGGCGCCGCGGGAGGAGGATAACGAGGAGATTTCGGTAAGCACCATCCCGTTTCAGAGTGAACATATAGCATCACTAACGAACTTAGAAACTATACCATCAGACTCTGGCCATCAGGCCAAAGCTGATTAAGCTAATCGAAAAGTACTCTCAGAAGAAAGATGACTTCACCCAGCTAAACGAGAAGTTCATCAAAGCAAGACGAGATTACGAATCCCTACTGGAGTCTTCCATGTCTCACCCACCTCAACCCAATTATCACCAATATGCGCCCAGGCCGCCCATGCCTCAGGGTTTTGGGGTCCCGGCAGGCACGCCTGGTCCAGGCTTCGCTCCTCAAGGGCCGCCACCAGTCCAACAAGAACCTCAGAGATACTATACGCCTGGGCCTCAGGGACCTCCCCAGCAAGGTATGTCTATCACTGCAGATCTTGCTCAATCCGGGCTCACGCATGTTTAGAGCAGAATCCATACCAACAGACCACGTCACCGCCCCCTAACTTCCAGCGACAAACCCCGACACCTGCGCCCTTCTATCTCCAGGGTGCAGAAGTTCCTGCTCAGGGAGGTCCACCTCCGGCACAGCAGTTCCCCCCTAGAGATCAGCCTTCCCGGGTAGCTGTAGGCAAGCAGCCAGCTCCTCTTCACACCTCAAGCCCTCCTCCACCACAAACATATCAGGCTTATCCCCAGCCTCCTGCTCAAGCAGGGCCTCGACCGCAGAGCACTTACGGGAACCCACAGGAGCTAGCGACGTCCGCATATGATTCGCCCGTCGCAGTTCACAATAATCCCGGGGCTGGGGCCGGTGACCCGTATTCGGCATCTGTCTACTCCTCAGAGGACCCATATGCAAACAGCCCTTCGGCCCCCCCGCCTTCCGCACCAACTGCTCCTCCCCCCGGACCACCAGGTACTATGCAAGGCGTCCCAACGGCTCTAGCCATTGCAGTGCAACCCTCGGCGGCTCCGTCAGCACCATCAGCACCGTCAGCACCGTCACAACCACAATACACCGCCTACAACCCCCGCATAGCAACACAACAAAACCAGAACTACTCGTACGACGCGCCATCGTCACAGACTCTACCACCTCCCCAACCTACCGGTTCGGCGCCCCCAATCCCGCACAGCCAACCACCAGCTCCGGATGTTCCTACCGTACAGGCGCCGCCACCCCTACAGCCGGGTGGTCCGTATTACGACGCGCGGCAGTCGCTGCCGAGCCAGCAGCAGTCGCCGCCGCCGCCCCAGGCGCAGCCGCAATATAAGGCTTACGTTCCGCCGTCAGCGCAGAATAACGAACCGAGCGCGCCGCAGGATTTTTATCGACAGGGAGCGCCTGCTTATTAGAGTAGGGTAGGGGGATAGGATAGGATAGGATAAGGGCAAAAGAGGGGTTGGGGGGGTATTGTAGAGATAGGAAGATAGGAAGAAGAAAGGATGGAGATGAAGAAAACTAAGGGGTGTCGGGGCAGGAGGAGGGAGGAAGGAAGGAAGGAAGGAAGTTTAGTAGGGTATTTGTTTTGGGGAAGCAAAGGAAAGGGAAGGGAGACAGGGAGCGAGGGAGTGAGGAGTGAAGGGATAGACAGGCTATATATTGGTTGTGTGGTGTGGTATTTGAGATAACTACAAGAACAGTACGAGTACAATAAAGTTTAGTAATGTAAAAAAGGACATTTTTTTGGCACTGCTTATTCTACCTCGAACGCGATGAAAGGCTGTCAAGGAGATGGGGATTTTCTCCTTTTCCTTTTCCTTAATAGTTGTAACGTGGGAGCTTTCATGAAGACAAGACAGGAGGGGCTGAGGAGGGGAAACCTAACATGTCATGTGAAAAAGAAAAAAGCAATATAAAAAATTAAAGGGGTAATTTAATGTACCAGGTATAAGTTGAGCAAAGTCTTTTAAGCCTTAATAAACAATATAATTCTGGTTTATATATATATATATATATATATATATGTGTGTGTGTGTGTGTTATAAACAATGTCTTATTATATGTACTTTTTATTTATTTACTTATATATTCATCCTCGCGCCACACTAACCAGGTCCATCTCTATATTCTTTCTAAATTTGTAGACGGGGAGAAACCCTCCTCTCCTCAGCTGAGGTAGATACGTACCACCCCCATATTTAGTTTCAATCCCAACCCATCTCGTCTCGTCATTATTGACGGGAGGGATACCAATGAATGGATTTACATCCAAATTTGCTGACGATGGGGGGGGGGGGGGGATAATAGGTAACTAGGTAACTAACTAGTAGAGTCCGGGCGATACAAGGTCATTCGTAGTAGTAGAAGGGGGGGAGAGCCATCGAACAGAGAATTTTCGTAAGCAAACACACCCACTCGGATTCTAAAGCCCGAGGGGAGGGAGGTGAGTTTAGATATGATCGGCATGTAAGGTAGGTAGGTAGTATCCCGCAACGAAACCAAGTTGCGCCCGGCAAGACACACACACACACTCTCTCTCTCCTTTTCAGCACTCCTTGAGCCAGGAGCAACGCTCAAACAGATCGATCGTCTCCTGCACGAAGGCCGGGTCTTCGTCCAGCTCGATGCAGCGGTGGTACCACGGGCGCTCGATGTCGTGCGGGAAGCCCTTGCGCGCGCGGCCCATCTCGCCGAAGTCGGACCACCGGGACTCGAAATCGGCCGTCATCTTGGCAGCGATGGGCACGTTGCCGACGCGGCGGAGGAAGTCCTCCAGGGCCGACATGGCATCGAGGGTCTGGAGGTGGACCGCGCCGTAGACCTCCTGGCAGAGGTGGAGGAGGTCGTATCCCGCCTGCAGGGCTTCGGCGCGCAGGCCCTTCTTGTCCTTTATTTCGAACATGATCCAGGCACACTTGACGCGGAGATGGATGTACTCGGTGTCCGTCTGAGCGTTTATCCATGATATGATATCCTTCAGTATAGATTCCGATCTGTTGAATTTCTTCTTCTCGAGTAGGAGACATGCCATCCTGAACCTGGCCTCCTGGAGCAGGTATTGCGTTGCGACTTTCGAGGACAGCATACCCATCATCATTTCTATCATTTCTCTCAGGAAGGCATAATTTATCATACCGCTGCAGTGAAGTTGGATGAACACAAACCCCATTTGAACAATGCTATTAGGATCCGCTTCCATTGCTGTGAGGTGACGTCTCCAGGTGTCCAGATAGGACTGAAAGAGGGCCGATGCGTGCTGTAGCAGGCCAGGCATACCGGTCATCATGATTCGAGACCAGACATGATTGAAGGGATGTGAAGATGGCAGCAATAGTGACGTGAGTTTCGAGGCATAGTTGATAAATGTGTCAGCAAGCTTCCTATCCCTATGCGCCAACACCATCGCAGCCTTGTAGGTGGCTAGCCAGAAGAATGAGTCGGGGGTTTTAAGATGTGTTTTATACTGGTCAAAGCAGATGCCGAGCAAATGGAACCCCTCTTTAGTCCGATTGTGAGCGATCAGCCCTTGCGACGATGCCAGGTAATGCGCCCAGGTAAATGCATCATTCACTTCAGCTCTGTCAGGGTCCGTCTGTTGCCATATGCCGGCTTCAAAGGAACTTGATAGGTAGTTCCCAAGTATCTGCATACACTCTTGCGGCACCTTCAAATCAACGGGGTCCTCAAGTCGCGGAGAGATGGATGGAGACGCATATGGCTCGGGCGAAGGCGTCCGGCAGATAACGTGGGCCGAGACCGGCTCGGGAGATGTGTCGGAGGAGGAAGATGATCTTTCTACTTTCAGGATCTGCTCGGACACAACGGCGGCGGCGCGATAGCGGTATCGTTGGAGTCGGTCCGGGTTGATTTTCCTGCCCCTTACATACGCCACTGACGACTTTCCAGCTTTGGCGCGAGCGGTCTGTTGACGGAATATTTCCACGGCATCTTCGGCCTTAATTTTCTTCTCGATGCCCCATTGTTGGAAGCGGGCCTTGTACATCCTCACACTTATTCAGTTAGGATGGGAAAGCCAACAGTAACACAGCATGATGCCGGCTATTAGTGATAAAGACTCACGTTGCGAAGAAGTTATAGGACTCCTGCATAACGCGCATGGTCTCCTTCAATGTCTTGTTCTCATCCCGGTACATTTTTGTGATGTAGGGCCTATGCACGGCCCAGTCCTCTGCTGTAGCCCAGCCATTGTTGGAACGAGACGCGCACATTCCAGCAGACAAATCAGTTTTAGGAATTGGATTTCGTATATGAGAGAGGGGGGGGAGGAAGCGCGCGACGACGGTAGATTCGGGTAGGAAGATGCGACGGGTCAAGAGACACAAGGAGAAATAGTCGAGAGGAGAGGAGGACGCGGTTGATTATTGATGAGTATGTACATCACGTATTGACGATAGATGCTGGCGCAGTGTTGTAGTTATCGTACTTGTATCCCTGTTATGGTATTGGAGAAGACGACCGAAAATGGTAGAGGTAAGCGATTATGACTTGGGTCAAATCCTAGGATAGGTAGGTAACAACAGAGATCCCCGGCGACGCTGCGACGCTATGGATCGGGATTGAACTGGCAAGGTACGATCAGGTAATAGGGAATGATTTGGAGCATCGCGCGCAGTGAAGGCCAAGGAGAAGACCCTCACAACCCCCCGACTTGGACCCTTGTCCGCATGCGCATGTGCCCTGAACGCAGGCCGTGAGCGGCATTTCGCGCCGCAAACCTGCTGAGGATGGGAAGAGGGAAATTGAACGGCTCCAATGCCGGTGGTTATAAATATCCTGGCTGGTAGACTCCTTGGCCGTCAGTGTTTGCCTCAGGTCGAGCAAGCGAGACGACGGCAGCACCGGTCCAAGGGGGAGGAGGGGGAGAATTGCTGAATAATGCGGCAGACGCCCCTTTTCCGCCCTGGCAGGCTGGGTTTAACTGCGATGTCGAGGAAGCGCATGGTAGCTTCGGCATTTCAGGTGCTACGCTATGCGAACAAGGATGTGGAGGTAGGAAGCGGTAGGAAGATGCAAAGAGGAGCATCCAAAGATCCGAACGCACGCTAAAATAAGAAGAAGCGGGATCGGCCATTAAACCCCCACATCAAAGCCAACCTAACGTCTACACTAGGCCCACGCGAGACCCGCACAGTGCCGAATATGGTGGACAGTGAGTATTTCCACACTTCTGTACACCGTGTGGCTCAATGTGGCTGTCCTGCAGCCTGTGCTGCCTGAAGGTGTGGCTAGGTCGGCAGATCCGGTTGGCGGGGCAAATCATGCTCTCGCAGTAAACACTAAACATGCATTATTTCAGACCACTAAATAAACATCCTCTTGGGTACCTACACATTCCCAAAACATCATGGTAATTGATGGTCCTGCTACCCTAGATGCACCACCGCCTTTGACACGTTCATGAGGTTCGTACAGACTTATCAGAAATATTACAATCAAGCCACTAAGTCAGAGCCTGCGACAGAAAGCCAGGCGATCACTTCGGGTTTCAGCGGAAGGATAACCTCACGTCGAGCGAAACCCCGAGCTTCCACAAACACAAGAAAATCCAGAAGGTCCCAGAGGCGGATAACTCAACGAAATCTCGCATTCCCAAGACATCGCACATCGGAACCCAGCAGCAATTCGTCGCTACCATGGTGAGGGAACAAGCCCCGCCTAAGGCGCCCCTGCGTCCTTTGGGCCTAAACGAGACAAACGGCAACACAGATAGTCAGTCAGGTCTAGATGACGAGAAGTCACGGTACTCTATAGGCTCAAGTACCGGAAGTGACGCCTCTACTGGTTCTGGTTTTTCCAGTATAAATCCACCGCCACGCCCGGCTGTGAAGGCAGGCGTTTTGAAAGGCTCGAGCATGGAGGACAAATATGCGAACCTCTTCATTCAACCCAAGAACCGACCAGAACACCACCGTCCGCAACGAATCACGGGCCCGCTGCAGCCTACTTATAAGGACAAGAAGCCTGCACCCGCCCCCATGTTCAACACCATGTCAGGCGCCATAGGATCGGCTAGTAACCCCATATCCGTGTCTGATGGTCCTCCTGTCTCTATCTACAGCCAGCCCGGCGTCTTCTCCGAATACGTCAGTCCCAAAAAGGCCGCCGCCGACATCAAAGCTTTGCTCGAGGGTTCTCTCGAAGACGATGAGGATAAGATAGAGGATACCGGTGAGGATAAATCCCTAGTAGAGGGGCTTAAAGTGCGACTGCTGCCGCATCAGGTCGAAGGTGTCGAGTGGATGAAATTCCGAGAACTTGGCCCTGTCAAGCAGGGCAAGGTGCCCAGAGGTGGTCTCCTTGCCGACGATATGGGTCTTGGTAAAACTTTACAGTCGATTGCGCTTATCCTGACCAACACTAAGCCCGCGGACAAGCACCCGGGGGTTGAGAAGACAACCTTGGTTGTTGCGCCGCTTGCTCTCATCCGCCAGTGGGAAGCAGAGCTCAAGGAGAAAGTGACCGAGTCGCACCGGTTAAAGGTCCTCGTTCACCATGGGCCCCAGCGCACCAAGCGCTTTGAAGATCTTCGCCGATACGATGTAGTCATCACTACTTATCAAATTCTCGTGTCAGAGCATAATCATACCACCAGCAGCTTGAAAGCAGGCTGTTTCGGTCTGCACTGGTATCGCGTCATCCTAGATGAGGCCCACACGATCAAGAATAGGAACGCCAAGGCCGCCAAGGCCTGTTACGAATTACGAAGTGTCTATCGTTGGTGTCTGAGTGGCACCCCATTGCAGAATAATTTAGATGAACTACAAAGTCTGGTCAAGTTCTTGAGAATCAAACCTTACGACGATCTCCGGGAATGGAGAGACCACTTTGATCTTCCTATGAAGAATGGAAGGGGTGAAATAGCGATGCAACGACTTCGCAGCGTGCTCAAATGCTTCATGAAACGTAGAACCAAAGACATACTAAAAGAAGATGGTGCCCTGAACACTGGAGGGAAAGAAAGCAATGATGGCGAGGAGAGAACTAAAACAAACTTCAAGGTTACTGAGCGAAAGGTCGTCGCAATTGCCACAGAGTTCTCTCCCGCTGAGCGACGGTTCTATGATCGTCTTGAGCAGCGGACCGACAAAAGCCTCGAGGCTATGATGCGCAACAAGATCAATTATGCTAGCGCTTTGGTGCTTCTATTGCGGCTAAGACAGGCCTGCAACCATCCAAAGCTTGTAGAGGGCAAGCTTGAAAAGGACAAGGATGCTCTGTCTGAGGAGACAAGGCCGAAGAAGGCTGATGCAGACGTCGATGCTCTCGCGGACCTGCTTGGCGGGCTTGATGTTGAAACCAAGCACTGTGAGATTTGTGGTTGGGAACTTGACGAGGAGAATCGCCAACCTAAGTCGGACAAGTGTAAGGCCTGCTTTGCCGATCTAGAATACTTCAAACATCACGAAGAAGGTGGTGACCTCAAAGCTCCAAAGACAAAAACAAAGAAGAAGGCCAAAGTGAAGAACGTCGTCGAAGAGAAGGTCGCGACAAAGCTCGCCAGCAAACGAAAGCCAAGGAATCGGCGTGCTATTGTTGACAGTGATGATGAGGACGCAGAAGGTAGTTGGATCGTCTCTGGTGATGAGCAAGGCCCAATACGTCTGGGCAAGGCTGGTGGCACGGATGATGAGAACGCCGAAGGTGATGGCGAGACGATCAACTCTGAAGACTCAGAGGACTCCGAAGAAGAGGATGACTCGCAGGTTAGCAGCCGGTTAGACAGCTTTGTCGTCGATGACGGTAATGACACCAAACCCGAGGATATTCAACGAGCTCTAGAGGAGTCCGACTCAGAAGACGACAGTTTAGAATCTATTTCGGCCATGCAGAGGAGGATTACAAAGAAGAGTCCACGGCAGTCCGCGGCCAGCGATGAAGAAGATGATACGAACTCAGAGGAGTCAGATGAAGACTCCGAGAGTGACACGGGCATTTCCGAATCAGAACTCCACGACGACTCAGAGTCAGAAGATGACCTGTCTTACGTCCATCGCAGAGGTGGCAAAGAAAAGACCCCACACGTCTTAGCATCGGCCAAGATCCGCCAGCTCATCTCCATACTTCACAAGGAAGTAAACGAGCACAAGTTCATCGTCTTCTCGCAGTTCACGAGCATGCTCGACCTTGTGGAGCCCTTCTTTCGCAAGGAAGGCATCAAATACGTGCGGTACGACGGCGGGATGAAGAATGACGCGCGCGAGGCGGCGCTCCAGAGCCTGCGCAACGACACCCACACCCGGGTGCTGCTGTGCTCTCTGCGGTGTGGCTCGCTGGGCCTCAACCTGACAGCGGCCAGCCGCGTCGTGATCCTGGAGCCGTTCTGGAATCCGTTCGTGGAGGAGCAGGCGATCGATCGGGTGCACCGGCTGACGCAGACGGTGGACGTGGTGGTGTACAAGCTGACGGTGGAGAACAGCGTCGAGGAGCGCATCCTCGAGCTCCAGGACAAGAAGCGCCTGCTCGCCGCTCAGGCTATTGAGAGCGGCGCCAACCGGAAGGACGCGCTCAAGCTCGGGCTCAAGGAGATGCTCGAACTGTTCAAGCACGTCGGCAGCGGGAAGAAGGGCGAGCACCGGGACCTGGATTACGAGGACCGGTACGGCGGCCCGGCGCTGCTCGGCGACATCGCCGATACGCGCGTCGTTAGGGACGATGTGCTGCAGAGTATGGCGAGCATGCGGAGCAAGAACGCGAAGAAAGGGCGGAGCGGGAATGAGAGCGAGGTTTATGGGAGGAGGTGGTAAAATGATGGATGGATAGATGGATAGATAGATTCGTAGGTGGCCGGGTCTTGTTGGTACAGAAAAGAAAAAGAAAGATAAATGATAGGATACGAGAAAGGAGGGAAAGGGGGAAAGGGGGGGCATAGATGAATGAATGGCGTTATGGTACGGTTTTTTGTTATTTTATGATGGATAAGTTCTCATGATGATATGGGGGGGTTGTAAGGCATTGGCGGGAAAGGGAAATTGGGGGATGAGGGAAGGTAAAGGGGGGTGTAGAGTGTGTAGGTATGTTTGGCTTAATGCTTGTCTGTCAATGCGTATCACGCTTACTTTTTATATGAAATGTCTGTTGAGTTCTTGTTCGTAGTGCGCGTTGAACTTCATGTACAGAGGGAGAAATTTTTGATCACTTCCTGCACCCCCCTCCGCCTTCTATGTGTGTGTGTGATGCTAGTTTAATCACCTATGTAGTTGCGTATCCATCTGCTTGTTGACTGTATGGTTGATACAGCCGAGGAGATGGATTCAAAAGTGTGTTTGAGAGGAGTGGGAGCTGTCCTTGAGGGATGGAAGAGGTTTATTCATCTCGGAAGTTGACTGTCTAAATTAAGGCCCGGAGGGGAGGGGGGGATAAAGGGGTTGGTTTCTGGATCCCGTCGACTGACTGAGCTCGAGCGGTGATCAGGTAGGTATTGGGTGTTATCAAGTTTGAAGATGCTCCGGTATATAGTATGGATGATATAGGTAGGTATCTTGATTCTTCGGTTCACTTTAGGAGGAACGGGAGAACAGTGTCTACCTGTCTATCTACCTACATACAGAGGGATGGGGGGTAGGGGGGTATATTTCTGAATGTGTTTCGTGCATTGAATCATCGGAGGTAGATATCGACTTTTATTTGTTTGGTTTCTTTCTCTTTTTTTTTTTCCCGTCACTATTTGGGCATCCTCAATGAAGACGTCTTTCTAAGCCCACGAAACATCCAGCTGCACTCTATAGGGGTAATGACATCTTGGCCTGTCTGGAGTCTAGTCTCGCAAGGGACGTGTGCTGATTGATGTCGACTTGATTCAATTTCTGTAATGACGACTGGCTGCCCCATCATGTTCTTCTGGTTTGATAGGATTTGTTTAATATACATAGTGAATGGCCGATGATAACCCAACAGTTAGAGAAAACTTGGTCAGAGAAACAGGTCAAAAACAGGACTGAACATGTTCTATAGTTTACTTTTGGGTTTAGCCAAGGAAAGTTTTGAGGTCAGTGTTTCTTCTGCCTCCTTCTCGATCCTCGTCAAAAGGGTATCACATGTAGGGATATCGTGAATAAGACCTATGACTTGCCCAGCAGTCCAAACCTATCATCGCATAAGAATTAGCACACGATCCCGAGGAAGAGGACATGTCGTCACTGTGTTACTCACGCCAAACTCGGCATCGCCATTCAGGAAGACTTCTCGTCCTCGTTTCCCGCTTACATAAGGGGCGATTTCTGCGAACTCGCCCGTCTTGCTCTCCTTCTCGATCTTTACGACCGCGTCCGTGACCTTGTTGCGGTACAGCCGGGTGGTGTTCGTCCACCGCCTCATGACCAAGGCGGTGTCGGTCTCCTGGGCCTGGACGATCTGCTCCTTGATCTTCTGGTGGATGGGCGCTTCGACTGTACACATGAAACGTGTTCCCATGTTGATGCCCTCGGCGCCGAGACACAAGGCGGCTGCCAGGCCCTGGCCGTCTGCGAACCCTCCCGACGCGATAAAAGGCACCTTTAGGGTCTGACGCGCCTTGCTGAGCAGGATGAAATTGGTGATGTCTGACTCGCCCACGTGTCTGTATTTCGGGTCACAACAATTGCGAGTCAGCGATCACGCAAACGCGAAGCATAGATGATATACGTCAAGATCAAAGTCAAGGTCCAGGGGTGAGGGAGAGTGGTGACGGTTTTCCTGTACTCACCCAGCACACTCGAAGCCATCTATGGAAAGAAAATCGACGCCGAGCTTGATGGCGCTCTGTGCGTGTCTTATGGTAGTACACTTGTGAAGAACAATGATGCCAGCTTTCTTCAGCTTGGAAATGACTGGCCCGGGGCTGTTGCCCGCAGTCTCGACAACCTTGATACCCTCGTCGATGGTGACCTGGGTATATGCACCATAGTCGGGAGGCTGGAGCGCTGGAAGCAGGGTGATGTTAACTCCGAAGGGGTTTTTCGTCATCTTCCTGCACCGCCGAATCTCATTCCTCAGATCCTCGGGTGTGGGCTGAGTCAGGGCTGTGAGGATACCCAACCCTCCGGCGTTGGAGACAGCGGCGGCCAGCTCAGCATAACCTACATGCTGCATCCCACCTTGTACGACGGGTATCTTGATGCCCAGTCGGCGGGTGAGCTCGGTGTCAAAAGGCATCCTGGGTTGTTCGGGATGCTGGCGTCTCGATTCTCTTGTGTTTTCTTTTACGGGGCGTGTAAGTGAGATTTACTAGGTAAATTTCAAAAGTATCCTATAGGTAGAATGGACTTCTTAAAAAAAGGCACTCCTAAGAATAATAATACAAATATGGGTCTTGATTAATCTATCAGGTGAGTATAGAAATTGATGTCGAAAACAAAGAGGTCTCGAGCAAGATCTATGGGTGAAGTAAGCTACGTAACTAACCAAAAGATGCCGAGGTACGATGAGGGCTCCCTATGTTGGCGGCCCCGGGGATTAGTGGGACGTATGGAAGCACCTGATTCAAGTTTACCGAAAGCCCGCCACATGATTACGGAGTACGGTGCTAGGTTTTTCCGATGCCAATTGAGGTCGGGTCTACCTCCACTGGAACCTTAACTAATTAGGTCGTGTCTCCACAACTTTCAGGTGTAATTCAAGTTCTCCATCCATCTTTGATCCCCGGTTTTGACGACCTGCAGTCAACCACCAGCTAAAATACATGCAGTTGTTATTAATTGGCTCACATGACGAGAATCCCGAGTATTCGGTGCATCCATCACCATCATTGGAAATACGTACTTCGTAATCATCCATAACTAGCCCCAAAACAACATCCCTTGGCCGACTGCAGCTCGAAGCTTCTCGCGGATACTCACCATGGACTACGGTTAATTCCCTACTAAGAAGCAATCGTTCCTTTCCGTGTTCATGGATCAAATAGGGCAAGCTCTAAGGCCGTGACTCATCAGAATAGGCGACGGGACGCGGGATACCAGCCGAATAACGGGTGACGAGGCTCTTCTCCTCCATATGTCGTGTCACGGACCGTTTGTCACAGAGCGACCTGTCGGGTAGTCTCACAGACGACATGTCAACCATCTGCTGGATCCCTTCCACGACTGTCTGCTATTTCCCTAAATGCCGATATGTCTTGTCCTCTCCGAGTTGCTCCGTCCACACGGAAGTCAGAACCACCCAGCAAAAATAGCTCGAGTTGCAATTCCTCAAGTCCTTTGATTACCTACTCGACAGGATAATCCAACGAGCTACCTGATACTTCCGGTCCATCCCCTAGCCTGCGGCTTCCCGCAGTATTATCTCTAGCGCCGCCGGAAGGGTTGGCGTTCGTCAAATAAGGAACTCTGTATCCTCCACTCCCAATCCAACGGAGCAAAACGACTACTACGGTTGGCAATACGACAAATCTTCCCAGATCTGTTTTAGTCGTCTGCAAGATGAGATTCTCAAATCACAGGTCACATACAATATGGAGACTATCGCTCACCATCACATGCCACTTGCCGCAAGGGAGTTTACGGAAAGATATGCGAAAGAAAAAGCAAAAAGAAAAAGCAACGAGAGTATTTCTTTCTTTTAGCAGGCGTGAGATCCTGTCCATTTGCAACATGCAGCAAATGAATACCCACCATTCTAACCAGATCAGCCGTTTACTTCCGATGGAGTTTACATCAAACCATAGGAAATGAGAAGAAGCAACCATCGCAGATATAATCTAGAGAAAGCACAGGGCTGAAGCAAGCAGCAACATCTTTCGTGTCTGCCTTGACTCAGCTAGTTCTACTCTACTGACTTGACCTCTCATCACCTTGGCGCGTACCAAAATGCAGGCTCTCTCAGTGCATGGCTCCACCAGCATGCTAGCCTCTATGTCGTGGGATGGCTCGGTAGTGTGAAACGGGAGCATCCATCAATGTTCGCAGATCCATTGCGCGACACACACTACGCATCCTAGATATCTACTAGCCCATCGCGGAATATATCCCCTTGGAGCCGGCAGTTTGCCACACGACATCAAAGCCGTGGCTTGTGCTTTGTCCTCTTGTCTAGACACAACTGCTTCTGCTTCCAATAGTTCGTCGGATTTAAGTCCTCCTCTGTAGGTACTACTCACAAGAGGTGAAACGGTGCTTTGGGGGTGTCTTGAGAACAGGTTACTCTAGGTCTCACTAGCATCCACGCTGGCGGGACCTCACAAATCACAAATGACCCCCATGAAATCATACCTAGGGCCGTCCGATTTACTTGCAAGCTATGTATGTTTGTTTGACAAGCCCGTGTCTTGTTGCACAATTGCAACGAGGCTGATGGGTCAGTGAGCAATGGAGATGGTTCAAAGGACAGGGCGCAGATTCCTTCTACCTCCTCAACATGCACGATACTATGGCAGCCCAAATGATGCCATGGATACTGCAAGCTGGAATGCAAAAAATTACCCTTCCTTGGGTTGTGAAATATATGCGACCAGATCGAAGCAACATGCTATCACAGGCATGAATACCGTTGCCACCTGAGCAGTGGATAGTGAAGGCCCGATGCGAAGCAGCTATAGAACAAATCAAACATCCGGGTTCATCCGTGTTGCGCAACAAAGCAAAGCGGCTAAAGAAGCAAGTCTCTATGTACGAGTTTGCCCAGACTATGTTATCATCACTGCGCAGGCACCTGGTTGATACATACTAGGCGGGAGCTCTCCGAATCGACTAGCCTGGCCATTGTTTAATTGTATTCAAACCCAGTCAGGACTTGACTTCCCTCCGGCGACCCACAACATCATGTACTTGGCCGATCAATTTCTGCAGCCAGAAGAGACAAGAAGCAATGTCTCGAGTGAGGCCAACAACTTCGACGATAATGTAGTGGTGTCTTTAGCCCGTGGACCGCCATGGCAGCTAAACAGGTGAGGGGATATTCACATAGAAACTGTCAGTGAGGATTTGCATACCAAGTGTTTAGCTTATTTCTGCCCAACGAACTTACCAGGGGCGCCGCTCAATAAGAGGCCACATAGAGTTGTTGTGAGTCTAAAACCTAAGTTGGGCTCTACAAACCGAAGTTTGGTCTATAGCATTGTCGTTATGCTCCTTGCTTCTATTGGATACATACTTGCGCTCGGACCCGAGACCGATCGCTTGGGTCGAAAAAGTACCCTGGCTGTCTGGCATACGGATTTACACCTAATAAACCTACGGACAAAAAGCAAACCCCCCATATTCGGAGCAGACATGATACAAGTTGTCTCGGACGGAATGAAATCGAGCAGGCAAAGGAAAAAAAGAAAAGAAAAAAAAGAAAAGATCACAGGAAAAATTATTCTTTTGTCTGATATAGCACATGCTCCTCCCACTCGGCGAAGAAGGGCGCGTCCTTCGCACATGTCAACAGCACCCGGCAGATTCGGATATTGTGTGAGCTTTGTAGTGACACGAAATGTATGAGACTCGGGGATTATTCTCTTGCGATCTCGACTGCTATAGTACAATGGGGGAGGGACGTGGGTGCGACACCCTTTTGTGGCATGGCGACATTCCAAGTCGTTAGGTTTAAACGGTCGCGCAAGTCTCAAGATGGCTGCATCTTTACCAGCCAATGCGAAGCCTCCCCGGACACTGGTCTGACTGACCCGGTTCTACTTACACAGACCTAGCAAGGGCTGTTCATTGAACGACAGCAAGCTACATAGCCAGTGAAGCTGTCTAGTTAGCTGGGTTCAGAGCTACAGAATCCATCGATGCCCCATTGCATGCTGCTACGTAGCTTGTCAATGCCGCCGCGCCACATGATATGATTAATTGTTTGGACCTAAGGTATAGCGCCCCAGAATACTACATAGAATTACCTATTGACGAATGGTGCGGTGCGGACATTTTAGGGAAAACGTATCCGACCCTGGAGCACGCATTTGACGTGCCGAATGTGTGCGACCCTGGAAGACAGACAGCCCCGACAAGATACAGTTTGACAGCAGCAGCAGCATCGCTTAACCGCGAGAGTGTGTAGGTGTTGTGCGCGTTCACGAGACTTGCAGGCGGCTACAAACCGCGTGTTTCCATTCATTTGGTCTCTCCTCATAATCAAGATTACTCGTGTTTTCCTCTTCATTTTCTCATTTCTTTTCCGTTTATCTATCATTTCACTCAATGCCTCTTTTGAATATTCTCCATCAGTGTTCCGCCACTGATTTGGATATCTAGTTGGCTACATCAGTGCACCCCCCCCCTGGCTGGCTAGCTACCTAACTCCATCTTGCTATACTACATGCATACACCAATCCTCCCAATGTTTTGTTTTCTTCTTCCCCAACTGTTCGGCACGAGTGGGTCGGAACAGTTGATTGATGTCGGGTACACATGCAAACACCCCGAGTACCGCAGTACTGGCTACATCGATTTCCATATTCATCGTCTCGGCGGATTGCTTACCATCATGATCCACTCGCATGCCTCTCTGCCTTACATATGTATGCTTGTATCATAATGCAAGACCCATCCATCCAACCCATCCATTCCCATCCCATCCCGAACCTCTTTTACCTAAGCTGCCCTGCCTAGTCTATAGGGCATAGAGTAAAAGAGGGGCGTGGGAAAAGGAAAATTGATCCGTTTCTCTAGAGGAAAATAGTATAACCAAAAAAGCAAGCTCTTACTAAGGGGTTCAAGCTCTCTAGGGCAGGTGGGCGATATAAATGTTTATCAATTTTGGTCTCCTTAGTCGTTTTGATTCACCGGTCTGATTTCTTCTCACTTGACTTATAGTTTATTTCATTATCATTACTATGCATTTTTCTCCGTCCTCGAAACCACCCCAGATAATATGATATATTTATGACCATGTACCTACCAACACGTCGAGGAGAATCTGCCCAGGGTTGGTAGTCGCTCTTCCGCTCAACCTGCCGGCTTGGTTTTCTCCTCACCATGCATCACCACCTCCTATTTACTCAGATATCTAAGTATTTTCCCTCTTACGTTACACGCACCTCGAAACTCCTCCCGTCTGTCTAGGACGCACGCCATATACACACCGTACCCACACACCACGCACGAGATCAACCATGGCCACCACCGACACTACCACCATCACTACGAGATCGTAACTATACATATATATACATACATCCGCGATGCACGATGCCGCCTCTGTGTGCCAAATAAAACAACCATCCACCCTCCACACTTCCCTTTATCATAGGTGTGCTTGCCACCTCGCTGTAGTGCAAACAAGCTAGCTAGCACTATCAACACCACCGTGGCTGAGGAGGTGAGGTATAGGAGACGTAGAAGAATAGGAATAACGTGAAAGAGTGAGAACAAGTAAAAAGGGGAAAAAGAAAACACCCAACTAACCCTTTCCCGCCACATCATCTTACCTACCTTTCTGCCGTCCTATCAATTTTACTACTCCTCCTGCTTGTTATTATCAATATTATTATTCATATCCTCCCGTCGATTGTCGGTCCGTCTAACTCCCACATACTCACCACTGTTTTATTTTCGCTTTCCGTCTTCTCTCTTCTCTTTCCATCTTTCTACGCACACCCTCACACATACTCCCGTATACTCGGCCTATCTATTCATCTCTTTCCTTTTTACTCTTACTCCCTTATCGTCTCTCACATAATTCTCACCACACGCACGTAGAGACGCAAGGAGGGGAAGAAAACAAGAAAAAGAAAGAGAAAGCGGCGATGACAAGAACGGAAGGGAGGAAAGGATAACGCAACGACATACGTACAACACAACACAAAACAAACACACGGCCCACGATTCTCCTTCCCTCTCGGAAGAAAGTCCCTTGTTGTCTTGTGTTGTATGTCCAGATGTGAGAAGTACTATTATCACTACTACAGTCGGCCTTATATCGTCACTACTTATTTTTTTTATCCCTACCCGTCCGTTCATCCGTCCGTCCTACCGTCTTGCTTGTCGATATCCTATCTATCTCGACACCCCTTTCCCCGTCCCTTTTCTCCCATGACTTCACATCGAGCTCGGCCCTGATATATCGTCAGCAAGCGGAACTTCTGTGCGAGGAATAGCTTGTGTCCCTTCCCCAGAAGTTCTCATGTATAAAGGTCCACCGGGGTCGCCTATTTCATTCACTTTGACCTGGATCCTCGGTCTCTCTATTCCTCTTCACACACACAACTTAGCTTTACCGACCTATCTATCTACCTACCTGTCTATCTAGGTTCTACTATTCATCTTTCTAAGCATATCGTCTCGACCCACTTCAAACCTCGAATCAACGAACACGATATATATCCTGGGGGGAAAGGTTATATCAATTTATATACTATCTACCCAACAAGACTCACGAGATACGATCGACTTGGGTCCAGTCAGTCAGTCAGTCAGTCAGTCAGTCATCATGCCATCATCAAGCAACGCGGCCCAGAGCACGCCATGGCAAGACAGGCTCGTAGGTAGGTAACACAAGGATCACTATGCCCGATCCTAGCCGGCCCCTCACGGTATCATGAGGCTAACTCACCTGACCTACAGAGGCGTGCCGTGAATATCAGATACAAGAGCCTGACTTCCAGCTCGTCTCTGACCGGCGAGGTGAGCCCTATCCCGTCACCCCCCCCTTTTCCCTCGTTATTTGCCCAATTGGGGGTTCGTTCGAACTCCTTGACCTCAGCCAATTAGGGAACACACACACAGAGAGAGATAGGAAAGAAGGAAAGAAAAAAGATTGTATTAACACAAAAGCCTCTTTTGGTTTTCTTCGTCACTAGGTGGTCGTACGGCCTGGTCCTGCGTGGTCACGGTGTACGGTAGACGGATCGAGGCGCGCTTCTGGTACGACGGCAGGAACATCGTCAACGCCAGAGAGGACGCTGCCGAGTTGGCACTGAATTGGCTCGCGAGCAACCCGAACCTGGCGGCGAGCTGGTGAAACCCCCCCCCCCCCCCCACCCAACGTACACAAGCACACGCGCACACATACCACCTCTCGTTCTAATTAATCCCTATCCGAGAACGAGCATGACACAAGAAGCTACAAAAGTGGGGGAAATAAGCCAAACAAGATATGTGAGCTCATCTTCGTTGCCTAATCCGAACTTCCCCATAAGTCGGATCTACCCGACATGTGTCAAGAGAGATTTCGATACCCAAAATCTCTGATGACGTTCACATGCGAATGCCTCTTTTTGTTTTCTATACACACTCCCCTAACCCTTTTTTTTCTTCTTCTTCTTTTGAGCTTCCTTTTTTGTTTCATTACCAATCGGAGTTTGGAAAGGATCGGGCAGCCCCACGGCAACACGGGAGGGAAAAAAAAGAAGAGACAAGAGACAAGAACTAAGAAGCACGCAAGACATTTTTTTTTTCATCATTCCATGGACTTGGCGCATAAATCTCTTTCTTTTTCTTCGTCCGAAATACACGCACAGATCATTCGGGGGGGTTTTTTTTTTTTAATTTTTTTTTTGCTTCACAGTAGGAATTGGAAGAGTTTGTGATCAAAAAGGGGTGGAAGGGAAAAAAAATTTTTACGTCTCCCATCTATTGGAGGATGGGGGTTAACCAGGCGCGAGGGTTTACTGTTTCAATTTGTATTTGTCTCCCGAGATGAACTTTTCTTTGAGACGGAATAAGTCGAACTTTGGTCACAAAGGATTTCCGGGATGCGAACTCGTACACGCCGATGCAGAGAGATGAGCACTTTCTCCCCACCCATTTCGGAGCTACCCATATCTCTGGCGATTTGGAAGAGTGAGGGTTCGGCACTTTTGTCATGATTACGACCGAATTCTTTCCTCTTGCCCGGACTAGCCGGTGAAGGTGTGAGATTCCAAAAGGCGGTGGCCGGGGGGGGAAGGAATTAAAAAGCAATGTCTCGTTTCGAAACAAGAGAAAAATGAGAAGAACAGTATAACTTGATTAGAGGAAAATGAATAATCGTTGAGGATGTTGATCTCCTAATTGACCGTCATTTTATTACATTATGCGGACCGTCAAAGGTAGAATAATCATTATAATAGGTAGGTTCCCCCATGGCTAACTACTATGGGATCGCATAGCGTCTTACTGCTGAAGCCGGCCTGATACAACCAAGGCACACGTAATGCATGCCAAAGAGCGACTGGATTGCGTACTACGCTCGTCGTAATGAGATAGATAGACTCCTGTCCGTAGCATCCTGCTGAAATGGAACACCCACTAGCAAGGTGCGGAATGCCTGCTTTCCAACCTTTCCGTGTTGAACAGTAATGGGCGACCCCACCCTATAATCAGCTCAACGACTGCCAACAGACGGGACAGAGTTGAGCTGAAAGAGAAAAGGGAAGGGGGGGGTATAGTTTAACCTCTGGCCGGTTTCAGAAGCAGGATCTAGCATGGGCAGATCTGGGCCCTGAGGCCAGCCGATCGACTGTGTGCTAAACTTCCAGGGGCATGGGTTGGAGAGTAGCTAATAAGGTAGCCTTACAGATTTGACAGTCGGTGAAGAGGGAGGTGAGAGTAGAGTGTGTTACTTGCTGTAACCCTCCCGCACCCGCATGACCTGCGCCGCCGACGCCATTTTTGGAATCTTGGGTATCGAGGATGGGAGGGAGGGGGGGGGGTTGTCGAACGAAGCGAGAAGAGAAAGAACCCCACGGAATTTCATTTTCTTTGCTTACTTATGTTGACACCTTTTATAACCGGCGTGGCGTTAAGTTGCAGGGTTCTTGGTCGAACTTTGATGGTACCACCTACGAATAACATACTTGACCTCTCTCTCTTGAGGGATCATCAGGATGGATAGGGGTTCAAGGGGGGTGTAGGGGTTGTCGTACACGACCCGTACATACGTTACCAGCTACCGTCTCAAGTTAAGCACACGTCCAGCGAAGCACCTTCTGATTCTAGAACCATACCCGGCTCGAAGACATTTCAATTGTTCCTCTGGTGGGTGGTAGCCCAGATAGGAATAGGATGGGGGCGTCCCTTGCATCCCCATGCATGTACGGGTAGGTAGGCAATGTAAATATGTATGTAGGTACGTAATCTGACGGGATTCAGGTCGGGCAGCTGGGCAGCCTTATGAAAAGTGACATGTGACAGACGAGGACGAGGCTTACCATCTCTCCAGGGGTTGTCAGTGGAGAACAGTTAAAGAATCTCCAAGTTTTCGACGATGACCCCCCCTTCGGATGGTGGTATGTAGGTAAGTAGGCAAGTGATGAATGCAAGGTTAGGTAGAGATTAGATTAGTTAGTTAGAGGTATAGTTACATGGCACGTCACTGGAAACGAGTATGACCATTGCAGAACTTAGGTATGGCCCAATAGAAAGTGTCGCCGGATGTCACTCTGACCATTAACGTCGTTACATGCGTGCTGATGACAGGGCTCGAGTAGGATCTCTCCGGAAGTGTGGGAAGACAAGAAAAGCCCGGCTGATAAGCAGTCAGGCGGGAAGGTTCCTTGAGGTCCGAGGGGTAGTACTTGTGGCTGAAGGAGAGTGTGGCTGTTTCTTATTATGTAAGCAGAATCCGAGCTCCGAACCCCCCACCTGGTAGTATTAAGTGAAGTGGGGTAGATCTCGCATTCAAGGTTATGGTCTGTGCTGCGGAACAACTCTCGCCGTGGCATCGTCAAATACCCAAATTTTGCTGGAAAGCAATAAATGAGGTCAGTATCGACTTTTCTCTATCGACGACGAGGGGGAACACGACATTGGGCGACACGCGATCGATGGGGGACTCCCTCTAGCAAATTGACAGCATGTCTTCGAAACTGAACCCCTGGGGCGCTGTCCGGAGTCTGGCCGTACGAGCACGACCCCTGCGATCACCCCGTCCCGGACGGATAGCGGCTGGAGGAGCTTGCATGTCAGCAAGGAGAGGATTAGCCGACGACACCACCAGGAGGCCACCCTATCCCGATGACGACGATGCGGAGATACCGCCGCCGCCAGCATCGGAAGAGCCTGCCGCCGAGAAGCAGATAGTAGAGACCTGGGCCCCGAACTTCCTCAATGCCGCCGCCTTGGCCGCCCTCGAGCAGGCCGCCGCCGCCCGGGACGTATACGGCGAGGACGAGGGCCTCAAGTTCGGCATGCCCGAGCGCCCGGGGAAGAACGAACAGCTGCAGGACCGATATCACCCAGTCATAGACCAGGTCACCAAGATGCTCATGCGAGACGGCAAGCTGAGCCAGGCGCAAAGGGTGCGTTGCATTTACCCTCTCCCCCCCCCTTTTCCTCCTCCTTGACTCCACGGAAGAAAAGAAGAAGAAGAAGAAGACCGTAGAATCCAAGATCAGAGTTCCGAGCCGAGCTAACGTTTTTTTTTTTTTACCATTTCCCCCCCAAACAGCACATGTCCCTCATCCTCGCGTACCTGCGCACGACGACGCCGAAGGAGAGCCCGCTGCGGCCGCTGGTGCCGGGCTCGCCGCCGGCGTCGCAGCTGCCGATGAACCCGCTGCTGTACCTGACGGTGGCGATCGACTCGGTGGCGCCGCTGGTGCGGATCCGCGCCATGAAGGGGGCGGCGGGCGGCGGGCAGGCGCTCGAGCTGCCCGAGCCCATGGCCGCGCGCGCCCGCCGCCGCGTCGCCATCTCGTGGATCCTCGACGTCGTCAACCGCCGCCGCTCGACCGGCTCGGGCCGCGCCCAGTTCGCCGCCCGCTTCGGCCAAGAGATCGTCGCCGTCGTCGAGGGCCGCTCCTCCGTCTGGGACCGCCGCAACCAGGTCCACAAGTCCGGCACCGCCGCCCGCGCCAACCTGAGCCACCCCGCCGTCGCGCCGCGGAAGAGGCTGTGATTTATTCGCTGAGGGGTGGTGTAGGTTAGTCATATGGGCGGGCTGTGGATAATTAGATGACGGATGGATGGATAGATGGATGGAACGAGTGGGGCTTTTGGGGAGATACTGCGGGAAGTAGGTTTAACGAGCCTGCCTAGGGATACGTCATCGTATGAAAGGAGAGAAAGGGAGGGAGAAAAGGGAAGGGGGTGCCTCTGTCGGAAAGAGAAATGGTCAGCGGCATAGTCGAGTTCGAGTCGGTCTTGCTATAGTGAGAGAGAGAGAGAGAGAGAGGCAGACCGCTGATGGTGTATGTACGTATGATGTATGATATACGCTCCCCCAAAAAAATGAGGAATAAAGGACCACAAAAAAAAGGGACACCTGTCTTGACTCTTATGGAAGTAGTAGTATGAAACATCCATTTGGTTGGTCTTCACGGGTTGAATTTCTCTCTCATCGTGATAAGTAAGACTTGGAACCCTTCTTTTTTCTTACTTTCTTATGCATTTCCTTCCTCATTATAATGGTTTTTCTCCCCTCTCCCCCTTTCCCTTCCCGATCCTGTCATCCTATACTCCCGTGAAGGCCCCCCTCCTACGCAAGTCTATATATGAGCCCCCCCCCCCTATACTTGCTGCTCCGAGTCCAGAGATAAAGAGGAAAAGAAGGTCCTAGATCTAGAGCCTAATTCATTTTTCTCTTTTTCCTTTTTCTTTTCCTAGTCCCTCGTCTAGAGAAATCTAAATCCTGCTTGATGCCTGTTTATCATCGGGTTACCCTCGTCTAGGTACCAAGTTTGGAAGTTCTTTTTGTTTTCACCGTCAGTAAATTCGACCCCCCCTCTACTCCCCCTCCACCCCCCCACCCGAGACACCACCATTCATGAGTTTAGTCTTTTTGACAACAGATTTTTTTTCTTTCTTTTTTCTCTTTCTCAAACGGGCGAGTCGGCATAAGGGTCGAAGCCGACCTTGCGCTCGGCCTCCTGGCCGGCGGCCCAGCGCTCGCGGCCGCGCAGGCCGCTCGTCGACGCCGACTCGTCGAGGTAGAACTGCAGGACCTGGTCGGGGATGGCCAGGTGGGTCGTCTGCTCGAACTCCTGCAGGCTCGTCAGGCGCAGCAGCATCTCGAGGAGCGACAGCGACGTGCGGATCGCGCCGAAGGGCGAGCGCTCGATGAGCGTCGGGCTCAGCTCCTCGGGGCAGCAGTCCGGTTGCGGCTCGACGTGCACCTCGCGGTTGTGGTTGTTGCGCGGAGAGGCGGCGTGGTGCAGGTGCGAGTGCGAGCCTCGGGACGAGGGCCGCGAGGAGGACGAGGCGATGTTCATTCGGCTGAGCTGCGTCACTAGATTCGAGTCGACGGAGGGGCGCAAGAACTGTTTCTGACGAGGATTCTTGTTAGGATCTAGAAACTCGTCGTCGTATGGCGTCGGCTCATCGTCTTCATCGGTGGAGTTCGCATCGTCGTCGGCCTCGAAGACCTCGAGTGCTATCCATTCAGGATCGAGGTCTTGTGGTAATCTCCAGAATTCATTTCGTTTTGTAGACTTGGGCGTCTGTTTACAGAACTCGGTGGACGTGACCGCTTTCGTCTCTTGCAAAAGCTGTCGGTCGATATCGTCTTGTGAGTCTCCATCTGATAACGTCTTATTAGATATAATGCTCTCATCTATGCTCTCGAGCATGTGATGAGATTGGCCGTTCAGTTCATCGACTTCTTCTTGCGTCATGTTCACTGACAACGCTCCTACGTCTCTTTTCAAAAGGAGCACTGGGCTGCTTGAGGCACCCTCCTCGTTGTGAATATTGAGGATCTTGCCAACATCTGCGTAAAACATCTTGGATATCTGGTGAACTGGAATAAACTCTCGTATACCAGCAAGACGCATGCCGTTGTAGGAGGTCGGCCGTGCTTCGCCATCCCCAAAGCTATGCACTCGACCGTCATCTAGGTCTTCTACAACCTCTAGTCGATACGAATAACTCATATGAGAGGCATTGTATTCCGCAGCATTCGCTAGAGATGAGTCATCTTCAAGGGGCACCCGGTATAGCCTTACCCGCGCCTTGTGGATGACCTCCTGCCACATCGGTTTTCTTTGGCCGTCTTCCACGCCATACGGCTCCTCCGCTTCCTGAGAAGAGGCATGCCCCCGGAAGAGCATATACAAAGAGAGGGTGAAATCTGGGCCAATCTGCATGGGCTGGCTCGGATCTAGGATGTACTGGGTGTCACCCACATTGACTAGCATGCTAGCCTGCAGTAAGCGGGCTGGTGAGAAGGAAGATGGCTGCTGAGTTTGAATGCCACCGAGTGCAGATACCCATAGGTTGATTAGGGGTATGGAGTCGTCGATACTAGCGATGAGTTCCTTCGTATCCGTGATAATGTTCAGTAGTTCAGCACGCCGCGCGGCGGCGGAGGATTTAGGCTTTTTGACGCCATTTGTTGACGACTCCTTTTCCTCAGCAGCATTCTCAAGACGTTTTGCTAGGGTATCGATATCCTCTCGCAGCTCTCGTGCAATCCGCACGACTGTCTCCAGAGCTGAGTTCCCTTTAGTGTAGCGGAACTCGATCGAGTCTATTATCGGAGATATGAGCTACATGTGTGGTTAGTCATTCTCCTTTTTTCTTTTTTGTTATCCCACCGAGGTGGAGAGGATGGCGTTCGTGTGGACGAGTCGAGTCAAATCACTGACGCCTTTATAAACAAGTGGCACCCCTGACCGCGTGGACTTGGGGCCGAACCAAGATACCAGGAACACCCCCCCTCCTTTAATTTGGTTCTCCTACTTGCCTGAAAACAAGTTTCATATGACGTACCTCGACTTTTCGGGCCAACCGACGCTGCAAGTGGCTCAGCTCGGCGCGTAGCGGATCATCGTCGACGGTCTACAGCATGGCAGCTTAGCAAGCGTGTTACTGAGAGGCCAGCAGGGTTTTTGTTTCTTCGTTTCTTAGTGTTTGGATCTCACCTTGAGAAGTCTGGAGCCCTGTTGAACGACGTATGTCGAGGTGAGAGCAAGGCATGAGCGGATTGCATAGTTGGTAGCATGGTAAGAGAGCTTGGCTAGGAATGCATCCATAGCAACGATTTGTTGGTGTAAGCGTTTCTTGCTATCATACCTGACGACAGACACCCGGGCTTCGATTACTAAACAATAGATTTGGAAGCATATTCAGGATAATGAGGTTTGCCTTGGATACTTACAAGTCACATGAGTGTACGTGTGTGAGTTGTGAATTTATTCTCCGTACATTCTGGAATGGATCAAATATCAACAACGCAAACACGGGCTGCCCGGAAAACGGAGAGCATTGGGCAATGCTAAGACAGGCCCTGTAAGATGCACAGTGTGAACAGATTAGAGGCTTTGGGCAGTGAGCCAGCGGGACCCAAGGCTGCCTAAATCCGATTGAAATAGTGGACCTTCCAGCCACAGGAACAATGGAGGCTTGCTATTATTACAGTGTGCAGTTCTCCAGATCTTAGGTACTGTAGGTTAAATATTTTTTGGAGGGGCAACTCTGAGGCGTCGTCATTGGTGGGGCAAACGAGACCTTGGGGAAAATAGGTACCTAACCTTAGGTAAACTCGTGCCTGTAACGCGGGTTAACCCCGCTACGGCTGCTTTTAAAGAGTCGAGATTTTTGATTCTTCCTACAACCACGGGATCCATTGGGCTCACAAATCTCGACAATTTTATATTGCGCCCCGAATCCGCCTGGGCTTCTTCCGAGGTAGTTACGAGAGCTGAGCCGACTTGTCCCTCATCTCTTCATCATTCATTCACTCCTTATTGGATTGGATTACACCCAGTCTCGTCCTGACCGCTGTCGCACAAATCTTGACATCTGACATCTGACATTTCACAACTTCTATATCGTCACGATGGCCGACCTCAACTCGTGGGAAGACGACCCTGCCGCCCAGGACGACAACCTGTCGCGCCAGACTCAGCAGATGAACCTGAACAACCAAGCCCAAAACCCCGTCGCCGCAGCCTTCCGACCTGGCGCTGCGTCTTTCCAGCCCACCGCCCAGACCTTCCAGCCAGGCCAAGGCTTTGGCGGTGGCTACGCGAACCAGTATAACCAGGGCTACTACGGTGGGCAGAACTACTATCCCCAGTATGGCGGTGCACAGGGGGGGTTTGATCAGTACGGCCAGCAAGGATACAGCGGCGTGTACGGCCAGCAGCAAGGATATGGCCAAGGATACGGTAACTCTCCTTGCCCGAACAAGACCTTTCCAAGCTGACTCGTTCCAAGGCCAACAACAGCAGTACGCACAATATCAGCAACAACCACAACAAGCCCAGCAGAAGCCGAAGCAGCAGCCCCAGCAGTCGCAACCTCAGACCGTTCCCACCATTGCTAAGCGACCTGACGCCGCATCCTCCGCTCCCTCGCCCGCCCCTGCTTCCGACCTGAACAAGCCCGTCGCCACGAAAGAGGGAGGCACAAAGGTTCTGAGCATAGGTGGAGATGCGCCCAAGCCCAAGGCCGCCAAGGTTCTGTCCATCGGTGTTGCAACACCGCCTAAGGACGAGCCTAAGAAGGAGCCCCCCGCCGCCGCCGATGAGGAGCCATCTGCTACCGCGGGCGCCAAGGTCACCGCGGCGAAAGCCATCGAGAAGACCGGCGAGACAACCAAAGCCAAGGGTGGAAGTGGCAGGACATCTCCTACGCCTTCGTCCGGCCGGTCCAGTCCCTCGAGGGGCGGCAAAGGCACCGTCCGCAATGCCGACGCCGTTGCCAACGACCAGGCTGCCGACGTGGACGAAGCGACCTTGAAGGAAATTTATGGCAAGGAGCATGTCAACATCATCTTCATTGGCCACGTCGATGCTGGCAAGTCTACCCTTGGCGGCTCGATCCTGTACGCAACGGGCATGGTCGATGAACGGACTATGGATAAGTACAAGAGGGAAGCCAAGGATCTAGGTCGAGAGACTTGGTACCTGTCCTGGGCTCTGGATCTGACTAAAGAAGAGCGCTCCCAGGGCAAAACCGTCGAGGTCGGTCGCGGCTTTTTCGAGACCGAGAAGCGACGCTACTCCATACTCGACGCCCCCGGACACAAGAGTTTTGTTCCCAGCATGATTGGGGGCGCTTCGCAGGCAGATGTTGGTATCCTCGTCATCAGTGCGCGTAAGGGAGAGTACGAAACTGGCTTCGAGAGAGGCGGCCAGACCCGTGAACATGCCATGCTTGCCAAAACCCAAGGTGTGAACAAGCTCGTCGTTGTTATCAACAAGATGGATGACCCGACTGTGAACTGGTCGGAGGAAAGATACAAAGAATGCACAACGAAGCTCTCCCAGTTCCTCAAGGGAACCGGATATAACCTGAAGACCGATGTGTTCTTCATGCCGATAGCTGCTCAGCAAACCATGGGCATTAAAGATCGAATTCCACCGGGCGTTGCTCCTTGGTACAACGGCCCATCCCTTCTCGAGTACCTCGACAACATGCAAGCTCTAGAGCGTAAGGTCAACGCCCCGTTCATGATGGCTGTCAGTGGAAAGTACCGAGATATGGGCACGGTGGTAGAGGGCAAGATTGAAGCCGGTGTCTGCAAGAAGGGCATGAGCCTGATCATGATGCCAAACAAGGAGAAAGTTGAGATTGCCGCACTCTACGGCGAGTCGGAAGATGAAGTCGCGATTGCCCAGTGTGGCGATCAGGTCAGAATGCGGCTTCGAGGCATCGAAGAGGACGATATCTTGCCGGGCTTCGTGCTTTGCTCGCCTAAGCGCCTGGTACATAACGTCGCCGCTTTCGAGGCACAGATCAGGATTCTGGAACTAAAGAATATTCTCACTGCTGGATATAACTGCGTCCTGCACGTGCACTCAGCGGTTGAAGAGGTCACATTCGGTGCGCTACTACACAAGCTACAAAAGGGCACCAACCGGAAGAGCAAGACCCCGCCGACGCACGCGAAGAAAGGTGAGAGCCTCATCGCTCGCATGGAACTAACTAGCGGCCGTGTCTGCGTAGAGAAATTTGATGATTATCCCCAGATGGGTCGTTTCACCTTGCGTGACCAGGTGAGTCTATATTTTTGTTTTTGCAAAAGTACTAAAAAAATTGTTTCTTGGCTGCAAGTAAATACAGGTCTAACTAATGGGAACTATTAAAGGGTCAAACCATCGCCATCGGCAAGATCACGAAACTCATCACAGGCGACTCCGCCTAGAGCGCGACAGCACCTGTTGGTGACTTCTAAATAAGAGGGCTTGTCCGAGATGATGAAAAAGAAAAGGAAATTCGGAAAGCCTTGCGTCCGCTTTGCTATATAGAGAAGGGGGAAAAGGAGAGTACCGAGGTGTGCATAGATCCAACTCGAACCCGGGCCAAGTGTATGGCATGGCTACGGTGCGGACCGAGAGAGGGATAGAGAGAAAAAGGAGAGACCACCTGATTCTTGCTCCACCTCGGCCCCGGGTTCTTGCCTGCCCGCGTTATGTATCAGCAATTTCGATTGTTCAAGATTAGCACGCTTAGCTATGAGAGAACAGGGGCAGAAGAAATAAGAAAGATAAATAAAGAGGCTACCCAAACTCCTTGTTTTCCCGAATAAATGACAACATGCAAAGGGTTTCTCAAGAGACAGTTACACTATGGCTTGATGAAATTATCTCGTATGAAATGATTTTACGACTAGGGCGGTTTCTTTTCTTTTCTTGACTAGACAGAATTCGAGGGATTTTACTCCCCCCCCCTTTTTCTTTTCCCTGAAGTCTAACAAACCCCCTTTTCTCGCTTTCTTATACTTGTCAAACAGTAAATAAACTTACCTTGCCTTGCCTTGCCTTGTTTATCCAACATAACTAGTACGTACAACCTCAACCTCATCGCATCCGCATCCTCATTCCTGCGCCTCTTCTCACCAACCATTTATTTATCACAAAATCATATATCTCTATTACCTATTTCCCTATCCCCCTTCCCCATACTATAGTGTCTGTCGTTCTCAAAAAAGAAAACACCCCTCTTTTTCTAAACTACTTCCCCTAGACTCGCTGAAAACTCCGCAAGATAAGCAAGTTGGTTTACCTGGTAAAGTAAAGGTGATAGTAGGTAGGTAAGTCTTTCTCAAATACGCTATCCATGTTGCGCTTCGCTTTCTTTGCTTAATCGATACTTAAATCTAGCGTGATCAACATTTTCTCTCTTGTGCCTCTCCCTCACTCTCTTCTTCTTCCTCCTCCATACCACCCCAAACACCACAACGCTCTCCCCGCTATCCCCCATCGATCATGAATGAACTTCTAACCAAACCCGGAACTCTCAACAGGTGCAGATATCTCTATATCACAAACAGGACGACGGTCCGAAAGAGGATATTCCTGTATTTGGAAATCCAATCTCAACGGAAAATTTCAGAGCTCGCGTTTGCTCCCTTCAATGCTAGTTGGTTGGTTGGGGGTTTTAATAGAATGACCGCTTTGATATCTTGTACAGGGTTGATACCCAACAAATAGAAAGAAAAAAACCCCCCAGAGAACATGCCATACTCTCTAACGCTTTCGCACACAAGACTGACTACTACCTTATCACTTGGCCCGTCGACTTTCGCTTTCTCTTTATTATTTCGCCAGCATTCAAACACCTAGATAAACGCGAAACTACCTATTGCTATCCTTGAACTACTCCTTAAGCGGGGTGGAGCCCGGAGTGGCGATGACGCGGGTCCTCTTGATCGGCGTCGTAGGTCCAATGCCGTCCACGGGCGGTGTGTCGGTTCTCTGGACGGTACCAGACCCAGTTCTAGTGGGGGGCTTGAAGTTCCACGCCTCGCCCTTGTTGTATATCTCCTGCAGGATCGTCTCGAAGACGCCTGCCTCCTTGTACTCGAGGTACTTGCGGTACAGTTTAAGCGCCGTCCTCGCGTCCTCGATCGAGTCATGTGTCTTGAGCTGGATATCCTCCTTCAGGGTGGTGTATGCGAGGAACTGCAGGCTGAGCTTCCGCAGCCGCTCCTGGATGAAGAAGATTGAGCTCGTGTCGATGACCTGGGACTTAGGAATATGGATATTGATCACGCGTAGATCCTGCTTGAGACCGTGGCCGAGGAACTTGCATCCCAGGTTAAGAAGGATCCATATCTTCTTGTATGCGATCTTTAGGGGTACAAGGTTGTGTCCGCGCTGCTGGGCGATAGTCCTGTCCAAGTCTTCGGGCGTGATTCCAGAGTACGATGTCAAGTAATCGACGACCTTCTCCTTGATAGTGACGTAATCGTCGATCAATGGGACACCCTCATCCATTCCGCTGCCTCTAATGAGTGAGGTTCTTGCTAAAGCATGTACTGTTGGCCGAATAACTCGAGAGTTGCCATCCGAGTGCATCTCCACCTCCGGTTGGGAAATCTTAACGAATTCTGTGTCTATCGCGATGATAGTATTAGGGCCCGCCGGCTCGGTTTCTGGATCCAGTGTACGATATGTCTTGCCTGGTACATTGATTCTTGAAGGTGTATTAGCAAGTATTACGACAACTGATAAAACCCGAGAACTCACAGAGTATCCTCATAAATAAGTCGGGAGACAATATTCTGTTTCCAGCTAAAATCAAGTTGATTGTTGGCGCTTTTTACGTGATATGTGATGACTGATGGCGTCTTCCATGACGTGTTAAACGTCAAGGCCTCCTTGGACGTGATAGGTTTAACGTAGAAGTCGTTGAAAATATACCATTGACTGTTCCCAGGAGGTATCGGTGCTGAATGAGCAACTTGATGACCTGTTAGCTCTGACTCACACACAAAGGCTAGAGTAGTAAGTTCTTACTATTTACCATGGCCACGAGATGCGATTGGTGTTGTTGACCAGATTCTATATTCACGGCCAGGCCAGTGAGGGAATAAACTGTAATGTTATGCATGCCACGTTGCACGTGCAACTTCAAATCCTCCCCTTCATAACAGAAAAACTGCCCATTTTCAATAATGATGCCGATCTCTTCGGGTAGCCATCCAGATGTGGCCCACAGGCGCCGGTGTTCGCTGTTGCTGATAGTCGTTGTGAGCATCAACACGTTCGGGACCTTGTGAATGGTCTTTCTGGTCGCCAACGTCTGGTACTTCTGGCAGTCTCTGCACCAGCCCTTCGTGGTCGTTTCCCTTTCTACGCTCATCTTAAGAACTTGAGAGAAGGTTGGGACTCGCACTCGTTGATTTCGATGGCCCGGTTTCTTAGAACCATTGTCAGCCTCGCAACAGCTTGCAGAATCAGAGATGGATTTATGCTCACATTTTGTGGGTACATTAACTCGTTTACCATCGTTGAGTCTGGCTTGGTGGTCTCACGTCTGCAATTCATACATCGTATGTAGCTGGTAGCAGAAGTTTGGAATAGCTTGAAGAGTATGTTAGCCAATGAAATTTCAGAAGAGTGGGTAAGACTGAGTGTACATCTTCGATCGCTCCCGGTTGGGGAGTTCTGACGCCGGAGTGCTGAAGATTAGAAGCCATGGAACTATGATTCTGGGACATCTGATGAAGGAGGAACCGCGTCAACTGCTGCAACATGATGGTGGGAGAAGCATGGGGCTCTTGTTCAAGTAGCCCTAGTTGTGCCGCTATGAGAGCGAGACGTTAGTATCTTTGAAATAGGGCAGCATTCTTTTGTTTTGTTTTTACGATTCACTCACACTCTGTGTAGTAGCTCAGGACTTTCGTGAAGTTGGACGCTTGACAAGCCTCTCCTTCTGCTTTATAGAGCATGTCGAATAGGTAGCCTAATTCGCAGAGAAGGCACTTCTCGTCGGTACACTCCGTAGCAGCATGTTGAAGAGAAACGTTCCGAACCAATGGAGTGTAGTGCATAATCTGCAACAGAGAGTTTACATATGCATTGACGATGTGATTCTCGAGCCCAGAGTACTGAGTCCGATTGAAGTACCTAGAATCTGTGAGTATATCGTCAACAGGTTTGTGTCAATCGCTTACCCAAAGTCGAAGTCATCGATTCCGAATTTGCTGTACTTGATCTCCATCTGCTGGTACATATCAGGGACCTCGATCTTATGACTTTCTAGCCTGCTATCCTGCAAAACCTGCGGGGTCTCGGGAATGATTTCTTCGGGCGCCGGCGTTCCTGCTGGAGACTTGGCTAGTTCCCTCGCCTTTTCACTCAAGAACTTGGGCGGCCTTAAACTCCGTTGAGGACTCTCGTTGTTGCGTGTATTTTCAACCTGATTTCTGCGGAGCGGGCGGATATTCTTGCCATAATACCCCCATTCTCGCTCTTGAAGGGTCGCCAGTATTTGTGGATCTATCTTAACAGCAGGAGCACCGACATCAGCTGCCATATGGCCGGGCCATGCCGACAGCAATACTTCTCTATAGTACGGCATGCCGACAGAGCTTAATGGCCTGATTGCATGGTCAGTGGAGAGCATGGTAGACATGCGTAGGGGGGAATATACTCACGTATCAAGGGAATCAAAGTCGATCCGAGGGTCGGTAGCAACATCGGGGCCCTCTACAGGCGTTGGGAACTCGGCGAAGTGGATTTTGGTGGGTGAGCCCCAGAGATGGATATAAAATTCTAGGTCAGCCAGGGCAACAGCTTCTCCAGATGGTGCTATCTCGATCATGGAAAAGAAGGCCAAACTATTTGCTTGGCGCACGTTGCTTGTGTTGGGATTCATCAAGTCGACCACGTGCATCTGCCCTGTCTGAGACATGACGATACTAGTGGTAGACATTCGAGGGTGCATGCGAACATAGGCAGCACCAGCCGGGAAGGGGATTGGAACCAGAGGCCTCATGTTTTTCAGATCGAATACGTTGACGAACGGGTCAGGGGCATAGTTTCCTTGATGCCTGAGGGAATAGCCACAGGTAACTATGAAATCGTGCTGGGCGTCCATATCGTTGATAGCGGCCGTGTGAGCGCTCCAGACCTTGACCACCTGGAGACTGACCGAGTCGATAATGTGGATGGCACCGTTGGGCGTGGCGGCACATATATGCCTGCTCCTCCTCATAATACTATATTTATGTTCCGTCGACACCTAACACAAGATCGTCAGTGGCCGGCCGGTCGGTCGTTGGGTGAGTACAACAAAGGTGCCATACTTGTCGCGTCACCTCGCCCCTGTTGGTGTCGATGACGAACATCTTGTCCTGTTCGCCGGCGACCAGGATTTCGGTGGTACCCCTTGACGTAAAGCTCATGCATCGCAGCTCCCTCATATCCTCGTGTCTGTAATTGCACAGCGCCGATGAGTACCACGAAATAGATCGGCGAGACATGGGGGACTCGTACCTGATTGACCACAACGGCAACCCTCTCCTGCTGGCCATATGTACGCTACGGGCGCCGAGGGCAATGACTCCCTTGTCATTGAAGAGGATCTGGCGTACGGAGCCATCTTGCGACCTGTGGGCTTTGAAGGATGTATACTGTTGGAGTTTGATGCCGTAGAATGAGGATACTCGACCCTGCGATAACGGATTGTTGTCAATCGGATGCCGCTGGAAGCAGTAGGGCGGTCCCATCTCCTACATATTCATTGCCAGTCCACAGTAGCTCTTGGCTCGTATCGAATGCTAGAGTCGTCACAGGAGTCGGCATGGCCCGGAGGCCTGGCGGCGGGAAAGGTATCCGGGCGACCTGAGGTTTGGAGGCGCGCGAGGTTAGCCAAGAATAGGAATGCAGATGGGTTAGCAATTCGTCAACCTACCTCGTCCCAGTCCCCATCCATCTTGACAGCTGGTCATCATCGACCCTCGAGGACATATGAGGGGGAGGGGTAATGAAGCTGTCGCGCTGCTGCGGTGCACGGCTTCTACGCGCGATGATCCCTTTTCTTTTGTCTAATCGATTCAATTAAGCGGGCCCAGGGAACCTCGCTAAATAGTACCCGCTTTCAAGGGTATAAAAAGGGGCATAACTCATTAACTAACTAGACTATCTATGTTATTTAATTATCCAGTGTATATATACCAGGTAACCTATCTTCTAACTACTACCTACCTCCTACATCGGTATCAGTCGCCTACCAACTCATCGGAAGCGCCCGCTACATAGGGTAGATAGGTAGCAAGGGCCTCTGGCTTTTTCAATAATTGCATTGTTAAACCATAGACAAACGGGATAAGCAAAATCCCGTCTACATTGAGTGTACCTCGGTACCTACCTACTCATCATAGGCATTAAATCATTATATTTTTTTTTTCTAACGGGAGGCATTCACCTTGCACGATATTCGCATGACAACTTTCTTTGTTATATCATTATCAATTTCTTTTGTCATAAGTTTATTGGAGAAAAGAAGTCTAGGTACTCCAAGTTGTCTTCTCCAAGTTGCTTCCCCCTTCCCCTTTCTCGTTCTGAGGTTTAATGTGAATCCTGTGCAACCGATTGAACCACGGCTTTTGTTTGGAAGTTCTTTCTCTCCTTCGTTACAGGCCCATATTCTAAACTGAAAATAACAATAAAAAGTCTTGTTTGACCAGCCTAGCCCCTTTTTGCAAGGGGTAAAAGGAAGTAAACTGCCTGTCTGGTTCCTCCTTCTCTAATTCATCCTTTTATACAAAGAAGGATGTAAGCGTTTCGCTTCAGCCCGCCAGAGGTATCATTCCGCTAAACAAGTTGTTGTGGAAGGCCTACTGAGAGAGATATTCAATTTCACCCCAGATTCTTTTCCCGGTTTTCTCTTTCCAAAACACACACAAAAGAAAATTGCCGTGAATCGCCTTTCCTTGCTCTAAATGATCGGACCCGCCGCCTTGACCTCGTCCGTTGCCTCTGACTCGTACTTCTTGAAGTTCTCGATGAACAGGGCGCCGAGCTTCTTGACCTCCTGGTTGAAGCTGTCCGACCCCGCAGTCCACGCCGTCTTGGGGTTGAGGAGCTCCTCGGGCACGCCGGGGCATGTCTTGGGCACCTGCAGCCCGAAGACGTCGTAGGTCTCGTACTCAACCTTAGCGAGCTCGCCGGAGTGGATGGCGTCGAGGATGGCGCGCGTGTACTTCAGAGGGCAGCGCTTGCCGCCGTGCACGTAACCGGCGCCGACCCAGCCCGTGTTCAGCAGCCAAGCATTGGCAGAGTGCTTCTCGATCTTCTCGGCCAGCATCTTAGCGTATCTCATGGGGTGGAGAGCTAAGAAAGGCTGGGCGAAGCAGGAAGAGAAGGTGGCTTGAGGCTCAGTCACTCCATCTTCCGTACCGGCCATCTTGGAGGTGTAACCAGAGATGAAATGGAACATGGTCTGGGCGCTGTTGAGCTTGGAAATCGGTGGCAGCACACCACGGGCGTCGCACGTCAGCAGAACGATATTGCTAGGGTGATTCTCCGATAGGCAGGGAATCTTGGCGTTTTCGATATACTCAATCGGGTATGCACTATCAACCTTGTTAATACCAACCGAAGAAAGGGATGACGGTGCAATGAATTCTAAGTACTCACCATCGGGTGTTCTCAGTGAGAGTGGCGTCATCATAGTCGACAACTCTGGTCTCCTGGTCGAAGACGACATTCTCCAGGACGGAGCCAAAGCGGATAGCGCCGAAGATGTCCGGCTCCTTCTCAGCAGAGAGACCAATACACTTGGCGTAGCAGCCACCCTCAATGTTGAAGACACCTCGGTCACTCCAACAGTGCTCATCATCACCAATAAGAGCGCGGTTGGGGTCGGCAGATAAGGTAGTCTTGCCGGTGCCCGACAGACCGAAGAACAGGGTTACGTCGCCGTTCTTGCCCTCGTTGGCGGAGGAGTGAAGAGTCAAGACGTGGTGCTTGATAGGCATCTCGTAGAACAAGACAGTGAAGATACCCTTCTTCATCTCACCGGCATACTCGGTACCCAAGATGACCATCTCCTTCTCGGCAAAATTGATGGCAACGGAGGTACCGGAGGTCATACCTTCGGTATACCTGTTCGCGGGGAAAGTGCCGGCATTGTAAATCGTGTAATCCGGGTGGAAGTGCTCGAGTTCTTCGCGGGGAGGGCGGATGAGCATGTTCCTCATGAACAGGGCATGGTAGGCACGGGCACAGATGACTCGGACACGGATCCGGTACTTCTCGTCCCAGCCAGCGTAGCCATCGACTACGTAGATTCTTGTGCGGGTATTCAGGTAGTCGACTGCACGTTCGCGGTTGATCTTCCAGACCTAAGCGGAGCATGTCATGTTAGCGACTCGTGCTATAATGGGCCACGCATGATTCGCGGACAAGAGCGTCTATGACGGGGAAGCACGTGAAGACTGGGGGCACACTGTGGGGAATGGGCCGCCGAACAAGCTCGGCGGCCAGAGGCGGGCAAGCGGAGAGCAAAGCGGAGAAGGCGGGGCGCTGCCACTTGTGCAGTTCATGACGCCAGTGACAGGGGTCTTCCCAGCTACCCGGGCTGGGCACCTTGCCATCTGGATGTCTTCCCTAGCCAAAAACGTGCAAGTTCGTAGAGGTGCGATTCATGTAGACCAGAAATCCACTGGATCCGTGACGTAACCGTCCACCTCGTCATCAAAGTGTAATGGCCGAGGTTATCGAGAGGAGAAAGGTGTAAGTGAGGGCGGGGACTTGTGACCCCAGTTCGCGAGACGAGTGTGAAGTGAGGACGTCTGGCAAAAAGGCAACAACGGCAATGGATAGTTTCTAGGGACAGAAAATGCTAATAGCATATTGCATTTCTTACCTCAGGTCCCATGGGCTTGTTGACTGGTCCCCACCTATGAAGCAATCGCAAGTCAGCGTCTGTCTATTTGTCTTATTGGGCTTATGAGTTTCTCCTTACCAGATATCGTTTTCTGATGATGGCTCCTTAACTATTCTCTTATCCGAGGGTGACCGTCCGGTCTTCGCTCCCGAGTATGCTGTCAATGCGCCACTCGATGCGATGGCTGAGCCCATTTCGTAGACCTTTGTATACTGTTAGCTATCGTTGGTCGCGTGCCCTGACAGCTGGGTCGTCTTACAAGAGCATCTTCGTACAAAGCAGCCACAGAAGGGTTCGCGACCTGGGTCAACGGTTAGTTTATTGTTACAGTTACACGAAGTCTTCAGTCAGTGATGGTGTGAGCTTACAATGGCGACTCTGTCATAGTCGATGTGTGCCTTCTCGTGCAGCTCCTCCTCTGTATGGCCTGCGTTAGTAGACCGGTCCAGGGGAGGATTGCATAAAGCCGGTTTATGTTCATGATAATTCCGTACCTAGTTCTGTGTGTTCTCTCTCATGGTGAGGCCTTCAGGCGGGGAATGTTAGACATGGCCATTCTTCAAACGCTCGGGAGTATAGGATAGGATAGGATAGGACTTACTCAACACCACTAGGGTGAAGTGCAGTTTTGTTGACTTTGGTGTTGGCAATCACTGTCACCATGGCTGTCAGTTATTTGGAATCGCGTATATGTAACAAAACAGACTAAAAGAAGAAGTTCAAGAATCTCGAGTGTCTTGGGCTTAAAGTTTGAGGGCTAGGAGGCTCGGGAAGCCAAGCTGCTTACTTTTGTTGTTTTGAAAAAGAGAACGTGAGAGACCGGAAGAGAGCTGCTGAGACCTGGGACCTTTAACTGAGGGATCAGTGTAGGGAGATGCGGTTCTTTGGACGGGGTCAGCCATGGTTCTTAAGCTTCGCAGGGTCGTGGGATTCTTTGTATCAGGGACGAAGATAAAGTTCCACTCGGTGGTAAACGGGCAATTTCGAAGTAGTTTTAATGGGGCATGCAACGGGAGTCCGGCAGTAGAGATAGGTTTCTGGCAGAGTCTTGGTCTACTAGTCATGGGTACGACCCGAGGATATATAGGAGGGAAAGATATGGTGGAGATTGTTCGAGACATGCCACTGGCTCGCAGTAGAGCTGACAGT
Source organism: Biscogniauxia marginata (assembly GCA_022695795.1). Taxonomy (NCBI): domain Eukaryota; kingdom Fungi; phylum Ascomycota; class Sordariomycetes; order Xylariales; family Xylariaceae; genus Biscogniauxia; species Biscogniauxia marginata. Next base: position 148,035 of record MU404082.1, read on the forward strand.
GATTGGACACTGGGTCACGAATTCAAACCGGAGTGAGCTACCTGCTAACCCCTGCATTGTCGGGAAGTGGCCACGCGGAACGCTGGACACGCCTCTCCTGTCCTTTGTCTTCCTTGTGAATAGTAGCGTCCCGGCTGTGCGATACGGGCGGCACTAAGACAAGCCCAGAGGGGCGCGCGTTGGATCGGGGAGAATCGCGAAGGTGGATCGTCAGAAGAGAGGAAGTTTAGTTTAGATTTACGCTCTATACAGGGGTGCATTGCATCCAACAATCTGGGCCATTCCCGTGTTTTTCCTTGACCAGGCTTCTCCAACTTCTTCGACCCCGGATGCGACTCTACACATTAGCTATCTTCCAATTGTTTGATTAGCCTGTCGCTTGATTCTACCGATCAGTTTTCGTTCCGGGCGGATGGACTTCGGACTCGGCAACCGTTTTGAAAAGCAGGTGTTTGAGATAGGAAGATGGTTTTCCTGCATTGTACCTGTATCGTCGACGAAAGCCGGTGATTTGGTACCAAAGTTATACAAAGATACCTAAGGATGGCATTTTACGGCATATGGAAAAGAGCACGAGGGGTATTTCCCAAAGCGCACTTTGGAGACGCCGGCGGAAAAAAAAAACCAGAGTGACGAAAGAACTGCGGGGCAAAAGGAATTAGTTTACAGTTGTTATATTAACTACACTTGGGTACGTACGGTATGAAATCTACGTACGTACATATGTATGCGCCTGAGCACTTACCTTAGGTACATGTAGGTACCTATGTATATACCTACACTTAGGTATATAGGTACCTCTTATAAGTGGTATAAGCCAGCCAAAGCTAACCAGTTACTGCCCCCTTTTTCTTTCTTTCTTTTTCTCTCTTTTTCTTTGAAATACCTAGTCAAGCTCTTGTATCAACTCCACAAGTCGGGTAGAATTCTCGGTAAGGTGTCAGTATCATCACATCTAGCAATGCGTTGTTGTATTGCTGTAGGTATTGCTGAAAACCAGCACATGTCATTGTAGCTAGACCAATCGTTGGCAACCGTCAATGCCCAATTGCCTAAAGGGGAAAGCTGCATCTACGGGGGATCCACTTGTCGAGGTACCTAATGCAAAAGGTTCCCGCCGGCCATAAGGTTGGAATCGGTCGACGTTTCCAGCCCTAGATCAAACGCTTCCGGTATCTTCCACATGTCTACATCGATACATGCCCTCTTATGTAACCCTCGATATTCTAGTGTGGTTTCTTCTCCCCAAAACACCTATCAGATCTACTTCCTGCTACATCAGCGTACATATGCAATCCGACTCTTTCCTGTTGTACGACGGCGGGAATGGAGATCATGTCAGATTGTTCGCGGTTAAGAAAGGGCATTATTAAATATTTGTTTCAGCCGCCAAGACCCTTTGGGTCCAACCAGGGCCCCCGACGCGGCTCGAGGTGTACCGCATTTTGCATGAACTCCACAAGGCATGAGGCGACGTCGTCGATGAGGCGATGCGCAGCAATTCTACTCTCCCTTATCCCGTCCCCCCCGCACTGCTTACCGAAACTCATCCCGTTATTGGGCTAACTAATCACCATCTGTTCCGGTATTATCCGCCATGCTATTCTGTACTCGAGTACATACCTGACCTGTCGACAGCATTCCCAATCTCATCCATCGTGAATAACTGCTGGACGGGACGGACAGCTTGCGTTGCGTAACAGCTTTTTTACGTAAGGGGCTTGCCGACTGCGCTAGCACTTGGAGCCATTCAATAAAAGCTAGTTGCATCATGACTGTCAAGCTGTCTTGACTTTATTACGTGGTGTTTACATTATGGCCGACCATGTGATCCCCTTTGGGCTTGTCTCCTATACGGCCGTCCTCGGAGCATGATTGGCTCCCGAGCGCCTGGCGACACAGTGCCCCGAGTTCTCATACCATGTTCTGTGATAGGTGAAGTCATGGGGTCGTAACGCTAATGACATGCTTCCAACTTTAAAACAATCATGTTCGGCCAATGTCGGGTTCCAGAGAGGCCTGGCTATCATCGTGATCGATAAGGGCCTAGAATTTCCATCCTACCGCCTGCCAGTCCCCCGGGGGGAAGGCCTCCCTGGCCAGCTTGGCCTCCACACAAACTAGGACACATCCAGAATCGTCCCATGAGCCAAGGTAAACTGGCACTCCGTTTGCCCGGGGACCCCAGGCCGATCCGATCCGACCCGTGTTGCCACGCTTCCAACGTCATCTATCAACATATTCCGGCCGAAGCGATCCTCCATCCGCACAACATTATCCCGATCGGCACAACTAGTCGGACAAACCCAACGGCGTTATCATAAAGTTGCCATGTGAACATCAAAAAGCACATTATGCGACGTTGCGAGACGACAATATATGTTCGAAGTACTAAACCATTAGCAGCCAATGCAGCCTTGGGAATGGATAGTGCGTGAGGGAGAGAGCGAGTGCTTGTGAAAATGTGGTTCTGGTGAACGTCGGGATGGCGAAGGGGATGACGAATCTAGGTAAGTTGTGATTTTTCCGACCATGTCGTGCTGAACACATTTGAGATCATCGCTATCGTCGACGATGTTGTCGAGCCGGGCTAAGACATGGTTAGCTAAAGGGCCAGTGTGGACGGAGTTAGGGCCTTCGGCGGACTCGACAGGACTAATGATACGGCAATCGCAAACGCTAATCTCGGAGAGGTACTCAAACTTGATGGTACAACTCGTGGGGTCGAGACAGGTGAAGTAAATGACTCTGGCGAGACAAAAGCTTGTTTTCCGTGTTTGCTTTATACGAACGATCGAATGACCCGGGCCCGCGGCAGCACCAGTAATACCACATCTCTATGAAAGCATTCAAAAACTATGACGAACATAACTGTAACATCATGGCAGGTATTATAGGTCGATTGTATCCTTTTCACGATATTTTCGTGTGTGAAAAGGGCACTGTCACTCGTGTAGTTATCCTAGGGCACATAATTTGTGGTGTGAACTTCAACGAGGGCCATGATGTTAGTCTCGCGAGCACGCGGAGGATCTTGTTGCCCCCAGCTGTAAGTGCCGTAGAGGTTGCAAGCATGCCTTACCCTTTGAGTCTTACAGTGACATTTACTGTTTTTTTAATTACTACTTACTGTGTTACAGCCTGTATGGTCACCCTCCGAGTAAGATGAAGAGGCTATATATAGTTGGATAAAACCCAGTATCGTGGGACTATTTTTGATTCAGGTGGGAGATTTGTCCATCTGAACAAGTCAGTGGCAGTTGGGGGTCACTGAATGTGAACTTCCTACAGGGAAGGATGAGAATGGGCTCATCTTCGAAATATTCTCCTCAGTTCACAGGCTATAAACTATCCTGGTCGAGATATTGAGACCCCTGAGATGCGAGATTATATTACTCATACATCTTCCGTCAACTCCTCAAATAGATAACGCCTATACACCTGATACATCGGGACGTAGAACAAGTTCATAAAGAACGGCGTAAGCTGATGTTTGATATCTTTCAACCTAGGTAACCTTGAAAATGGTGCATTGTATTCTCTCAATCGACATCCGGTAAGCATATCTGTTGTCGCACCCAGGAGATGTTGTCCCTCCACTCCGGTATCAAGGTCGGGTGCGAGCGCAGCAAGACCTCCGAGATGCCCACCGCGAGCCGCTTGCCCAGGTTCTTCGCCCACCAGTACTCCTCGTCGATACGGTCCAGGAGGACCGTCCAGTGCATCAGTATCAGCAGCACCATGGGCTCGGAGTCCTTGATCGCCGCCGCGAACTGGTGCCCGCACGCGCTGGGAAACGCGCAGCAGTAGCCCCTGAACACGCCCCGCGCGTCCTCGGCGAAGCAGCGCTCGAGGAACGAGATCGCGCCCGTGTACGGGCTCAGCGTCGTCGCCGGCGGCGCCTCGCCCCCGACGTTCTCGGTTGCGTCGTCTGCGAGGGCAGATGTGTATCTGTCGTTGAGCTCGGCGAGTCGGGCGAGTGCTGCCCGGGTGCCCGCATCCAATATGTCGACCGAGGCTTCACCGAGACTGAGGAACGTCCGCAGCGGGATCGGGCTGTCTAGCAGCGCCTTGAAGTCCGTCAGGGCGATCGAGAGGGACCCGTTGAGCAGGTCGAATGCCACGGCCACGCTCGACAGGATGCTCAGCTCGTCCCCGTCGCGGAACGCGCACTGCGCGAAGGTCATGTTGATGAACGCCGTCATGGCTGAGAACATGTATAGCAGATGGTGGTTATCCCGCGTGATGTTGCTGAGTTGCGTCCGAAAAGAGCTACTGGCTTTGTCGTCTGCAGCAATTAATGGTCAATGAATGAGTTATTGATTTCCCGAGAGCAGCCACGAAACGACCATCTAGACTAGCAATTGGTTGCCCGGGAATCAGTCGAGTATTGCTTACATAGTTCCATGGCAGTATTGATGTACATCCTAGCTTCTGTTTCTTCGACCTTCGTGGCCATGTGCAGAGCAGCCGCAGTGAGGATGCCATTCAAAAGGTAATCACATCGCAGGGCCTCGCGCGGCAAGACCACCTGGAGGTAATGATAGTCTTCGGGGATGCTAGCAAAGCTCTGGTAGGTGCTCGTAGACCACTGATGCATCAGCTCGAGCTCGAGTACTCTTCGGGGCTCGACGATGTCTGGTGTCACAGACTTGGTCACACTCCGGCCGTCATCGGAACTCCCTGTTGATTCGGCTTTGCGCGGTGCTAGAGCGAGGCTCTTATCGCGTAGTGACCAGGCATACTCGCATGTGGCATTCCTCAGCGAGCAGTTAGTGCAAGGCGGGCCCAATTCGTCGCACTGTCGAGCGAGTCAGCGAGAATGTTGAGTGATAGCTTGGTCTGACTTGAAAATGTTTGTGAGGTATTATTCTTACCTTCGTGTGCCATTTCTTGCAATTGATGCATCCGCGTCGAGATTTCTTATGCGATCTCCTCTTTTGCATGGCTTTTACTATAGCCCCTTCAAAAGGGTTTATTACGTGTCTAGTAGGAATGCTGAAATGGATGTTATGCCAACCAAACGTCTATTGTGGCGGCCCCCCTTAATAAGAAAGGGGTTGATGAGCTCAGATCGAGGCTCAGCTTGACGGCGGGCTCTGTGCCGCAAACCCGTTTCATCTAAGGCTGAAGAGCACCTACCTAGGTGAGGTAGGACCATGACAGGGGTGGCTGAGTCAAAGGTGCCTACTCAGCATAGCCCGTCGGATTATTCAGTGTGTCGGCCTATGAAATGCTTGGTGGGACAATTCTCTTAGAGAGCATCCTTGGCGATCTAAATTATGACTCGCCTCTTCAACTTTTCGAGATAAAGAAGACTGGTAATAAGCTAACTTCAACGCACGTAACTAGCTTGATCACTAGAATTAAAGATCCCCCGGGGGTTTGGATATATTTATCTTCCTCGGACTTTTCAGATCCTAGCAGATGAAGGCATGTGTCAGCCGTCCGTAGTTGTTAGAAAAGGTGTAATATCACCTTCTCATAACTACCTATGTAGCTGTACAGTAGGGATAATACATTATCGGGTTTGGGCACTCGCAGCGTAGTCCTAAGATCTCTCTAGAGTGTTTATCTCTAAACCCTAGCTTTAACTAGTTCCCAAAACCCAGCTGAGCAGATCCCTATCTCACATTAGTTTCGATGTTGGCCAAGACATCTGCGGCGGAGCTGAAATAGGCGTAGCGAATAAGAGGGCCATTCCCCAACGACGCCACCAGTGGACATCGATTAGTAGAGCCAAATCGGGGCTATAATGATGGGGGTCTTTGAAATTCTCTGCCCCCCACGCGGACTTATTGACGCAATCCTAGTTGCTCTACGACGATAGAGCTCTTGTCTACCAAACAGATTGTGGTTGTTGCCCTCTCGCTACTGGAATTGTTTGACTGGTCAATCTAGATGCACAAGGACGGCACACACTCAGCTATCAGATTAATGCAAAACTTATGTCATCAGGCACAATGAGCCTTGTAGCTAGAAAAGCTCCTGCATTTTGAATCATGGGACCCTGAGACTGAAGCATACCACTTTAGCCTTGGCTCCTAATAGGACCAGACAAGACTCTGTAATAGAATATCAGCTGGGCAGGTAAATTTCAGGGACTTCTTGCGCCTTTGATTCGTCAACTTAATGCGAGGAGGCACATAGTACAAGGCACTCACTTTGTTGGATGAAACAGCTTTTTGAGCAACACAGGATTGATACCTTTGATGCGTCTTGTGAGCAGAAGTATAACTAAGCAACCTCTCTTTCATTGAAGTGCTTTAACTCAAAAATGTGTCGGCGAACTCTACTGGCTAGATACAAGAGAAAGAATAGGAACAAGGATATATACCGTGGGTAATGATAACGAACTCATGTTTTTTCTGATTTTATCAGTAGGCACGTTAATCCAATACAGCCTTCATATGTATCCTCTGCCGAATAAAATTAATTAATTTTTAACAGTGTCTATAACATTAATTTCTGAGCCTGCAAAATCGTAAGACAATGTATACTCCGTCATGGAGCGCAAGTCTCCATTTAAGGGTCATCAGCAACTTGAGTAGATATACAAAGTACTAGATGGTTAACTGAAACGACGTATTTAATTATAAAATCTAGGTCAGTCCAATGTAGACGTGCTAGCACAGAGCTTTTTGAACATGCAGGATTATTTAGTAGCTCTTGAAAACACCAAGAGAGCCCTACCGTAGCCATCTAAGAAGTGATCGCTTTGCTAACATAATATACTCTTTCGTAAAGACTGACCTGTCTCCTTGTTTACTAAGATCATACAACATACCTTGGATAGGTTAGGGTGTTTTGCAACACAAGACTTTGTTTGGAAACAACACTTGACTAAACAACTAAATAGTCACCCGAAATGTGTTTGATACACTTGTATGTGAACAACTAGCTTTTAAACAATGTGCTAGTTTGGAATTCAGAAGACTATAAAGTCGACGGCGACAACATGGTAAGTACCACTTTTGTTCAACCCACGAACCGGTCAACATCGATAATAACCAAACGTAAACCCAGCAACTAACATCAAACCACCACTCCTACCGTTTATCACCATTTACCAAAATAAGAAGAATACCAGAAAAGAAAAGAAAAATGACCAACAACTCGGTTAAAATGTCCTTCGACAAAGTTCCTGCCGAAATCCTACTAGGGATCGTGTCTAGTACAGAAGATGCGGCAGATCTTGTCAACCTTGCCATATCCCATCCCGAAAGATTTCTAACTAACAAGTTCAACATCTTCGTACAGGATGCTGAGAAGCAAGTTACTGAAGTCGCTGCGCAGGCACAGCCTTCAAGACCATTGCTATACACTGCAATCGAAAATGGACACAGTGTCGAGACCATTAGAACGATCGTTCAAGCATACCAAGCAACCCACCAAGAATCGATCGACGGAATCTGGGGCTCAGCTCCAAGTGCACTACAGCCACCTCTTCATTTCGCTGTTGAAGCTGGTAGGGCTGATCTTGTACCACTGTTGCTAGATCTCGGTGCCAACCCACATATCAAGTACTCTAAAGGACCCAGCGGGGCCGTGTCTCGAGACTGTGACCAACCAGGATTCGTTCACCGTCAGTGTACGGTTGCAGGTGTAGTGGTCCAAAGAGAGACGACATGCGATGATGCAATCGAAACTGCAGTCCACGCAGCCATTGATCTAGGAAACTCTCCTGATGAAGCCAAGCTCCAAGCGATCGAAGACTGTGCTCTGGAATTAACCCACCGAGGAGTCAGCCTACAGCCATCCCCGCATTATACAAGACTCCTCTCGGCTGCTCTCGCAAACATGACGCGCCTTATCAAGGCCGTTCTTGGACCTCTTGCGGCTCGTGACGACAACGACCAAGAGAAACGCCAATTTAGGACAGCTTCGCATAACTTTCTCGCCCAAGTCGCAAACCAGCCGAAGAGAGACGGTCTCGAAGAATTGATCGAATATCTTGGGTATCTTGGGGGTCCGAATGGGTACCTTATACAAATCGAGGACCCCCTCCCTGCAACAAGGCCATTTTCTCGACACCTCGTCAAGGAAACGCTCGATGGAGGCAACCCTCGCAATGCTGCAAGCTTGCTCAAGGTTTTCCTGCGAAGAGGGATCTTCACGTCGCCTGATGACCTAGTTTCGTGCGCTTGGGAGGACGCGAACCTCAGCTTCACGAAGGTTTTCTACCAGAAGCTGGGCGATGGGAGCTTCAATGCATTCATGAATGGTCCCCCCTCGCACGTCCAGGAGTGGTTGCTAAGAGGAGCTATTGGAGGCAGAGAAAGTGCGTCTCAGACTTGTAAATGGCTTATTGCTCAGGGCTGCCCGACAGCTGAGCACGTCAAGGAGGCCACAAGTGGCGCTTGATGCTTTGATCCAACCCGGCCATTCAGCCAACAGCATAGGAACAGCAGACAGCCCATTGTAGATGGTGGACATGATGACGCCCGATTTCTTTGCCAGCAAGAGAGATTATGTGCACGCTTTTGCGCCTTGTCCTCAAATAGATCAGAACCGTACAACAAGAGGCGAAAACTTTCAAGCGCTAGCTTCATTTACACCTTACCTGTTGTCTTAGCAATCCCACGATCCCACATGTATTATTAGTTATTAGTTGTTTGATTAGATTGAGACTGAATTTAATTTGACTTTGCTTACACGATTAGTTTCTATAAGCATTAGTGTCATCGTCCATTTCTCCGTAGATTCGATTATTAAATGTAGACTTACGGCGAATCTGTAGTCAAGTCTTCAGAGCTATTTTAACCTGTTTAGATCGCGTGCACATGAAGCACGTTGATTGCTGCTATGTACCTAACTTTTCGAGTTCTTCTTAATGATTACCCCTATCTACTTGTTGTATGCGGATCCTACCCGTAGAGTACTAACTAAAACAAGATTCTTTATATCCGAAATCAAGTCCCGGATTTAACGAAAATACTATTAAGAATATTCGATTTGACCGTCTTATGCAGAAAGAGGGTACGTAGTATTGCAGTCTTCAGGATTATTAATATAAATGGGAAACCCACTTTCCATCTGCCCATGTCACCTCCACCACTGCGACAAGGTGAGCAAAGACGGCAGTGGCTGATATCGTTGCTCATCTGAACAATCAGCTTTCGATTTTTTCTTCCTAAAGTAACTCGCCTTACCTTGGCTATTGAGGCTTGTTTTCTTCCATGAACCAACGTACCCATATGAAGCAAGCAGGGCAAATGTGGTAGATCCGTCTTAACCGCTGTTGGCGCCTTGACGTCCTCGACTCCTAGTCGCCCTAACAGGCTTCGGACTGGTCTATATTATAGAGCAGAAAGACGATTATTGGGATTCTACGGAGGCAACCATGTTTACTACCTTTTCTGGGACCCCTGAGTCATTACCCAGGAGAGATCGTGTAGCAAAGGAGGCCGATGCATCTTCAAATTCACGCCCACCTGATCCTCCATTAAAACCCAAACGCCATCAGGTCAGCCGTGCCTGCGACTCGTAAGCTCATTTCCTCTCCCGCATAGGTCATTGGCAGGCACCGTGAAGGGGCCGTGACGTACTAACGCATGGTTTTCAGCTGTCGCATGCATAGGGTGAAGTGCGATAACAATGTCCCATGCAAGAATTGCTTGAATAGAGGAGAGCAGTGTATAAACAAGAGTCCAAGTGAGAGGCGCACATTGCCTCAAGCATATCGGTAAGCCAGCCGAGCTATAGCATTTCTGATATGAATTCAGCAGTTGCTGAGACTGGACAAGAGAGATCGACCGGTTAAAGCAACGAGTTGAGGAGCTAGAGGCACAGCTTGAAAAAGAACGCGCTTCATCGAAATCTGGAAATTTACTGGCATCGTCATCATCCATACTAACTCCACCGTCTTTGTCTGAGCCGTCGCCAGCCGGAGAAGTCAGCCTGCCACGCCATCGTGAAGCTCCCTTACGAGTCTGGGAGGGCGTCTACGCCAACACCGGCCAGTCATCGCAGAAGACCTGGTATGGTCCGTCTTCGCAATTCTATTTCATCAGTCGAATGAACACGTATCTCGCGGCATTATTCCAACAGTTATACCCGGACAATTATATACAATTAAAATTCGGTGCCAAATCGTTTGCAGCCCCGGATTACAACCTCGCGGAAGCAGATCACAAGTCAGGCGCAAAGGAGACGAGTCTGCAATTGCTTACGGAGGACTACCTTAGACCTACACAAGAGGAGTACTTCTTGGACTTATTTTGGCAGTCGTTTCACACTGCGGCGGTAATCCTCAATGAGGCCGAATTCAAAGAGCACTACAGATCATTGTTGACGAAACCAGGCGAGCCGCGTAAGCCGTCCGCTCTTGTAGACATCGTGGTTGCGATATCTATGCAGATCGGCACAGCCATCGCTCCGAGAAGCTTGCCTAGAATATCTCCAAAGGTCGACGCCGATGAGAACGATTCGTCAATTGCTGGAGGGTTGTACTACCGACGTTGCCAACGCCTTCTGGTGACCGAACAAGAAACACCAACCATTAGTACCCTTCAATGCCAAATTCTCTCGGGTACATATCTCTGTAGTGCCTCGTTTCACAATATGGCACATAGCATGCTTGCCTTAGCGGTTCGTACAGCACATATGCTGGGTCTACACCACGAACCAGCAGATGACGTTCCTCTCGCCACGAAAGAAATGCAAAAACGACTCTGGTGGATCATTTACACATTGGAGGGCAAAATCTGCATGAAACTTGGTCGGCCATTCTATATCGACCTATCTTCAACATCATGTAGTTTGCTAGCTGATGACTACAACGTCGCCAACCTAGCTGGCTCTAACTTTTCACCCGTCGACAAGCACACCACCTGGCTTACGTACATCCGGCAAAACGCCAAATTAGTATCAGCTGCTCGTGAGGTGCACACAGCTTTCTACAATAAGTTCCCAGAGATATACACCGGTGAGAGGGGGAAGACCATCTATGATGATCCAGCAGCCCTAGAACGATACGCGGGCTTTCTCTCTTCTATCATCAAAGGCCTACAGATGTGGACTCAATCTGTCCCCGAGGCATTGACAACAAAGCGGAAAGGCGAGGGCATATCCCTATCGACAGACTGCTCTCCTCTCGAAATAGAACAATTCTCCCCCCTTTGGCTGCAACGCCAACGCTTACTGCTTGAATTGCTATATCATAATCTATCCATGAATCTTTACCGACCGTTCATTTCATTTCCATCTACCTCTGAAATATGCCCACCGCCGGCAACAATGACTCTTTCTCACGCGACTTCAGCCGTGAACCATGCGATGGCCTTGACACATATCATGCACCAGGTTTTTTCAGAGACCGACATTCTAGCTGGTTGGCATGAATCTTTCCAGTGGCAATGGAATTCTGCCCTTACATTATCTGGCTATCTATTTGCACATCCAAACACGAGCACCGCTGCCTCCGTTCGTCAAACTGTCGACCTCGCCCTAAAAGTGTTTGATGCATTCGGACGTAGCATTGGTGCTGCGAACAGTGCCGCCATGGTCTTGCGTGATTTGGTGGCAAAGGCCGATTACCTCGATGAAATGACCCGTGCCAGCGACTTCCAAACACAAGCTGTCCAGAACATTTCCCCAGACACAGAGAGCAGTCAACTTACGGACAGCAACACGATCATGGCTTTCAACGAAGACGACATATCCACGGTGCAAAACACGCTGAACGGGTCAATGTTCTCAGTCGACTTCTACAACAATCTAGACACACTGTGGCCCCCTCTTGGCAACTTCCTGGACGAGCGGCAATACGACTTTGATCAGGGGATGGGTCCATACGAGTGAGATAATCCAGGTGAAGGTTATATAATGATTTAATGCCGCATATGTGTCATGATATCCTTCTTTATGTACATACTTAGTAGCGGAACATCCCTCCCCTCATCGAGTTGAGTAGGAAATTTGGATATATAGCCTCGAAAAGTCTGGGAAATTGATTAATCATTTTCTAGTGGAGTAAGAAAATACCTACAGACTAAGGTAGCTATAACGGCTTTATCTACAGTATATACCGAATGGACACGTTCAACTGCACTACTAGATATTTATATGAGTCTCCGCAATATGGCCGTACAATAATGTAAAGCGTGAGCATCTAGCCTACTTCCTTTATTACTTTTTATTTTTCATTTTTATGATTAATGACATAAGAAATACCTGTAGCAGAGAAACCCCTTACGTATCAACAGGCAGGTAAAATCACACACTGGCCGGTGAGCTACTTGATCCGGTAATCTTCTCCAAATTACAAGACATTTAGCCGCGATTATGTATGACGAGCGCACAATTTTGCACTGCTTGCCTACCAACTAGTGCGCTCTCCTCCCATCCCCTTGGCGATCTTGTACAGGTCCGACAGGAAAGCCCACCGCGTACCCTCCTTCACGCCCGTCCTCATCCAGTCGTTCGCGGGTTCGGGGAAGCGCGGTAGGTACCCCTCGATCTTGTCATCGTGGGCAAAAATGACGAGGACCCGGCCGTCCGCGTCGAACTCCTGCAGGTACCTGATCGTCTCGTCGGCCTCGGCGAGGTTCTCCGGGAAGCTCGTCCCGAGGATCAGGAACGGCTCGACCGTGGACTGCTTCGGGTGCATGCCTAGGAGGAGGGACCCGGGACATGGGCGCGGCAGGGGCGGCGCCCCTTTCTCGACGCGGTCCGGCAGTGGGAGGAGGGCCGAAGGGCGGAACTCGCCGCTGAAGTGCACGCTGTCTGCTGCCATGAAGATGAAACTCTCCGGGTCGGCCGTTGTCCGGGCCAGAGCGTTGATGTGGCCGGTCACATGCTTGTAGTCGAGTAATATATATATGTAATTAGCTTTTAATTTGTTTGAATCCTTCATTTTTTTTATGGCTGTGGCAGCGAGCGAGCGATTTGGGCGAGTGAGACTTACGCCGGGTGCGTCCAGGAGGAAGAAAGACCCGTCGCCGAAATAATCGTACCCCGGGAACCCCCCGACGGACTCGTCAAACTGAGACTTCTCTATCTCCACGATCGTCCGCCCCGCGACGTCCTCTTGCTTGAACTCGGCCCGGAGGTTCGTCGGCCAGCCCGGCATGAACGCCTCTTTGAACCCGGGACCGACGACGAGCTTGGTGGTGGGAGGGAACTTTGCCGGGTTTCCGATATGGTCCCAGTGCAGATGGCTATAGAAGCGCATTTTTTCAGTGCGCTCTTATAAATCGACATTACCTAGACACAAGACAAGGGAATTATTCTTACCTCCAAACCATGGCCTCGACGTCGTCCAAGGCGATTCCGTTGTCCGTCAGGATATCGGCGACGTCCCTCTCGACCTTGACCTCTACCCCGTGGTCGCTGAATATCTGCTGCCAGATCGGCACGATGTTCTCCCAGTCCCGGCGGATGCCCATGTCGAAGAGGACCCGACGGCGCCGCGCGCCGTCGTCGTGCGTCACCAGGAAGGCGTACGAGCACAGGTCGAACGTGTCCAGGCCCTCGAAGCGAGGCTTGAACCACGTGGTGCACGGGATGCCGGTCGCCCAGCCGGTATTTATGATCGAGACGGTGACCGTGGCGGAGGATGGCGGAATTTCTACGACGGTCATCATCTTCTTCTTTGTTTTTATTTTGTTTCCTTTCTTGCTTTTAGGAATTGCGATTTGGCTGCCTACGAAATTGCCGAGTGAATAAGGCACACTCACACACATACAACCTACCTTTACACTAAGTCAATAACAGATTGTAGAGTGTGTGCTTTGAAGCAACGACGAATAGAAGAATCCTTCCATGTCACTCTCCATAAACCCTAACCTTAACCCCCCTCTTCCCGCCTTCATGCCACGCGCCTCCCGACGTCACAACACACATATGTAGCAAGCCGTCGATCTGGACAAAGATCCAAACCCCCTTGCCCTTACGGACGCCCCAAAGTCGTTGAAGCCCGAAGAGGGTATTATGTATGGACACAGATCTCGGCTAGTCATCCAGTAGGATCATCGAATGTCACTTTGTAGAGGTTCCATGACATTTGGAGGCGTGATAATTAGCCTCCTTTCCCCGCGGTGAAAATGAGGGGTCTCTCCGGGGTATAGGATAAAATGGACGGGCTTTACAGGGGCACGGCAGCGAGGGGGGTGATACCAATGACATCTGTTAGCGGGAGAATTCGTCTGTATGTTTGATTGAATATCGGGTGTCCTAATAATGTGTTGGTGGGTTTCGGGACGTGACTAGGTAGGCAGTTTGGAGGTCACATCGTGACGGGCTACCAGCCTATGCTGAATATGTAGTTCATATCATCTGATCCTTAATTTCATGGAGATCCTAACCGAACATGGTGATTCTGAGTTTGCGATCGCTGAGAAATGTTTAATAGTCCTGCTACCTATGTAACTTAGAAGTCAACTAGAAGCCGGAGCTGGGAAAGATAAGAGTCTAAAAACACACGAAACTTCAAGCAGTGCAGAAAGACACAACGTAAATTATCAAATTGAAAAATTCAAGTCAGAATCGTGTATAAAATGATGCTAGTTCCCCTAAATCTTATAGTGAACGGAGAGACAGAAACCCCCTATCCCCCTATTCCATGGTGGGCAGCTGTCATAATGACCTTGCCACCTGGCGTAGCCTCCGGTAGGACAGCTGGGACATGGAAGGTGGCAGCTCGCCGGGCCGGCAAAACTCTCACAAGAAATTTTAGAGCAAGAACGAAAAAAAACTGAGGGCATTCGCATGTCAACTTGCATGTCAGTTGCAATATTCTATTCTACTCTTCTACCCCCTATTTTCTACAATATTGCACTTGTGCTGAGATCGTTTTTGTATGAGATTTGATGTCTCATAACGTCCAAGCTGATGGTCATCGGAGCGTGCTGCTGATGACCGGGAGTTTGAAACCATGCCGGCATTGACGAAGGCGCAGAGGAAACAGGTGCAGGCGGCCGAAGACTCCTTCAACCGCACGTACGCGATGCAGTACGGCGAGGAGAGGTGGCAGCAGACATTGTACCCGGCGCTAGTGGCGCCCACACGCTATGCTGCGCTCATCAATCGCTATGCGACCACCGGCGTACCCGAGGCTTTCGCTGAGGATGAGGCGAAGGAGTTGGAATCTATCCACTTCCCCGGCCATGGCGGTTCGTCTGCCGGGGAATCTCTAACGGCCTATCAGCGGGGTACTCCAGAAGCCGAAGCACCGTTTCCACCACCACAGATGCATCCGTCAAACCGCCTCATGACCCACTGGAACCTCGATGCCGCCTCCTTACTCGCAGTCACGGTGCTCGATCCCCAGCCCGGCGACAAAGTCCTCGATATCTGCGCCGCGCCCGGCGGCAAGAGCGTCGCGCTAGCCCAGCTCCTACGGGCCCCGAGCTTCGACGCCTCGTCGTCCCCCTCGCTCGCAGGCGGCTGCCTCCACAGCAATGAGGTCAACAGCGCGCGGAACAGGCGCCTCGCCTCCAACCTGGAAGCCTACCTCCCCGCGCCCCTGTTCAAGTCCGGCGAGGTCCGGGTCCTGAAGCTCGACGCCTCGGACGCCGGCGCCGTGCACGCGCTGCCCCTGGGCCCGGGGGGCTACGACAAGGTGCTCCTGGACGCGCCGTGCTCGAGCGAGCGGCACGTCGTCCACTCGCCCGCGCATGCGCGCGGGGGGTTAGGGTCCTGGCGCTCGGGGCAGTCGCGCAAGCTCGCGCGCGCGCAGGCCGCGCTGCTGCTCACGGCGCTGCGGGCCGTGCGCGTCGGCGGGCGCGTGCTGTACGCGACGTGCTCGCTGAGCGGCGAGGAGAACGACGGCGTCGTCGACAGGGGGGTCGAGATGGCGGCGGCGGCGGCGGCGGCGAGGGAGCGGAGGAAGAAGAAGGAGGTCGGCAACGGCGGCGGCGGCGGCGGCGGAGGAAAAGGGGGAGGAGGAGGAGGGGCGTGGGGCCTCGCGGTGAGGAGCGCGAGCCTGGAGGGCGCGGGGATGGAGCGCTGGGCCGAGCGCACAAGGCACGGATGGCTGGTGCTGCCGGATCACCCCGGGGGAGGAAGATGGGGACCACTGTACTTTGCTCTGCTCGAGAAGGTTGCGATCTGACCGGCTGGGGTGGGATAGGGATACGCAAAGGACACAATATGTATGCCTATTTTGCCAATGTCGCAAACACAGTTGCCATCAAGTCCTTTCCAACGGTTCATGCATCCCCCCCCTTTTGGACACGTGATCGAACTGGCGATTCAGAGACTGGCGTACAACTGTGCATACTGGCTCTTCGCAAGAAACATGGGTTAGGCATTGAAAGGCTGAGTCAATGTATCGTTTACCTTATGAAGGACCTGGGAAAAGATGAGATGACGGCCCGAGGCGCGCGCTACCGATACGGAGGGCGGAGGACGGAGCCTAGACTCGTACATGGAAATCTACAATCTCTACAGCAGCAACGCTAGCTATTATGGGGCGATTCAATTGTAGATGGTAGACCTTAGACGTGATCTATACACCTCCGGGAAGTCGAACAGTAACGGACGTTCAATCATTTACGATATCCCATGTATCCCTGCTCTCTCTGTCTTTTCCTTCTCAATATATCCGTCAGCCAGTCTGTCTATCTCATTAAGAATCCGAGGTAGGATAGAGAACATCGACAACACATATGGGTAGGCTTGTCAAAAAAGGGTTAACTATATTGTTCTTATAGTAGTATCAATGAAGAAGCGGGGAAACGGCATTCGTATCAGTTGAAGCCGCAGCTCTATTGAGTAAGGCTTCAGAACTCCAATTGTTGAATGCCCAAGTTACAGCATTTGAGCACTGATCCCACGGGCTTCGGTGATGAAAACGCCCCCGCTTTCTCCTATTTTATTCATCCCGGTACTATGGATTCATTGATCTGTGGGAGGGAGGACGAGCTGGGTCTTACGAATATATGGGAGAAAAGAATATAATTATCAGGTTGATTGATCTAACGGTATATAAGTATACTGTGGTTTAATAGGGTGTTCATTTTATGAAGTTTTGTTATTTCTTTTCATTCTATGGAATTAATTTCAAATAGGAGTAGTTCGTCCGATCACTCTTCATCTACTCGTCAGTTTAATCAAGAACCCCCCTTTCTGTCCCTTCCAGGTGATCAAGAACCCCTAAAGCTGGATCGGAATTCCCAGCTTACGCCCCGCTCCTATTTTTCAAAGGTATAAGAAGAAGGAGGAGAAGAAAAATGTGAGGGTTTCATAGCTCCAGTCCTGTCAAGTGCCGGGATATCCTGGGTGTTACGGGCACGAGCTCCGCGTACCCGTAACTCCTGCTGGCACCGCCGCCGCTGCCGCGTGCCTGCTGCTCCTCCCGGACGTCACGCCCCCCGTGCAGGTTGCCGCGCATGAGCGCGAGCGCGAACCGCTTAGCCAGGTCGTCGACGGTGCACCCGTCGGTGCCGCCCGTCATGTTGCCGTGCACCGCCGCCGCCGCCGCCGCCAGCTCGGCCAGCGACGGGACCGGGATGTCCCCGTCCGCGCGGACGGTGCTCCGGAAGAAGAGGACGAGCTCGCGCTGTCGTCGCGGTCGCGTTTTGTCTGGTTATTATTATTAATGTATTAAATATGTGTATAGGAAGTTATAGTCTAAGGATGTGTGTATGTGTATGTGTGTATGTGTATGTGTGTATGTGTATGTGTGTGCCGTGTGTGGATGGGGGAGAGGGGGGGAAAGGGAGAAGAGCAGAGAGGAGTGAAAAGAGGGAAGAAGGAAAGAAATACGAACCTCCGCTCTCTCTAGATTGGGATTCGTGGCCGCTTCCCTGGGAACCAGGACTGTACCGCGCACCCAGTCGTCGAAGGGCGGGATGACTAGGTCCGATGTGAACCACTCGAAGGTCTCGTCCTCGGGCTGGCCCAGCATGCGCGAGAGCTCCGTCACCGCGGGCTGCATCTCGGCCGTGGCGTTGGAGCCATGCTGTTTTGAGCCCGCCGTCGCACCTACTGATCCGCCGGAACTGACAAGGGAGGTTGTGAAGGCGGTTGTGGTGGGGGTGGGGATGAGAGGCTGTTGCGGCTTCTGCTGCTGCTGCTTCTGGAGCTTGTTCTGCCGCTTGAGGGTCGCGATGCGCTGCCGGTGTTCTTCGCCCACGATAGGGACGCTGCGGGAACTCATGTCGCTAAGCTTCGTCGAGGCGAAGGGAGCTGTCGCGGTGGAGGCGTAGTCGTAGTCGTAGTTTGGCATGGTTGAGAAGTATCACCCAATGTATTAGAATAAGAGGAGGATGAAATTCAGTCCAAGTGATATGGGATTACATAGATGAATATATATAGAGATGGTCCGTCCTATGTTAGCATAAAGGGCAAGAAATGCACATCCTTTTGAGCCATATCTAATGACCGTTACCCTCTCAATACCCCTGTTATCTTCCCGTGGGGAAGTCCAGGTGTGAGCATCAGCAATATACAGCCTCAGTTTCATCAGCCGATCTAGACCTTTACCGTGTCACCATAGAGCTACGTGCCAGTTCTAGCGTGGGATCCGGAGAGGGAGGCGTACGGTCCGGTCCTTTACGGGACCCCTCGGGCCACGCCGAGTGCGCCGCCATCCCGGGCTTGGTTTCCGTACTTAGCAGTCAATGCTGAACCTTAACTTTCATAGTCCGCTCTTAAGCCAATCAACTCGAATTATAGGGAGTCTTATTAGGATAAGAAGATACGAAGACAGATCTAGGGAAACAGATCATGTACGATTAGGTTTGCAGCGACTGCTGTCGAATCTGGGTATAAGGTTTTGTTAGTTAGTATCACATGAATGTAGACAGGTCATGTTGTATGGAATGTTCTAGCATTACACACAGAACACCTCATACTTGATCGTGGTTTGATTTTTAGGTCCGCTGTTTGATCAATAGATATATTACATGTGCAATGAGCAGTTATGTGCCGTTCTCGTTTCTGCTTTCCGCTGATTATGCTTCTAAAAAAGGGGGGGGGGCGTATAGAGAAGGGCGCATAGTAGATCGAGATCGAGACGAGGCGTAGAGAATCATAGTTACGAAATAGCTAGACGCTAGCTATCTAAGTAGAATGACCATAACAACGTAATAATTACACATAACCTTACTTGATCAGTTATACACACGCGCGCTGCGGTATCTAAGTAATTCATTAAACACCATCTCAACTTGGTCCAGGACACCCGTGTCAAGAAATACCGACGTGACCAAACAACAATGTATAACTTCCGAGGCAGTTGGCTACAGCACAAATGACGAGGTGTCCTCCTATCCAGACATCAGACTCAACAAAAAGAAAATCTCCACCTTTAAAAAGACGGCAACAATATAATCAGAAGTCCTATTCGATTTAAAAAAGTAGAAAGTACCACCTAATCACAAGACAGAGAGCCTGCCTACCTAGGCAGGCTCTCTAGGTAGGTAGTTAAAAAGCTCGTCCTAGTGCCCCTATTCACCATCAATCAATATGCGTAGGGCACACTAAATCAAAATAACTCAGACAACAACAGACACAAAGAAAACCTCGATCCGACCAACCAACACGTCAACAACTAGAACCAAAGACATTCAAATCAAAATAAAACCTCCCGTGTTGCTGCCTCCCCTAACTCCCCCAAAAAGGGGGAGCTTGAGCTTTGCAGACTACCTACATGACCTTGCCTACGCAACCGATATCAAGTCAGCATGGTGCTCTCATAGGTACTATTGCCCTATATTAGGTACATAGTTAAGATTGAAAAAAAAAAAAAAAGAAGAAAAAGAAAAAGAAAGCAAACTCATACCTAAAGTCTTTTCGATCCCGATCCTTTCTCTCCCTCTTACCCACGGCGCTGTGTGTGTAATGGATGTGATGAGATGAGGGAAGGCGACAGGATGGGATTCTCATGAGGCGAAGGAAGGGGAAAGGGGGGAAAGGGGGGAGAGAAGGACGGAAGCGTTGTATGTCAAGCTAGCTAGCAAGTTATGCTTCTTGCTTGCTTTGCTTTGCTCATACTCGTCCTATAAGTTCTCTCCCGTAAACCTCGCCCTAACCCTCACCCTCACCCTCACCCTTCCCCTCCTCCCCTTCTCTGTCCCCGTCCCCATCCTTCTCTTCTCTTCTCATTTCTTCGTCCCTCTGCGTATTCCCTCCCCCTTTGTTACTGTTCCCTAGCCCCTATCTCTCTCTCTCTCTCTCTCTCTCTCAAGAAAATAAAATCTCTCCACCCGAAAATTTCATCATCACAACATACATACGTACAAGTCAATCACCCCATAGTTACAGTGCAACGCAACGCCATGCCCTCGATGATAATGATGATGATGACATAGAGCGTAAAGTAAGTTTTAACAGGATAATTGTTTTCTCGTTTTTTTTTCTCTTATTTCTTTTTCCTCAAATGATTTGTTTGTTTTGACCTTTCCGCGGATCTTTTGTAGACCGGCAAGGAAACGGAAAAAAAAGGATTTGCCACCGTGTCTTCGGAAATGGCTTCTTCGGAATGTACATACGTACGTTGTTGTACATGGAGAGGATAGTACATGATTTCTGAGTTCCGGGAAGGAGAGAGAGAGAGAGAGATAAGTGGGAGAAAAACGGAGAGAATAAAAAACAGTAGACTAGAGCAGAGACCAGAAACAGGAACAGGAACATATCGCCCCCCCCCCCCCTCTCCCCCTTTCCACAACCCCATCCCAGCCCATCCCATCCTGTTCCATATTCCATCCAAGATACAAGTAATATACTCCCCCACCCCCCAATCCCCCGCTTATTCAAAGAACCAAAACAAGACCAACCTGCCCTTGCGGCTATAACGTTATTCTCCAACCAACCGACTAACTACCTAGGCAAGCCAACCGCCAACCACCGATAATACGCCAATGTCAATGCCTGATGCCAATTTACTCCTCTTCAACCGCGAACCCCAAACACAAAAAATAAAGAATTATTGCCGCCTTCAAGTTAAAACAATGACGAATTGCAGCAGCAGCAGCAGCAGCAGCAGCAGCAACAAAGACCAATAGCCCCTCCAATATGAATTTTGGGGTTCAATCAATCAACACGTCTCTCGCGTCATCCTTTCTCTTTTCTACTTTTTGCTATGCAAAAAAGTCCTCTTCGACCAAAGGGGGGGAAAGGAGGGGTTGGGGAGTGTCAGGCCGGTCCGGGCCATCTTTAATAAACAACAACTGCTTTAACCATAGCCGGGAATCAGCTCAGCTTCTTCTCACCGCATCTTCCCCTCCTCAACAAGCCTAGCACCCGCCGTGATCCCAGCCTGAGAGCCGCCGCCGTTGCCACCAGGCCCGCCCACTGTCGCGCTAGCGCCAGGCCCATACAGCATATCCATAATCTTGGTCTTCTGCTGGGTTCTCACGAGCTGGAGATGTGACCCGGCTAGGCTAAGGCCCTCGATCTGCTCCTCGAGCGAGATGGTGCTGCTATTGACGCTCCTGACCAGGGGCGAAACAAGCTTGCGCCGCAGCGCCTCGAGGCTGGCTTTGAGGGACATGAGGCGGCCGTTGTGCTCGACGAGGATGCCCTTGTTGCGCACCGTCTTCTCGCGCACGTTGAGCAGCAACTCGCGGTTGCGCTCGTACTTCTTCACCTGGCTCGCTTTGGGCCCCAGGATCCGCGTCCACATGGACGACAGCAGCTCCGCGTGCTCCTCGTCCTGCGCCGATGACTCGCGCACCACCATGCGCGCGAGGTTCAGGAACTGCCGGTCGATCGCCTCGAAGAGCCCGAACAGCGCTAGCGAGTGCTGCAGCTCCGTCTCGATTGCCTCTTCGAGCACCGACAGGAACTCGTTGAACGTCCGCTGCAGTGTGTACCGCGTGCGCTGCGGGTGCGACATGCCGAACACGGTCGTAGTGACGGTGCCGAGGCGTGTCGGCGAGCCCGTGGAGGGGTCTTCGAGGACCCCGGTCACGCACAGTAGGTTGTGAATGTTAGAAAAGGCGGTCGAGAGCGGCGGGCTCGGGACCGCCTGTAACTGATTGAGTTCGCGCTTTGCCCACTCCATCACGATCAGGATAGCGTCGATGTCACCATCTACATTGGCGAAGAATTTGGTCAGCTCCATTGCGAGCGTCTTCAGGCTATCCGACAACTCGTCTAGGGCCTTGACTATAGTGGGCGCCGACGTCATGTTACTCAAGCGCACGCTTTCGCTAAGGTCCCAGACGGCGACACCCGTCGCTTGCAGGTCGCCGACTTGAGAAAACCCATTTTCTGAATAGTAGATCAGCGGCTCGAAGGAGCGCGCAATTCCCGCAACCTTGACGAGGTCCGGAACCGGTCGCAAGTACATGGGCTGAAATAGCGATCGCATAGCTGATATGGACAGGAGTGCGACTAGTGTCGCGATAATCAGGTTGCCCCAGGATTTGGTAACGATTTGAAATTTGGACCGCACAAAGTTCAAGGCCGCATCAATAGACTCTGTCCGCTGTTGAATATCGGCGCGCACGGCGAACCGTATGTCTGTAGCATGGTTAGTGAGACGATGATGCGCGCACAGATTGCGACAATTGAAACCCACAGTTATCCCTGGTAAGGTCGGGCGATATGGAAGCCATCATGCTCTTTCTCTGGTCTTGTGTCGCTTCCAGGTCTGCGCGCGCCTTGAGGGGCGATGCGCTTGCGCTCTCGCTCTTCATCTTGACGATGGTATCGCCTTCGGTAGTGGGCGACTCGGGCTCCGGTGTGCACTTTTCGGGGCTCAGACTGCCAGTGGGGAGGCGCGTCCTGCGCGCTTCTTCGAAGATATCGTCCGGACTCATCATATGGTTAATATGGTAATGCGGGCTCGCGTGCCTCGACTTGTCCAACATGCGACCGAGGAGGTCTTTGCTGCCGCGCCAACTGCCGTACCAGCGGTCGCCGTTCTCGAGCCGTCGCCAGGCGGGCGGGCTGTAGTTACCGGTGGAAAGGGAGGCGGCGTCCGTGTTGTCGTCGCTCTCGTTCTCGTCGGGGAAGTCGGGGCCCTCGTCCGAGAAGCCAAAGCCCGAATGGGCCGAAGGGTACTGGAAGGGTCTCGGCGGCGGCGACATCGGGGTCACGAAATCCAGGTCGTCCAGATCGGAGTATAGAGACGTCATCCTGCTGGATGCGGGTTATTTGCTTAGTATCGGGGCTACGACTAGGCGACGGTCGCGGGGGACTCTCGAGCGCCTTGGAGCGGGGGGAGAAGACGGAGCGCAAGCTGCGACTGCGACTGGGAGTGGTCGGTCGACTGCGGAGTTTCTGGGTCAGCTTGAACGGAGACCGTCCTTTTCTGGTCTCTGTCTCTGGCGGCGGCAGTGCGGGTAGGGCTCTTCGCAATTGCGCGTGTTCGATGGCGAGGCGTTCTGGTGGTACTACGACTGGCGGCGGTGGTGGTTTGGATGCGAAGAAGCGGGGAAGCTGTAGGTTCGATGAGACGGTTCGCAGCGGGATGTGACCCGTGGAGACGAGATATGTGTACAGGAATACGAAGGTCAAGGTGAGGGCGGCGAGAAAGGTGCTGGGCGCAATGGTGATACTGATCAGTGCAACGTGGTTATGGGTGTTCAGAGATACCAGAGGTTGCATCGGATATCTCGAGGACAAACGGCTAAGCTCGCAGGCCCCCCGTCTCGAGTTTCAATGTTGAGTCGGGGGAGATGGGAGTTGTCGAGGGTCTTCTTTGTGCGGGATGTCAAGTTGTGAATGGTGAACGGCGAGTGGTGAATGGTGGACGGTAGTAAGAAAGGTATGTACTTTTAAAGAGTTCGGCGCTTGCACACCTTCGACCTAAGCTAATAATAAATAGTTGATTCTAAGGTTAAGACAGGTATGACGAGGAAGAACAGGAGGCAGTGTTATATGTCTGTTAGGTACGTCAAGTAGTGTAGGTAGAGAGTCTTGTCAGATGATCATGCGCCTTTTCAAATATCCCAGATTAGTTGGTTGCATGGACCGAGTCCGAGTGAGTTGGTTTTATTCTGAAGGAAATAAAGAAAGAGCGAAGAAAAGGTTATATCGACAAGATGGGTTGTAGGGGGGTTGAATGGTTTCTCTCTTCTTGCTTGTCTCTTTTCTTGTAAGTCTTGTATCAATCAATGTCTCTGTTTCTCTCTCGCCTTTAGCGCAGGCAAATGTCTATTGAAACGGGTTGCGCTGCGCAAAAGAATATGGTGAGGTAGGTGGGAAAAGAGAGGAACACATGACAATAGCGCTACAAATTGGGCGTCGATGAGATAAGGAGAGACAGAGAGAAGGAGGGAATGGGATCCTGCGAAATTGAGAGGCTGGGAAGCTCCCGTTCGCTGGGCGAAGCTTCTTTCTCGCTCTCTCTCTTCCTCTTCCTCGACTGGTACTGCTGGGCTGGAAACCCCCCCCCCCCCCCCTCCCCCGAGAAAGAGCCCCCTCCGGCATGTTGCAGTTCGGTTCAACCTGAGACCCGTTCTTAACCCCCTCGTGGTCCAATCAGCTCTCTCCATCTGGGTCACCTCGCCCGTGAATGGTCAGACAAATGCAAGGGCCTGTACCCTTGCTACCTTTCCGATAATGCTAGCGATTGCCGCTAACCTAGTAAAGTACAACGAGGGGCGTGCAATAGCCCACCATAGGAATGCGCAATAGCGACTCTTTCGTAGGTCACTTTTTTGGTGGGGGGATTAGAAGAAGAGGAAGAAGGGAAGAAGGGAAAAAGCTCAATTACATTATACATTATACATTGTACATGTTGATCCTTGATCGCCACGCCGGAAATGGTATTTGTGTCTTGAAACAATTGATTACATGTGACACACGTCTTAACTTTTTCTTCTTCTTTTCCTAAACCCTTCGTACATACCTAAGGGAGGATTGGCGGAGATGAAATAAGAAAAGAGAAGCATCGCATCGCATCGCAACGCAACATACCCACTTACATCCTCACACCACCTACATAGGTAAGTATATGTAGGTACTAATTAACAGGCACTCGACGTATGTACCTCGATACCTATCATTCCCTCTGTGGATCACCCCCATTCAACAAATCAGTCTTTACACGTTCTTCACGGGGGTCCGCCTATTACCTGTTTGCAAGCTGGTAGAGGGCCCTCATCTATCCAATCACGACCGACGGTGGAGGGAGAGCGTACCTGGTGCCTCGTGATTGGTGTGGAACATGGAAAGATAACCTGGTCTGTATTGTGGGGAACGGGCTCCGTTTTCCTGCAAGCACTATACGCGATTTCGGATGATCGTCGGTGGGATGTCATAGGCCAATCTAGTCATACCTTAGGTACATGTAGGTAGCAGTAAACTACATTAACGCCTGAGTACATACCTGCAGAACCTCTCGTACTTAAGGTATGGTCGGTAGTTGTACAAACCAGTCAGATAGACGTGCAGTCGATCCCGTAGCGACCATCAGGGTAGTATTCACTTTCTGTACCTAAGGTACACGTGTACATGTATATGTATACTCATATATACATATCTACTTACCTACTTTTGGAAATACACAAGTGGGTTAACATACATACCTACATGCATATGAACTGATTCTTGATGTAATAGTGGTAATAGTAAAAGCTGTAAAAACCTGGTTTATAATATGTACCCCTCTATATAAGAAGAATGGACAGCGAAGCAGAAACGAAAGAGAGAAAGAAAGAAATTGACAAGTTGAAAAAAAAAAAGAAAAAGGGAAAAGGAAGAAAAAAAGAAAAAAGAAAAAGAGAAAACTGGAGCTTACCCCGCGACAGAAGCCAATCCGATCTTATCGCGCGACCGAAAATTCCCGTTCGCATTGTTTTAGACCTTGTTCAATTAATCCTCGAAAGGAACTTACGAACCAAGAATCCTTATCACCCCGCAATAGTGGCACCCCCCCGCCGCACCACTTGTTTGAGGATTCTAGGTTGGGTAGTTTACTCTTGAGGGGAGGGG
This sequence comes from Biscogniauxia marginata, assembly GCA_022695795.1. Classification (NCBI taxonomy): domain Eukaryota; kingdom Fungi; phylum Ascomycota; class Sordariomycetes; order Xylariales; family Xylariaceae; genus Biscogniauxia; species Biscogniauxia marginata. The sequence continues at coordinate 173,868 of MU404082.1, forward strand.
AGGGGAGGGGTGCTGTCAGGTATGTAGTGAGTGTATCCGTTGTATCCGTCTATCTTTCTTTCCTCCCACCCTCCCTTCTTTGAACACCTCTTAAGAGTGTCGTCTTGTTAAGCATACAGACCTACCTACTCACCATAAATCCATAGATCCTACATACACATATCTTACCCTTACCCTACATATACGTATTTGCCTGCCTACATCGTATGTACCTAGGTACGTAAAGTCAGATTAAGTAGTGCAAGTAACCATAGATTACCTTAGGTAGTTAGAGTTAGATAGATCTCTTACCAACATACATGCTACATACCTACACGCATGCATAAAAAAAGGTACGGTAGGTCACACATCAGATACCACACTATCGAGCGTTTCAGTCAAGACACATGGTTATCCCGCGTACGACGCACGATATATCTTGAAATACAGACAACGTGCATACAACACCTAGATCCCGTTAGTTAGTTTCCGCTGTGGGTTATATCTACCTACCTTAGCTCTTTTCGCTCACTACCTACATGTATTTGATGTACCAGACATGCGGATATTTCAATCCTACTGGGTTAGGACTATGCAAAAAGGGAAGAAAAAGAGGGAAAACCCAATGGGGAATTAATAATAATAGTAATAAACTCGCTTTTGGCTATACATATCTAAAACCTCCAGCTAACTACCCTAGGAGATCCGAGTAAAGTAGCTACGTCTTCGTAAGAATCATCGACAACTAATCATGACTTGGGTTTGCGGCGAACGGGACTTTATCCCCGGCATCGTCATCACCTGATGGCAATTTCTCCGTCACGCAATTCGTGTTGTCGTACTAAGTCACCGCCTCCTGGGTGAAAGAAAGCAAACAGCCATACCCCGGTCAAGTAATAAAAAAAAGAAGCAGATACGGGTACTGGCATCCAAGGCGTCGAGACACCATCCGGACAATCAGCCCTTTCGCGCGCATGACTTGACCGGGCTGTGCTATGATTTCATTCATAGTCATAGCTGAAATTTTCACTCCGTCGCTGCTCGTCATCTTCGTCCGCTGAAGTCCACTTGGGTTTGCCTGACCGGTCTATGTACTTCATGTCGTCGCAATACCAATCCATCCTTATTGCTGTTGCCGTCTTGACATATCGTGCAGAGGCCCTCGTTCGGCCCAACCATTTTCGCACCTTGAACAACAGTCTATACGTCACATAATCGAAACCCTAGTCGACCCTAGCCATCTCGAGAGATCGTGCTGACGGGTTGGACAGATTGTTGACCTGCTTCATTGGTGGCGGCTGGTACTTGCTCTTCTTCCGTAGTCGCTTGCGAGCCACCATGACTGGAACCGAACTCTTGGTGACCAAATAATTCGAGAAGGAGCCTAGCAGCGTGCTATATTCAAAGGAAAACGTTGTCAGTTTAAGGGTGGCCGGGGTTTATATAACAACCGTAAATACATGACTTACCCTTTCAATGCGCTCCTGCCCCGACTACCTAGAATCACGAGCGTAGGATTCAGGAGGTCGATCACCTCTGTGATGAGGTGTTTGGGGTTCTTGCAGTGTATTACTTCGACGATGACTCGTACCTGTAGGTGCGTCTTTCGGAGAAGTTTAGAGACCCGCTCTGTAATGTCCAGGACGGCCCGATCTCTCTCCTCTTCCGTCTTGCTCTTGCCTCGGCCGGGCGCCGGGGACGAGGCGGCACTACCACCGTCTGCCGCCCGGATGTGCGGCGAAACCGATGCACGATTGAATGCAAAGGGGCTGGCGGTGCCACTGTGACTGCCCATCTTAATGTTACCATTCTTGGCCATCGCGTTGATAGCTGCCGCCTGCTCCTTCATCGCCTTTGGGTCATCTGGTACCAGATTACTGGCGTCCATCATACCGCTGGTCTCCTCGTCCATGCAGTACATCGCTACGAGGGTGTCGCCATCTCGAAGGACAGTCCCGACTGCCCATTCCAGGGCGTGCGTTGACTCGTCACTTAGGTCAGTTGCTACCAGATACTTCCGGAGTCTTCGGTGCTCCTCCTCCGCCTCTCGCTGAATCTTGTGGAAATCTCCGCGGTATATGATACGGATGGAGCGATGAACTTCAGGAGTCGAGATAATGGGTGTACAGGAGAGCTGAAGGTTCTGAGCGAGCTTGATAGCGTTGACGTCGGCGTCTAATTCGGGGTCGAAAGGGGTTTGGGTACCAGAGATGGGATCCTGGTCGAAGCTGGTAGACGGCTGGACGGCCTGTTTACTAACTTTACTTGCCTTTGCCCGGTCTCCCGTCGGGCTGGTAATTGTTATCTGAGGTTCATCAAATAGAGACCTATAGACGTGCGCTGGTTGAGCTGCAGAAACGTGCTTGCCTAAGATATGTTAGCGGCTATCATGAGATGTTGTGCGGTTGAAACTCACGCTCATCTTCGACGGCAGCAAGGAGACTCTTAGCCGTATTTTCACCGTCGGGTTCCTGGCTCTGCGACTCCGCTCTGGTCGTAAGCTTTCTGCCTCTCTGATTCTCCTCGTCAGAAGAATTCACAAAGTCGTCCTCGCTCTCGTCGGGTAGTAGTTCTCCGTATGGACTGAGGTTGTCCTTCTCGATCCTTCCATGGCCATCAGAGTAATCCGGCTTCTTGCGAGCCAAGGAGGCCAAACTAGAGCCTCCATAGATCAAGTTGGCATCAGAGAGCTTACGGTAGGCGTTATTCATGTCGACAATCTGGCCATTATCCAGCATGAAGGTGCTCTGCGACGGGGCCCGCTTGGAGTTGTTATTTCCAAACGGCGAGCTTGATCGCAGGGAAAACCGGTTGTTGGGAGACTTGGATTTGTTGTTCTTCCTCATCGAGAACGGGCGACCTTGTTCACCGGGCAGGATCAAGTTCGAGAGGTCTGACCCGCGGAGAGCCTCACCAATTGAGCTTGATCTCGGCGTCGGTACCGAACCACGTTTGCCGGGCAAAGCTTGGCCGACGTTGGTAGGTAAGATATCGTGAAACTTGTATGCAGAGGTGGGATCTGTGTTTCTGGAGCTCATCAGTGGCGGAGATCGTGGGCCCAGGTCCGGGATGGGATTCGAAGCAGCATCCGACATACTCCTGTTACGGGTGGAATTGTCGCCGGCGGGAGCCTTGAAGGAGAGGGTTGGGGAGGTGCGAGCGCTCGCCGGTGCAGTAGTGGGCCCCTCGATGTCCAGCATGCTGCGAGGCGTCTGACGCGGCGTAGGCGTGCCAACATCGAGCATACTGCGGACAGGGCCTTGGAGCGGAGGGCTCCTTGGACCGGACATGAAGTCGCTCATATCGAGCATGCGGCGACCAGGTGAGCGAGGGCTCGTATAGGGAGAAGGAGATCGAGGACCGGCCGATGGCGCCCTCCTTGGATGCTGGTGCATCGACATGAGGCTCTCGATCTCCTTCCGCTCCTCCTCGAGCGCGGCCTCGAGCGACATGAGTTTCCTGCCAGACATAATGGAGAAAAGTGATGGTCGTGGCTGAGCGATGTTATGCGTGAAGCGCCGGGCTGTGTGTGTGTGGTGTTGGAAATTCGAAATCCAACGTTTGAGGATCGAAGATCGAGGATCGCGGTGGGGCCTGGCAGACAGAAGCAGACAAAGCTGGGGGTTGTAGTGTGCCGAGTGCTGTGCCCTGTGCCGGGTGCCGTGTTGAGTGTGGGTGGGTGAAGCGGGCTACCGGGCGGTCGATAGCTTTATCCGAGTAGGTTTTGGTTATAGGCGAGCTGAACAAAATGCAGAGTGGTAGAACACAAAGACTTCTTGATTGATGCTATCGTGGGATAATAGTTGGTCGTCTTCGGTTGTAAGAGGAGCAGAGCATTGTTCGTGAGTGTAGCGTCGGAATTGGCTTGTTTTTCTTTCTCTGCGAGTCGTCCTCGCTCTCTCTCTCTCTCTCTGTCGTTCTCTCTTATTTCGCCCTGTAGTGAGATCTCTCTAGGTCATGGCGACCGCCGTGTTTGGAGGGTTTATTCTTATATCTCCCTAAAATAATTGGAAGGGGGAGTCCAAGCTGGGGCCCGAGTCAATATTGCGACTACCACTGGCGCTGTTGCTGGGTGACTAAAGCTGCAACTGCTAGCGACTCGATAGGAGGGAGTATCTGTCTCCCTTGTCTGGCCGGGAGCTTTCGAGGAGATGTGAGATGAAACGGAAATGCAGGAACTCGGCAAGTGTTGGGCAGTGGGAAGAGGAGGTAAGGTAGGCTTTGCTATGCCAAGACTAGTAGTGGTGATGACTCCAGTCAGAAAAGAGGGGGGTACTTCTGTTTCTCAAGGTTCGGGCAGGGTTTCGGTTGCGAAGAACAAGACGAAAGAAGTTGAAGTTTGTAAGTAGGAACTAGGAACTAGGAACTAGGCATGTAGAAGGCAGGAAGTGGGACTCGGACTTTCAATTGTCGCCTTGACTTCTTTTATTTGCCTGGTATGTACGTGTATAGTCGTGCTTTCTCTTTTCTATTGAATGCCGCCCCGTTGCTGCTGACTGCAACGTTCTACGGGGTACCTCAGGTACCTACGTAGCTAAGGTTACAGGGATCAGGGGTCTCTTCCACTCTCTTAGTCCTTAGGTATTATACTTTTTTTTTTCTTCTCCCTTTCCACCTTTTCCCCACGCTAGTCATCCGAGCTACCTATCAGAGGAAGCAAGCAAAAAATAAAACTTCCGTCAAGCCACCAATTATTATCAGGTTCGTGCGCTTATTTGGTGATATATGATCTGACGGGAGACAACCAATGTCACCTTTTGACATTCTTTAAGCCACTTTCCCCTTCACCTACTGCTATTTCTTTTCTTTTCTCCCGTCTTTTCTTGTTATTGTCAATTATAATCACCCCCTCGTATGAGGTATGCAGCATGCCGTACTACCTGCTAACTATAAGATCGAACCATCTTGACGTGTGCGGGTAGGTTATGTTGTTGTACATTACATAAGTGGCCAGTAAGTAAGAGAACCCTTCCACCTAAACTACCTCACACATGCCTACTCTGCTGTTCTTTATACATACCCTGTTTATATGTATTCTGTATTCGATGAATAGTCAAAAGCAAGTACACCATGAATCTAGGTTTATAGTCAACTTGAATATTTTCTTATTTCTTCTAGTTCATAATTGCGTGATTCAATACAGGGGCAAATATTTATTATGTATGTACCTATCTACAGACCTTCTCTTCTGTTGTTGTAAAATTAGGTACATAGCTACACGAAGGCGGTGCCCTTACGCAGCCTGCATAAGTGATGATCACACCTAACCTACCCAAGGGTAGGATGTGCGGTATCGTAGCATCAATATGCCACATACCTACCGCCATCAATTGACCTATTAGCAGAGCTACAAGTCATACAACATCAGCCAGTCCATCAAGGTCGGGGGCTTCCGGTACATACCGACATCAAAAGAACGATATTCTGGCCAATAACAGGGCACCCCAATCTACAATGTATGTACGCGTCAAAAAGAGTTGTCATTACATTAACCATACCTCCTTTACCAACCTATGTAATGCCATAGGAACAATGCCATAGGAACAAAGCCCCTCCTCCGCAGGTACAGCTCAGCATTCAGCAGCTCACGAGGCCCAACCTCAGCTCAAGCTTCCTCCGCGGGGTTCGCAAGGGGGACAGATGACGACGGCGCTTGGCTTATATCACATCACATAATCTTAAGACTAATGGAACTTTGTCCTAATGCGCCGCGTCGCGCCGTTCCGCTCCGTACCTCCCTCATTCTTCTCTTCTCTTCCCCTTTCTTTCCGTTCTTATTCTATTCCAATTCCACATACGCATCTAGCACATACATATCTTAAAACCTACCTACCTACTATAAATAACGTAGGGATTTCATAAGGGAACAAATTATCCTGTATATATGCCGCCCTGTCTCAAAAAAAGAATTCCAAAGATCTAGACAGTAAATGTAACTTGACTTATCTAGCAACCTATCATAAGCATGTATACCTTCTAGCAAGGGGGGAAAAAAAGAATAATAAAAAGGTATTGCTATGATAGGCTGGGCACCCCCATATTGTGGTACACGGGTATCTCTATCTAAACCAGACAAGCCTCATCGCTTTTAGACCTATGAGAAAAATTTCTTCCTATCAATCTAGTAAAATCAGCCTTGTGAAACCTGCAGTGTTTATGACCCGGCACGGCTATTTTAGAATGCGGCTGTTTCCCGGCGGTCTTTATGCTTCCCCCAGCTTCCATCACCGAAACTTGGTACTCATCGTGGCCCGCATAGGGGGCAGGAAGTAGTACGTGCAAATAGGAAATTACGACTTGTAAGTTTTCTTAGCCCTTCAAGTTTACTATCACGTGTGCATATATCTCGAGGTAGGTCTGTTTATGAAATAAGCACTTTTGTTTATTAGCGGAAGTTTACATTGCAAGTAACTTCTGTTATCTTGGGATTCCTCCCACCGGCAACCATAAGGGGGTATTTAGGTCAGAATCATTGGTGCCGCCAAATTCCATTTCCGTGTCAGGCAAAGACCATGCAGCTGACCGATCGTGACCGTAAAACGCCTGTTGAGTGAAGCCCTTGCATCCTGCCAGTCCATCAACCAGAGAGCAAGTAGTCTATCAATACATGAGAGTAGTATGTGAGGGATTTCTCGAGCGAGACGGGAAAGACATAGGCAGCGCCGACTACCAGAGATCCGTCCAACATCGAGAAGAGCATCGTTCGTAGAGGGCATAATAGATGAGACGTGCAAAGAATGCAAATAACATCCATGTCGTAGAGCCGGTATCATCAGGAACTTTTCCGAAACCCATTTTGCAAGTATCGACCCCTCCAAATGGCGATGAACCAGAGGAATCGACAATGCGAAGAATAAAAAAAAGAGAGAATATGATACCGATCATAATCATTTATGCCTCGCCTTTGGAGAGACGGATCATATTACGACATGGCCCATACGCCATTTAAGCCTTGTCCTCGGCCTTTTCCTCCTTCTTGGGACCCTCACCCTCAGCGCCGGTCTGGCTATTCTTGACGTAGTCATCATAGACAGCTAGGGCTTCGTCAACCTTGGAGCGGAGCGAACTGTCGTCCTCAATTCTGATAATGATGTTAGTAAGCAAGTCAATATCAACGTGCAGGGTTAATACTTACAGGTTGACAAGCTCTTGGTTATCCATCTCCAGAAGCATACCGGTGATCTTCCCAGCCAGATCGGGCTGAATGGCCTGAATTTTCGGGAAGATGAGCTCACCAAGCATTTGCTTTTGGTGTTGAGGGTTGTTAGAATGTGCCTGCAGCTGTGACTGGAGGAGGGAGGATGAGGTCAAGTCCTGCTGCACACTCGGCGCGCTGCTTATCTGCTGCTGGTTGGGGATTCCTCGTCCACCTTGAGGAGGGAATTGGCCCATCTGACCGTTGCGGGGATTCACTCCACCACGGCCTGGCGGTCCACCCTGCCGCGAGTTAGGGGGGTAGCCAGGCATACCTCCGGGACCACCGACACCCTGCATGCCCATGTTGGCTGGAATCCCTTGCATCGGTCCGCGACCAGCTGGGACACCCCGGCCGCCTCCGAGGGTGGCCTGTTGTACCTGCGCCATCGCTGCCATGAATTGAGGGTTGCCGGGCTGGGGGTAGGGAGCACCAGGAGGGAATTGTCCGGGTAAGTACACGTTCGGGGGTAGCTGCTGTGGCATGGCTCCGTTACGACCGGCCTGAGGACCACCGTAACCAGCAGGGTTGAATTGGCCAGGGCGACCACCCTGAACTCCGGGCATGCCAATTCCTCCGGGGAACGGCATTCCGCGGCCACCTTGGGGAGGGAAGCCCGGCTGCTGACCTGCAGGGTAAAAGACAGGAGGTTGCATACCGTAGGGCTGGGGCATGCCAGCAGCAGCAGCCGCCTGCTGCATCCGGAGCTGGTTGCGAGCTTGAATGCTGGCTTCAAGCTGACTCTTTCGGACATCCTTGCGCTGGGCTAGGGCAACATACAAAGGCTTGCCGTTGAACATGCGCTGGTTCATATCGCCAACAGCCTTGGTAGCATCGTCAGGGTTGGCAAAGCATACAAATCCGAAACCTTTACTCTTTCCAAGCCTCTTATCCCCTTTCTTCTCCTTCTTGTCACCCTCTTCCTTGGATTCATCACCGGAATCTTTCTGGTTCTCCTTATCCTTGCCTTCCTTGTCGTCATCGCCATCGCTAAGGCTGTCACGCATGACCTTGGCCGAGGTGATGGGGCCGAACTCGGAGAAGATCTGACGTAGCTTATCGTCATCAACATCGTCATCCAGGTTCTTGATGTACAGGTTAACACCTTGGTACTTGTTGGCCTTCTCCTGTCGAGCAGCCTCGTAAGACTTGCGTAACTCCTCCTCACGTTCGTGCTTCTTCTGGGCACGGCCGACGTAAAGATCTTGGCCCTGGAAGTCCTTGCCATTCAGGTCCTCGACCGCCTTGGCCGCGCTTTCGTGGGTGGTGTAGTTGACAAAGCCAAAGCCACGGGACTTGCCTTCATTGTCGCGAGCCAATGAAGAAGAGGTGACATCACCATATCTCTCGAACAACTCGCGGAAATCTTCGTCGGAGGTATCAGGGCTGATGTTCTTCACGTAGACGTTGGTGAAGTTGGCCTTCATCTCCTCGAACTTGCTCTGGCGATCCTTCTTGGGGATGTGGTGGCCAACGAAAACCTTCTTCTCGTTAAGCAACATGCCGTTGACATGCTTGATAGCCGCAGCAGCAGCCTCGTCAGTCTCGTAGTGGACGAAACCGTAACCCTTAGAGTTGCCGTTCTCGTCCTGTGCAACCTTGCAGCTTAGAATGTTACCAAAAGCAGCAAAGGTGTCGTGGAGAGCCTTGTTGTCGATGGCAGCATCGAGGTTCTTGATGAAGATGTTACCCTGACCGCTCTTGCGCAGGTTAGGGTCGCGCTGAGACCACATGATGCGGCAAGGACGGCCTTTGATCTGGGTGTAGTTCAACTCCTCAAGGGCGCGCTCGCCATCGGAAGTCGTGTTATAGTTGACGTAGGCATAGCCAAGAGAACGGCGAGTGACAGCATCACGGCAAACACGGATGGAGGCGACAGAACCAATCTGGGAGAAAAGCTCGAACAGCATGGCTTCGGTGACGGAGGGATCGAGCTCGCCGACGTAGAGGGAAGCAGATGCGGCGGGGTGAGGGGTCTGGGCCGAGCTGGGAGTCGGGCCAGCAGTGTCAGGCTCATCGCCATGAGGGTCGGAAGCGATATTAGTGTTGATGGAGGCAGGCCTGGCATCACCGCCGTTCAAGGAAGCGTTGCCAAGGTCAGCGGCAAGCTGGTCAACAGCGCCGGGGGCAATGGCGGAAGACATGGTGAAGAAAGTAAATGACTTCTCTGCTAGGACAATCTTGAAATTAGCGACAGGAGTTGCAGTTGTGGCAGCTGCAGAAAGGAAAGAAGAATGCTTTGGTGAAGGTGCGTTGGCAAAGCGAGCGACGTCGAAGAATCTCAGTTGCGCAAACCGAAGCAGAGAGTGGAGGGGCTAAAAGGGTCTACATACCAAATAACCAAAGTAAGTAGAAGCCGAAGTCTCGGGGATCAGTGTGTCCACGAGGAATGAAGCCTAACGGAGACAAAGGCAAGCGTCAAGACTTCAAAGAAGGTGAAGATCCAATGACCGATCACAAGACCAACCGAGGTGTGACTTGGGAGTCTTGGAGGTATGAGGGGTCGAATAGGTGGGATCGTCGGCAACAAGACCTGATCAAGGAACAAAGGACAGGTGTGTTTGTTCGTCGAAGGACGGATCGAGCAGAACCTGGACCCGTGTGGTGGTTGCTTAGGCGGAGGGCGGAAGAGGTAGGTGGGAGGAAAGTAGGTGAGGAGGAGTGTGTGGTGGGAGTAGTAGTAGGTATGAGGAGAGGTGGTATGGGGCTTTTTTGGGGGTTTTCTGATTTTTTTGTGATTTTCTTTTCTTCTCGATGAATTTGGCGAGAACAGAAATGAAGTACGAACTTGTGCAGAACGTACTTTATTAGCTGATTCTCTTTTTTGGGGTTTTTCTGGGTGACGAGATGGCGGATAAAATTGTCAAGTCGTTGAGAAGAAGAAAAAAGGGAAAAGGGAAGAGAGAAGAGGGTCCCTGGCCTGCAGAAATAGAATTTTGTGTTTCTAGTCGCGAAGACCAACTGGACACTGTAGAGAAGAGGCACACCACGGGCAAAAAAATTTCAACGGAGAAAAGTGGACCTATCAGAAAATTGATCAGGTACATCGGGGGACTAGTGAGTTTGCTGGGGCGACCATGTACCTGCCATTCAATTTAACTCGGCAGGGACTCAGGAAGCACAAAGCCTACCTTGCCTATTTCCCAAATTAACCACCACCTTACATGTATCTAGGTACAATACGTTGCAGCAGGCCACTGGTTGGACTTTCCAAGAATGCAGGTTCGTGATGCACCACACACAGATTCACAAAACTTTGAATATCTTTTACAAAAGTGCCCCCCTAGGGCAGGTACACCCAGTATGTGTATGCATGTATCCATTACCTGTTATTCCTGTCTGGGCCCGTCTACCGCCTTGGTTGCCTTCACTTATTACACACATATAACCTAGGTAATAACTTTATCAAGGTAGAGCAAACCTCTCATTCAAGTCAATACCTATGTACCTACCTACATATAACATACACAAAGACAATCAACCTTGGGTGGCATAACTCCCAGCACCTGGGGGAACGTGTGCGAATTCTCATTGTCAATTATTCGGCCGGTGCACCCACGAATGTAAGGCTCCATCACCAACTTACAGGCAGATATTTGATACCTGTTGCAAGTCGAGTCATGCAGCACTGGATGTAGGTACACACATAGGTATGTACTGATATTTACATATGATTAACCAAAGGTAGTCTAAGCTAGAAGCCCATAGGTAACTGTTTATATACCAAACATTGTATATTATACATACCTATGATCAGGCTATAAAAGCGCATCCTATATGTATTTTGAAAAGAACCTTAGGTAAACCGTAATGTAGGGAAAAAAAAATACTTTTGACCAATCATAAAAATGATCATTAAATTAAGCATTATACACTTAAGGATTGATTAATTGCATGAATCTCTTAAAGCCATGCATTTCAAGTTGGTACCTAAAGGCCTATTAAACTCGTGCTTATCTAATCGGGTCGATTGAATTAATACCCTAGCACCTAGCGAGCTCCGGAGATATCGTATTTAATGCAGTCCAGGCTAGCCCCACGGGAACTGACGCCATAGGCCCAATGCCCGCCCTAAGTTACGCAACAGGAACCGAACTGAGGAAGTGCGCTAAGATGCTTGTAGCATGTGCGAATTACGGCAGCCGATAGTGGCGGTCCCTCACCTAAGGTTTACAGTAGAAAGTAACAGAACTATCGATAGGGAATCTGCTGCTGACCTCACACTTGCGCTGCCCTTCTTGCCGTCCGAACTTCAACGCCAATGCGCAACATCACCACTGCGCAAAACCTCCTTTCGTCTTATCCTTCTGTACTACATTCTCACGCGTGCAACTCTGTTTCATACTTCTTGAGCTTGCGACAGCTACATAGGACTTGACATTGCCCTCTTAATAATTATTACGTTGCAACCCAATAGGGCCACTAACACCTCTTGAGACAACATGCCAGCTTATGCATAGTCCGCTGTAAGCAGACCCGATTTGTTGTTCTGACACTCTGTTGAACGGCTGAAACTGTTCTAAGCGCAACAGACCCGGTGGCGACCTTACCTTACCTTACTACCTCACCACCCGAGAGTCTATATCCAACATGTTCCCAACCTTCACCGGCTCGTCGAGACGTCCTCGGAACGTCAACCTCAGCGGACAACGTACCACAAACCCTTGGGCTACCTCGGGCTGGTCCCCAGCCAATTCAGGTGCTTCCCAGACGGTAGCCAACGCACAGGCCGAACGCGAGAAGAGACAACGTGAACGGGACGAGCTGGCAGCCAGCAAGCGCATCCAGAGAATATGGAGGGGCCACAAAGAGCGCCAGTCTGTCAAGGCGCGATGTCGGGCAGAGTACGATGCCCTGTACAGTCCAGCCAATATCCACCCAACGAACAACCGCATATCGAGCGCCCTTCCTCTCTTGCTTGTCTTCTTTGATGCCATACGGCTAGACGACCAACAACGATTAGACATATTCGCCCAAGAGCTCCTTGATCCGACGTCTAGATCCACCACCCACGACCCGTTCCAGTCGGGTTCTTGGAACAGATTAGCAAGCCTTCTAATAGGGGCGTTGAAGAAGTATGGCCAATGCTCTTTATCTAGTGCCGCTCGCGATCCCAAGTACTGATTAGCCGTTGGTATAGACGTCGTACAGATTCATCTCAGACCCTCCTTGGTCTTTTAGTCGACATAATCAAAAGAAGACCAGCTTCTATCACGCATGTGCTAGACCAGTACTACACAATTCTTACCACGTATTTCGAGGAATATGATCTTGTGAGTCTGCCACTAGACCAGCAGCGGACCCTTGTCGAAGCTGCTACGGCGCCATTGGCATCTTGCTCGGGGAAGGGTAAGTCAAATCTAGAACTTCGTTGTCTGGTGTGGTGGTTTGGTCTTCCAGGGATAGCATCAGTGACACTGCATATCCCTAACCAGCCCAATTGCTCGTGGTCCATTTCTACAGTATCTGTGTTGACAACTTACAGAATTACCCAATATCCAAGCGTATTCGTCATTTGCGTATTCCTTCCTGGTCTCTTCGAAATTACTATTTCTGCAACGCAACCCGGCGGAGATTGCGCACAGTATAGATCTACAGGCCTTGTCCCAAGGCATTATTGATGCTTTCTCAGCTCGGAATGACGTCGGAAGTAGGTCAAAGGATGGCTTGCTATGGCTTTTGGCCCATTTTATCGCTTTGAACAGAGCTGTATCTACCTCGCAGGGTTCGACGTATCTTGAAGCTCTCTACCTTTTACTATCCCTCCTCACAGAAGACATACAAATACGATCCAGTCCTCCGGAAGGGACCAACGATGTAACTTCCGATGATGGGAGCGAAGACGTCGAAATCAAGGACTCAGCCCCTCTACCCGAGTATGTGGTCAGCCAGCTAGATTTCCTAGTCAATGAAGACGGGATCTTGGAACTACTCAATAGATTCACTTCGTAAGTATTACCTCGTATCTAGACTCGCTATGTCTATCTAATACAGTACAGTACTGCATCGTCTCCTGCGCGTCTCTCCGAGGATGCTAGTCTTCTTGCCGGGTATACTCTAGTTCTCCTGCGATGCTTCCCGAACCATAGCGACGACATAAAGATGCGTCTTTTCCAAGGTGATATTTCTGCAGTTGACGCTGCTGGCCTCACCGCAGTGCCATCTGTGAAGTATTTCTGGAAAGCAGCTTCTAGCACCACCGTATTTACCAGCATCATGCAGACGCAAGCCCAGCAGAAGCCCACGTTCGTCGTCGAGCTACTCCGGCAAGACCCCGTGCGAGACCAAGAGTGGCGTACAGTACTTCTCTTCTTAGAGTTATACAATTTTCTCCTGAGGGTTACCGATGATGAGGATTTCCTTCCAACAGAAGCCCAAATATTCAAGCAGCAGAGTGCTGCGACGCTACGAATTCGGTCGAGTGGCCTCGGTCGTGAGGAACTGATGCAACTAGTCAATTTCCTCAAACACCTATCTTTCCCCCTATACTCTAATTTACATGATATCATATCTGTGCCGTCACGGGCAGGTCGCCTTGATGCCCTCATGGGAGTCGGTGCGAGAAGTTCTACCTCCCAGGAGAATGTAAAGGTTCCCCCGTCGTCCTTTGCTGGTATTATCGGAATGGATGTGCTCAGTTTAAGAAATGCGGCAACAAGTGCGATGCGCTCGCTATACGAAAGGGATTCCCGTCGTAGTTTCCTACCAAAAGACTTCTGGCTCATGACATCAAAATTCGACATGGACGGCTTTATCTCGGCCGTGGTCCTGGAAGAACAACGGAAGGACGAAATGGAGGAAGATGACGAGGAGTCAAGTGATGCTGAACACGATACGCTTGACTCGTTTCGTACATTTGCCGGACAGCGACTTTCACGTGCTGCCCAGATCGAGAAACGTCGCCATCTACGAAAGATACAGCGTGAGCAGCTACTTGCCCAAGTTGGTCCGAAGCTAGAGATTCTTCGAAACATGCCATTCGCCATACCGTTTGAGGTCCGAGTTCAGATTTTTAGGCAATTTGTCTATCTAGACAAATCCAAGCGACGTGGAGGTCATGTTGATCCCGACCGTTGGAGGCTGTGGGTAGTATCTGGTGAAAATGCTTTTAATTCTAGAGCTAGGGAAATTCTAGGTCGCCATACAGCTAGGGTCAAACGCGGAGAAGTCTTCAATGGTGCTTTTGATCAATTCTACCCCCTCGGGGAGGGAATCAAGGAGCCTATTCAGATTACGTTCGTTGACCAGTTTGATCAGCCAGAAGCCGGTATCGACGGTGGAGGTGTAACGAAGGAATTCCTGATCAGTGTCACCAATGAGGCTTTCCGGCCTGGTCCGGATGGCCACAATCTCTTTGTCACTAACAACCAAAACCTTATATATCCAAACCCGTCCGCGTTTGACGATAGGGCAGAGTTTCTACGATATCTCGAGTTTCCAGAAGGCAGTGCAGATTGGAAGAATGGCATGTTAGACCTTGCTAAACGTTATGAGTTCCTCGGCCGCATCGTAGGAAAATGTATGTACGAAGGAATCCTCATTGACATCGCGTTCGCCAGCTTTTTCCTTCTCAAATGGACTTCTTCGGGACAGAGTACTCCCACGGATTATCGCGCCAACCTGAATGATCTTCGGGATCTTGATCCAGAGCTATACCAAGGATTGATCAACCTCAAGAACTACCCTGGCGATGTTGCGGATCTTGCGCTAGATTTCACTATCACAGACCAAATTACAACTCCATCCGGAGAGGTCCGTACGATCACTCGTCCTCTGCGGAAAGACGGAGAAAACATTCCTGTCACAAATAAAGACCGCCCCCTCTACATATCTTATGTGGCAAACCACCGGCTTGTCGCTCAACCATACCGACAGACTAAAGCCTTCCTTAAGGGACTCGGTTCAATTATCAACCCTTCGTGGTTGTCTATGTTTAACCAGTCGGAGCTTCAGCGCCTCGTCGGTGGCGATAGCTCCGAGATCGACGTCGAAGACCTACGGCGAAACACTTTATACTCGGGTTTGTATACTATTGGCGACGATGGAGCAGAACACCCGACGATCAGGTTATTTTGGGAGGTTATGCATGAACTGAAAGATTCGCAGCGTAGAGATGTGCTCAAGTACGTGACGTCTACGCCAAGGGCACCGCTGCTGGGATTCTCTCAGTTGAGTCCTCAGTTCAGTATCAGGGATGGTGGTACAGATGAGGAGAGGTTGCCCAGTACAAGCACATGTGTAAACCTCCTCAAGCTACCAAGATACACATCTGCTAAGACTCTCAAAGCCAAGCTATTGTATGCCGTTCAGTCCGGAGCAGGCTTCGATCTTAGCTAGACTAAGAGTACTCTTGCGGTCCTGTATCAGCTGAATTTTGCAGGTTGGACACAATGAAAGATGGCATACACGTCGACCGCTAGTCACACTGCTCTGCTCTCTGGACCGTATGGCTCCCCGCAGAAGTTGTTGAACATTTACCAGCACGAGACGTTTGCCACGGCTTGAGTCACTTACCTTCGCAAAGGTTTACGTAAATTTATTAAGAGAGGACATGTATCAATTGGAGGAAAGCAAGGCCGGGCCTGGCACTTGTATAAAGTCATGGATATGACTTCCCCTGGCACAGGTTCTGGCACAAGCTGACTGATCTCTCGTAATTTCTTCATAGCCTTACCAGGGACCTTAGATAGAAAGATCGATTGCATATTTCCCCCCGCAATGAGAAATGAACTATGGCTGAGACGAAGAAAAGTATTAGCGTTAACTTCTGTAAGACAAAAGCATATGAGTGAGGATTACTTTGAACAAAGATAAGGGATCAAACGTGTCTAATGGATTTTTGTAGCACGGCCGGGACGAGATTCTCTTATAAATAACCCGCGGCGGGGATTGTTGTCTAAGTGGAGGTATATAAAGACTCCTACTTGTTTTGAAAGTATCACGGTTATAAGCGAAGTTTTATGCGCCCGTCGCCTCGCTGGAGGGGGGAAGATTAGAGAACGTGCAAAATAGCGCGAGTATAAAGAAGTGATGATATCTGCAGATAGGGATAGGTATAGGTGTAGGGACATTTCCTATTTGTTAACGATTAAGCGCCGTCGATTTTTCTCTTTTCTTCAACAAAACTGGCTGCACAGCAGATTGGGTGGTATTTGCCAAAGACACCACCCCATTGGCTACCTGATACAAGCTTTAGGATCTTTCAAGATATGAAACCCCGGGTGCCAAGCCATGCGACGATCTGCGTGCACACCTAAGGTAGGGAACAACACACAGAACCGCACGATTATCGCACGACGAAGGAAGAGGACTAGGCTAAAGGATGGATCCTGTAGAAATCAACAATACTCGCTTTGTCTATGAAGGGTGAAGGGGGCTTCTTTGGCATCTTAAATATGTTGACCTCGTGCTGATACTGACAAGGGGGAGGAGGGGGTCTGATGCCGAGTCGGTAGTGGATACAGGGGTTTTCGGACAGGGGGGGAGGGAGTTGAAGATGTTAGAGGCCCTTTTCCTACCCATACCAAAAACTCGCCCCGGCTCGTTTGATCGCTGGACTTGAAGCATCACGACCCCCGGGCTGTAACATCCTCGGAAGCTCGGATGAGACCTTAGGATAGGCGCCGTCACAATCGAATTGAATTTGTCGCACCACTCAGACTCGACCCTCCGTAGGCACGGGTAAGGGTAATAAGATAGGCCATTAATTCTTCCTTTCTTAGCTTTCCTTCTCTTCCCTCCATATGGGTTGATCTCTCTCTCGTTTTTCTTCATCTTCTCTACGCTCCCCCGCCGCTCGTCTTGGTCTCACGTTCCGCCCTCTCGCTTCGATTCCTCATCTATAACGATATTCCTACCTATCGTGACTCTTCCTTCTTCCTTTTGATCGTGGCAGGCCACAGCGTTTGATAATAATTTTGTAATACTTTCCTCTCTCTCCGCACCGATTCTATTCATTGACGAGACTTCCCGTAGTCCTTGTCTTGTCCTGCCCTGCCTGCCGTCTTATCGAATACTGGACAAACCAATCTCGAAAAGAACAGTAAAAAAAAAAGAAGAAAATATGGCACGCACGCAATCCCTCACCGCGAGCTTCATGTTCCTCCTCGCCCTCCTCTTCACCCCTCTTGCCCTCGCCCTCGCCGGTGGTGACGTCGGCGCCGCCGCGGTACTCCTCACGCCGCGCCAGAGCCCGAGCGCGAACGACGCCGGCGCCGCTCCGGTCGCGGCGCTGGACCCGACGAACCCGATCTGCATGGACTACGCGATGGTAGCGAACCTGACGACGGTGGGGCTCAACTCGACGTACCGGGCGGCGTTCCAGCGGTCGGCGCCGATGGGCACGGACGCGGCGTCGGGGATCATGGACGGGCCCGCGGCGCGCCTGCCCGCCATGATGGCGGACGCGGGCCTCAACGCGCAGTGCGGCAACCTGACCGCGGTCGCCATCGCCGGCGCCGAGGCCAACCTGACCGCCGGCACGGTCCTCGGCCTGCCCATCCTCGAGGCCGCCGGCGTCGACCCCGGGAACGTCGCCATGCCCATCGTCGTCGTGCTCATCCTGCTGATCATGGGCGGGACGTGGATTTCGCTGTAAGGGATGGGAAAGAGAGAAGAAAAGAGAAAAAAAAAAGAGAACGGAGTTTGGGAAGTGGAGGGTCGGGATGAGCATGGGTGGATAGATGAACGAGATGGATGGGTTAGGGGCTTGGATTTATGAAGGATAGAGCGAGAGGAAAAATAGGTTGTTTAGGATGGAGGAAGCTAGTGGGTGAATGCTAGGACAGCCTGATTTGTATGTGCTATCAGGCTGGTATGGCTTTTCTTTATATACCAAGACTACTATGTCTACCGTGGAATGGGAGGAGCGCGGGTCGAAGCCAGCGAATATTATTGAAATGCTAAATTTTTTTTTTACGTACCAACATTTATTCTCTAGGCAGTTTATTGAATCGGCAATGTCAAATATTGATACCCGTTAAATGGATTATGCTAGAGTTGTAAATCTGGCTCTCTGGGTTTTATATGTGGTGTACTGGAGATCAAAAAAAAAAAAAGGAGAAAGAGTTCGTGGCTATCTGAACGTATGTATCTGTATGATCATTAGGTACTTATGACATCTTCATACCTACCTAATTTAATACATCAAGCTTAGATTACGTCCTGGGCAAAGCAAGCGTACTGGCAAATAATCAGAACCAGGTGAGAATCCCTAGCCATGTGTGAGGCGATGATGGTGTTATATGATCTAGTATGCTACATGTAAAATTCATCTCTTCGCCCAAGATTCACATATCACCGCTTCAGATGACAATGTTATCGCATAAGTTTAACGTCTACCCAGATTACCACCCACTAGACTATTCCTACAACACCTAAGACTTAATGCCACTATTTTCTATTATTTCAACCGACTCCTAGATACGATCAAGGGGGCTGGTTGTATCCTATGCCATTCGGCAAAAGAAGGGAGGTTCACTCAGGAGTTATCTTCTTAAAACCCCATTGTCATTATCTATGATCCCGAGAACATATGGGTAACTATATAACCTAGAAACAGGTATTTTCGAGTGGTGGTAACTCGATGATTAACACAATACATAACTCCAACGTGTTAGCTAAGCTGAGGGAACATTCACTGTCGTCGGTAGGTTTGCTACTAATATTTGCCTTACTAGTTGCCATCTTCTGGCTGAAGAGGTGTGCTTCCCTGTCTGGAATAGACCTGGTAGTCGACATGTTGAATATTCCAGTTATAGATAGACCTACAATGAAGATATCAAGCCAGCCCACCGTCTGAGCCTGTCAAAGTATCCCCTTGACAACCCATTCAGCTTGCACAGGACATTGTACTCCGTTACCACCCGTGACTTTGCGCATTGAACAATCCTGAAAAAAAAACCCCCCATTACCACTGAGCGAGTAGCTCAAGGCTGGCTTTGAGATGATGGTCTTGAGAGTTGGCTTGTACTTGCAATTAATTGACGACGACGGTTCCGCGGGTATGTGGCTAGTCTAGCCGTTTCTAGGCTTTCCGAGAGCGGTGGCTAACCACCTGAGGTGATATTGCATCCTCAAAGCATATTGCAACGAACGGGATAGCTTGCTTCCATCTTGATTTTTGGAAAACAACTTCTTCTGATTCTTGGGACGATTCTCTCAAATCAACGTAGCTACTATCCCATCCAGAGCCAAGCCTCCCTCTTTGCTCGTCTGAAGTCAGCACCGCAAAGCCCCACACCGTGCTAGTCGTCATTCATCCGAAGCGTGACCGAAGATATATCCTAAGGAATGCCATTCGGCATACATTACGGGAAAATCAGCTTGAAGATATCGCTGTGGATATAAATTTCCTCCTCCTTGCGCGCGGCGAAGTTAGGCTCGGCCGTGTGGGGGTTAGGAGCGATGAGGAAGAACTGGGTGAAAGTCATTGGTCGTTGCTCCTCATCCACCTAATTAAACCAGCCAGGTTAGTCTCGTGATATACTATAAACCGGGGGGTGGCGACATGTATACACACCAGAAGTCGTCCGGTCACGAGGACCATGTAGGTATTCGTGGAAGCATTCAGCTGGGCATCCAAAGTCTCGACCTGGTGTTGGACGCGACCGAATGGCAGGTTCTAAGGTCTGCGTTAGTACGACTGCATCGCGCCCGGGGTAGGATGGCTTATACCTTCAGCTTCTCAATGATGGCATCCTTTCCTACCGAGGTAGCGGACTCGAAGGTAAGGGTAGATTCGGGAGTCTACAGAATGGTTAGATAGTCTGGCTTTAGCATGAAGGGGTGTCTAGGGAAACATGCGTAGAAGGTGATTTCCGCTCGGTTGCTGTCGAACTGTGCATAGTATTTCTGGACAATCTGTCCTGCAGGGGAGTCAGCCTATTGTTCACCATGGCCAAAGGATAATAGGTAGGTCGGGTAGCGATGAAGCGGTATACATACCGAGCTGCTCTAGGTGTCCCGGAGGCAAAGCAGAACCTTTTGACAAGTTAGCGATGACTCTGAGGAGAGCGGAAGGAGGGCGGTTCGGGACGTGCCAGTGGAGGCCATGTTGGGAGATATCTATTCGGTAGGTACTTCACTTCTTGCGACGTTGGAACGAGTGAAGGGTCGAATGGAATATGGCCGAAAGAGGAAAGGGGCTATGTGTGATTTGTTGTTGTTATGTTCGCGAAAGAAAAAGAAGGGGGGAGAGTGAGGCTGCTCGGGTTGGAGGGGCCAAAATATTAATTGCGCGGGCTGGCGGGGCGGGGTACGGTAGGTACCTAGGTACCTGTTTGTGGTACCTAAAGGAAGAGAGGCATTCCGCAATTTCAGGTTTCGTCAGGCATCACCTGGACTGCTGGGCCACTACTACCTTCTAGTTACCCCGGTACCTAGGTAGGTACTTATCGTCGTTATCAATTGCTTAGGTAAGTCCAGGTATTTAAGACAATTTGAATTAGATGGCATCGAGATGGGACGAAGAATAAAGAAGCGCAAAGCCGCGCTAGGCTTGGAAGGGTTAGAGTGTGCTCTGCTTGGTGACGTCTTAACTGTTTAAAAAAAACTTAGCGCGACAGCGGCATTAGCTAAGTAAACATCCATCAGATCGATCCATCATGTTAGTCAACCCTACCTACATACCTACACATATCTTAGATATGTACCTTGTCCACAAGATCTTAGGTACCCGGGAGCTTACTGAGTGTCTACCTTAAGCAAGTACATGTAGGTTGTTGTCTCTACCTACCTCGGCTTAACTGTCTCAAAATCGCAGCTCCTAGGTATTCACTCATTTTCACTTTCATTTTCATCTCATAGCTACCTCAAGTAGACAGATATCATTATCATCGGCTTGTTAAAGCAATAGGTAGTCAAGAACGGACGGTCCAGGGAATGACCATTTCTGTGCGCATTGGCTAAGATATCTGTGCTGGGGTTGTTCAGCACGTCGCTCTAAGCAAGCTTCAACCAGTTTCAACCAGCTTCAAACCCTTCGATTGCTATTTCAGCAAAATCGGGATATCCATCGAGGACCTGAAATTCCCATACACACATTATCATGACAACGACGGCGTCATAATGACCTCGAATCAGAATGACGATCGGAATGTCTCCTCCGATGGCATCAATTCGGCTCCAACCGGGGAAAACCTGAAGTGCACGCCGTCGAACGAAAGTGGCCTTTCTCGCCTCCTACGACGTCGTAGCCCTGCAAACAGACTTCATGCTCGTGAACCTTCTGTTGATTCATTGGATAGGATATTTGACACCCGTACCGATTCCGAGGAGCCTCGTCTGCATGCTGCTCGCACATCTGTTCCAATCGAACAGGAATGTGTGAACAATACATACGGTGTCGCCGAGCTACGTGATAGCTTCTTCGATGCTATCTTCTCCCAACCCGAGGACATCGATGCCAACCATCTCATGGAACAGGCTGAGAAGACCTTACCTTATGCCTTCCGCAAGAAAGACCCCCTTTCGCTGAGCAACTTTCTTCCCAAGCAATGGCACGAGGTCCAAGGAGTCGTGCGACGTGTCACCACCACCCGAGCTGGAATCAAGTTGATCAAATCTTTCCTTGCTTTCTTCATCGCTTATGTCCTTTGTCTTATTCCCTCTGTCCGGACGAGATTAGGTCGCTACGATTATATCATGGTCATTTCGACTATAATCAACCATCCGGGCAGGACGTTGGGCGCTCAGGTTGATGGAACAATTCTTACCATTATCGGTACCGCCACGGGGCTTGGATGGGGAGCCTTTGGCTTATGGGTTTCTACTTCCACGGTAGCTGCTCGCCTTGGCTATGGTGGAATTCTAGCATCCTTTCTTTTCTTGTACATTTTCATCATTTCTTGCCTTCGTTCCTATTACATTCGCACTTATCAACTTGTCATCTGCGCTGGAATTGCAATCACGTATACCTGTTTAGCGGAAGTATCGTCCACCCAGGTTTCCTGGTCCAAACTCTTCGCTTACGGCGTTCCGTGGCTACTAGGGCAGGCAATCTCCCTTTTCGTTTGCTCTACGATAGCTCCCGATGCTGGCGCTCGCCCCTTGGCCGTGTCCCTGCATCAGACATTCGAAGTAATGTTGGTATGTTTTCAGGCTCACGTATAAATTGACATACCTTTTGACGCTTTTAGGATGGTCTGACAACTATGGGTGTGGATAATCTGAGGAGGCGTCGAAGACTAACACAAGCTTTCGTCGGCATGTCCCAAGCATATCGAGACCTAGTGATCGACTTTTCCATTACGCTCTTTGATCCAAAGGATATATTGGTGCTCCGTAATCTCATCCAAGGAGTCATACGTGCACTTCTCAGCTTGAAGACCGAAACTAGAATGTTTGACTCATTGGAGAAGGACTTGTCGAACACGGTTGGTAGATCTTGGCCCACACTAGATGAGTTCGTCGTCAACATGAATGAGAAATTACCAGAGAACTCCGAGAAAAAGGAGTTGTTGAAGTTCGTTGCCAGCAATTTGGCGGACCCTACAGAGAGACTCCTCTCATCCATGAAATCTGGCCTTCAGGTCTGCGATGCTGTCTTGATGGATATGTGTGGACATCGCCAGTATCTCGGCCCCCCAAAGGATGTGTCGAGCGATATCCCGGGCGCTCTTGTCAAGTTGCGGAAGCGCATCATAGTATTTGATAACTGTCAAGACAGCATCTTGGCAAGTGACCGGTTACCACCAACATACACCGAGTTTCCCGAAGTAGTGAAGCTTTTTGCATTCTGCCGGCCGGTTCACCAAGCCGCTACATCGATCGATGCTCTACTTGTAAAGGTGAATCAGATGCAACAGAGGCAGCCGAAACACCCCAAATTTCACCTACCAAGCTATCCATTTTGGAAAGCTCTACATCGAACAAGCGCCCAGGTTCGCCACGATCGAGGCGGTGTCACAGCAGGTATGAGCTCCAAGAGATTCATATCCTTCCAACATCAATGCTGACTACGACAGGTTCTTATTTCAAAAGCTTCAACGATATAGCAAAGCTTATCCAGAAGATCAAATCCCGCGATTTCCAGCCTCTGCCAGAAGCAGGTAAAACCCTGGATGGAGAACGTGACACATCTTATGCTACAATGACGGCGAGCGAATTAGAAGACGACGTAAGCGTACAGAAGAACCGTAAACGACACAAAATTTGGAGCGCTCTTCATCGGATGCAAGGCTTTGAAACACGCTTCGGTCTGAAGACGGCCGCAACCATATCACTATTAGCAATACCTGCGTGGCTCACCAGGAGTTCCTCTTGGTGGGATAATTACGAGGTCTGGTGGGCTGTTGTAATAGCATGGTTGATCATGGGCCCCCGGTGAGAAATTTTCCCAAGTAGCAGAACCATCTCAATTTCTAACATCTATAGGACCGGTGGAAATGTCCAAGACCTGTTCACGAGGGCACTGTGTGCTGTCCTTGGCTCTCTCTGGGCTGGATTATCCTATGCGGCCGGAAATGGCAATCCGATTGTAGTGGGAGTGTTTGCTGTGATATTCATGCTTCCTATGATCTACCGTTATACACAGAGTGCACATCCGGTAAGCTATTATAAAACAATTAAGCGGTGATTTTCGTTCTGACAGACCACAGAGATCTGGTATTGTAGGTTGTATAGCTTTTACGGTGGTGTCGCTATCAGAACTTACAGCCGAGGGAAAACCATCCCCCGCAGCTATCGCCGCAACTCGTGGAGTCTCTATTATGATTGGCGTCGTCGCGTCTGTCCTTGTCAACTGGATATTATGGCCATTTGTCGCACGCCACGATCTTAGAAAGGCAACAGCTGCTATGATATTTTATTGTAGCATAATCTATAGAAGTGGGTTAGATTCAAGTCCTGTACGAAAGGTAGTTTTCTTATTATAAATTCATAGGCATCGTGTCGAGGTACGTATACTACGAAGAGGGACACGAACCAACAAAAGAGGACATACACGGTTCCGAGATACTCGAGGGACGACTCCGAGAAGGATTCGTTAGGTTAAGACAACTCATGGTAAAGCCAATCTCTGGTACCTGGGGAAACTTGAAAGAGTCCATGACTGACCTTAAATAGGGTCTTACACGGCACGAGATACGCTTGCGGGCGCCCTTCGACCCCTTGCCTTATTCAGCCCTTATCGATGCCTGTGAGCAATTTTTTGAGTATATTGTCACTGTTCGACAATCATCTCTATTCTACCACCCTCATTTCATTCGAGATAATGCGGAGGCAGCTGCCGAACTATTAGGCCATCGAAGAGATGCCATCGCGACGATTATGACAAATCTATATGTCCTATCAGGGGCGCTACGCGCCGATAGGAAAGTGCCAGTGAGTATAGTGCTAGGGCTCGCAAATTGGCAGACAAGCTAACGAAACAATTCTCAGAGGTATCTCCCGAGTGCTGAAGCTTCTAGGAAGCGACTCCTAGATCAGATGAAAGAACTGGAACTCCGGCTCACAGCTAGTGGCAATCTGAGTGCCGAGGAGAAGTCGGAGGGGAAAAAATGGGCACAGATTTATAGCTACTCCTACAACGAAAGCCTGACGGGCTGTGTCGAGCAGCTACAGGAGCTCGAGAAATACACGAAGGCTATTGTTGGCGAGCAAGGGTGAGTCAAATTCCTGCGGATAGTGAGAATCGCTAACAAAACGCAGTTTTGATGCTGGTTTTATGGATGATGATGATGATGATGATGCATAGATAGGTTGAGGAAACTGCTGATGTGTTTCAAGGGTCTGATGTGCCTTTGGTATTATCCATGGCCATAGTAATAACCCTCCAACATCTCCTAGGTTTACACATACATGACTTGCATTGTTTCGTATCACACGGACGAGTTTTGTTGATATATACAAGCTCCTTTTATGAGAGAGAGAGAGGGGAGGGGGGGAGTCTTGGGGCCCATCATCTTGGTTGACATAGCTAGCTAACCTCGCTTGATAATAGTAGTGCGCCATAAAGTCTTAACAAAGCAGTGAAATCTGAGCACATGGTCTACGCTGTGTTGTGGGTTTGAGTCGTGTTGTTAATAACGATCTAGAATATAACCTAGCGAATATCTATCGGCCCGATCGATCGCTTGGCCGCGGGCCCCCCCACCCCCACCCCCTATATTACTTTACAAGATTTTGGTTCCGAGTGAGGCCCACGTTGCTGATCGATTGGTCAATTGGGAAGCATCTCGGATGACACATCCGCAACTAAAACTTACCTGAGGTTTGTGACTATTCTGAAGTTGCCATTGCAGACATTTTGATCAACTTGGGCATTACTCGCCCGCAGAGGAGAAGTATTATTAGTTAGTATGCTGGCACGCGTTTTATAGTATAGTCTGCGGATCTATCTGTACTACTATGTATAAGGGTAACCTGTTTGAACGTCGTATTTAACGATCATCGTTTTTTATTATATACAACACTGTGTATCCTCACTATCTCTCGAAAGATTCAGCTCTCCCCTTTTCTCGCCCACTTCTTGAAGTCGCGTTTCTTGGGGGAATTTATCGTAGTGGGAAGGATGCGGGCTAGTTCGATATTGACCTTTGTCTCCCTAACCTCAGCGTCACTCGCCTGGGAATGGGGGAAATCGGGAAAATGGGATCACGAACAGGGAGCTAGCCACAGAACTGCTACCATCAACTACACGACCATCTCCGGATTCTTCCAGCAAGATGACCTGGCCACCGACGCGAGTACTTTTGATTATGTACGTTTTTGTCACTATTACCAGCTAGCCTTGGAATAAGAGAATTGCCTACATCTTTCTGATCGTGGATACTGTTTTTTTCTTTCACTTATGTTATGTACAGACTAAGACCAACTTCGGCCTGATCGAACGCTCGTACCCGACGGACGTCAAGTTCGATCCCCACGGGAAGAAGACGCAGTGGGAGCGCTTCACCTACTACGTGGATAGCCTAAACCGCGATTGCGACAGCAGCTCGCAGTACAAGGTACTGTTCATGGCCCGTCATGGCGAGGGCTACCATAATGCTGCCGAGAGCTACTACGGGACCCCAGCGTGGAATGTGAGTTTCCAGTTCCTAAGTACATACATATACAAAACCATATTAGATGCACCTATCCCGTTGCTAGAGTTATTCTCTAACCGCGCATGTATTGTTTCGCAATCAGTGCTACTGGGGCCCGCTTGACGGCAACGGAACCGTCGTCTGGAGGGACGCGCACCTGACCGAGGCGGGCATAGCGCAGTGCACCAAGGCGCACGAGTTCTGGAAGCAAGCATTGACAGTCGCCCGCATCCCGGCGCCGCAGTCCTACTACAGCAGCCCGCTGGCGCGGTCCGCGACGACCGCGAACCTGACCTTCGCGGACCTCGCCCCCCTACTGCCGCGCGACCGCCCCTTCGCCCCCGTCATCAAGGAGGCGCTGCGCGAGGGCATCTCGATCCGCACGTGCGACGCACGTTCGGACCGCTCGGCCATCTCGAGGGCGCTGCCGGGGTTCCGGTTTGAAGCCGGCTTCGCGGAGCACGACGGGCTGTGGCGCGGGGGCGAAGGGGAGGGCGAGACGGCGGAGGCGCAGCGCCGCCGCACGAAGGACCTGCTCGATGGGGTGTTTGCCGGGGACGAGAGCACGTGGGTCAGCTTCACGAGCCACTCGGGCCAGATCCGGGTCGCGCTCGACGTCCTCGGTCACCGCAAGTTCGGCCTCTCGACTGGCCAGGCGATCCCCGCGCTGGTGAAGGCGCAGATCTTGAGGGGGACGGGTACGACTACGACTGCGGGTCCGGGGTGGACGGCCGAGGCAACGTGCGGGGCGCCGCCTGTGACGAGTGTTTCGGGCCAGGGGTGCGTGTGCTCTGGGGCCGCGTCGGGATTGGCTTCTGCGACGGCTACGGCTATGGATACGGCTACGCCGACGGCGACGGTGGTATGAATATGAGAGTTAGTGGAAAGACCCAGATCTGGGCTCCTGTTATGGAAGGTTAATACGATAACAATGAGGGCATTGGATGTTATCACATGGGTTAAAATAACTCTTTTGCATGCGAATTAACGACTCCCGGTTGGATTTCTGAAGAGGGTATGAGTGCCTCGCCTATAGCTTAGAATTGTACTGGTTACTAGATAGACATGTTAATACCTAGTACACGGGCTCTTGGTTGGGTGGACAGCCATATTCCTCCTATTTCATGTGATCGGGTTAAATGGCTTACAAATAAGTTGATAACCCCTTAACAATATGCGGTCCAGGTAGTCTAGAATCCTAGGAAGTTGAATAGACCGGGACTCCGTACAGCATTTATTATACCTCCATACGGTCCAGTTGCCCCGATTAGGACCGAAGGCCCTTTATGCAACCGAGTGGCATTTAACTTGACTCGCCCACGGCTGGCCGTTCAACCGGCCACCCACCACTATGGCACTACCACCTCTATTACTTTGATCCCACCTTATGCGTGCATATGTAAGTAAACCGGCTCGCTGTAGAGGTTGCAGAACCCATTTCCACTTGCTATTGGCGAGATATGATCTCAGCTGGGATACACAGGTCTAGATTCCAGATAGGTAGGGAGGTATGCATGTAGAAATAAGTCAGCGGGATTACTAATATGCTTACCGCTACTGCTATCGGATATAAAGGTAGGTTAATTTTTTTCTTGATTGGGAATATGAGTGCCGTAAAGGGGTTTTAAGTAGATACGCAACATTTAGAGGCACATAACATTGACTAGTTGCAATACACATATCCATGTTCGAGTAACCCCTAGTACGACGCGGTATATTTTACACATAGAGAGCAATAAATTATATTTCATGATAGTTCCTCCTTTTGATAGACTGCGGAGGGAGATACTGGGAAGGCTTTTTAACACACTGTAATGGAAAACGACACCATAGGACACCATAGGGGTTGATAAACTAGTAAGAACAAAGACTCCTGTGTATACAGCCCAGGTATCAGTAGTCTTGGCTACAGGTAACTACTACAGTTACAGCACCACTTACCTGGAAGTCTGCCGATAATTATCAAGCTGCATGCCAGTCGCCCAATCCCGGAACGTCGACTATTTACGTAAGGCGTTGAAAGACTTTCATCATGCCGAGTAGCCAAGATGGGCTTGTAAGCCGGAGTGCGGTTTCTACCTCATCACTCGATATGCATCACAAACTTCCCGTGTATGCCAAGTTGGTTGACTACTCGGCGTATGGAGGTAATGATTGGGATGACAAAGTAACAATAATTTGGGGGCTGTCGACGTTCTGTCTGGGCCCTAGCTACCCAACGCCCAGTCTCGACGACGATGCTCGATGACGATGACTGAGCCCTTATCAATCCAATTTGCTGACCACTTAGAACATGGCGTGTAGCACAGCGTCCCTCTCAACGACAAAAATAACGAGGATTGCCATTTCATAGTGGGCCGATGGAGAAGAGGTTAGGAAAGCAAGCATGGTATGAAAATAAATAACACTACAGGCAGTCAGAAATATGGCGTTAGCTTGGACCTATACTCGGTACGCGTCGCGTTGAATAGAGAGAGCCATTCAATGAGATCAAGTAATTGTCGATAATAGCAACCAAAGATGCGATCTGCTGTCGTGGTAGGAATACTCTTCTCCCTCGTCACCAGGGTCAAATGTGCCAACTTCCCCTTCGAAGTCGAAGTGCTCACCGAGGCAGACATTGGCGATTTCTTCGCCATCGCATTCGGGAACAAATCGGCGCTGGGCGATCCACCCGTATACAACGGGCCGGAGTGCAAAGCATACCCGGGGAGCGAGGGATGGCCCGTCGATGACGAGTGGGCCCAACTGAATAGCTCGCTTGGGGGCGCACTGCTCAAGCCCGTCCCACTGGCGGCCGTCTGCTATGACGGCCCATACAGGGACGAGGAGAGGTGCAATTTCATCCTGAACAACGCGAGTACTTCCCGCGTTTTCATCGATGACCCCCTTTCCGTCTTGACTACTTGGCCTGCGGGCGATGCCTGCTATGCGACGGGTGACACCGAGGGGCTCGAGTGTACTCAGGGCGGTTATCCGGCCTACGTTGTTAATGCGTCAACGGTCAGGCACATACAGATCGCTGTTAACTTTGCCAGGAACAGGAACCTTAGGCTTGTTATAAAGTTTGTTATCCTCAGTCCGCGCCGCGCGAACTTCCTGTCAGGTAGCAGGATGGGGTGAGCTGACTAACACGTCCCAATCTGCACAGAAATACAGGCCATGACTTTCTCGGGAGAAACGTGGGCTTCGGTGCCCTGAGTATCTGGACGCACTGGTTGAAAGACTTTGAGTACTTACCAGAGTACAGCATCGGCGAATACCAAGGCAGGGCGGCGCGAGTTGCCTCCGGCATCGAGAGCTGGGAGATGTTTGAGAAAATGGAGACCTATAACACGACCTTTGTGGTCGCGAGCGCCTACACGGTCGGCACTTATGGAGGCTGGATAGCTGGCGGTGGACATTCTCCGCTGGCTTCGGCCTATGGTCTCGGGTCTGACCAGGTCTTATCTCTCGAGGTCGTCAAGGCCGATGGCAGATTCGTTACTGCTGATGTTAATCAGAACACTGATTTGTTTTACGCCTTGCGAGGAGGTGGAGGAAGTAAGTACCCATCCTCTCCTCATGACATTAATATTTTGCCATGAAAATCAACAGTTTGCAACGTCTTACCAACGCCAATCGTTTCCTAGGCACCTATGGTGTTGTGACTTCAGCCATCGTCAAGGCCCACCCATACACCCCGGTCCTGGCGTCCTCGCTCGCGTTCAACTCGGCCGGCACTACCAACGGCGACATCGAGCTGTTCTGGCGTGGCTTCGACGCGTACCACGCGTTCAGCAGCACCATTGTTGACAACCGCGGCACAGCATACAGCTTCCTAGTCGCCACCAACTCCAACAACACCAGCTTCACCTTCACGACCGACA
This sequence comes from Biscogniauxia marginata, assembly GCA_022695795.1. Lineage (NCBI taxonomy): Eukaryota > Fungi > Ascomycota > Sordariomycetes > Xylariales > Xylariaceae > Biscogniauxia > Biscogniauxia marginata. Next base: position 203,936 of record MU404082.1, read on the forward strand.
TCGAAGTCCCCGGGCTCTCGTCCGCCAGGCTCCGCGCGCTCGTGCAGCCCCTATTCGACAACCTCAACGCTCTCGGCATCGCGGTGACAAACCCGGAGCCCGCGCCGGCCTCGAACTGGGCCGACACGGCGCACGGTCGCGGCGACCGACCGGGCACCTCGCGCTTCGCGAGCCGCCTGCTGCCGCGCGCTAACCTCGATCCGGACCGGGACCCGACCCTCTTCGCCGCGACTCAGACCGCCATCCGCCGCGCCGTCGAGGCCGGCCTCGCCTTCCACGGGATCCACATGGCGCCTACGCTCGCGGCGGCGGGCTGGCCCGCCAACTCGACCGGCGCCGGCACAAGCGCCGCCAACCCGGGCTTCCGCGACGCCGTCATGCACGCCGACTTGTTCGACTCGTCGCCCCTGCGCGGCCTCGACGCGGATCAGGTCCGCGCCGCGCACGCGGTCCTGGACGCGGGCGCGCAGCAGCTGAGGGACGTGGCGCCGGGATCGGGCGTGTATCTCAACGAGTGCGATATCGAGGAGCCCGGGTGGCAGGGCGCGTTCTTCGGGGAGGAGAACTATGAGCGGCTGAGGGAGGTTAAGAGGGATAGGGACCCCTGGGGGGTGTTCTATGCCGTCAGGACGGTGGGGAGCGAGGACTGGGTCGTGCGCGAGGTGAGGGATGCTGGGGTGCCGACGCAGGTTGGGCCGCTTTGTAGGGCGGGCGCGGTGGCGGAGGGGAGGGAGCGAGGAGGTGAGTGAGTGGGTGGGTGGGCGAGGGGTGTGACGGGGAGGTTGTGAGTAGGTGCCCGTATGATGTGAGTTTAGATGGGCTTCAGTGCTTAGAGGTCATACCCATGACCCGTCTGCTCCCCTCCCCCCCCTTTTCTCGGTTCCGGAAACATGTTTCTGTAGCCTATATTATTGACACATTGTATAGACGTGTCTGACTCTGATTCCTAGTTGAAGCAACGTGCTTTGTGTCAAATCCTCCCGGAAGTAGCTATGTCATGTATCCTACCTAGTACCATGAAACAGACTTGCATATCTGTAGGATGGCACATTTCGTGTTCTCGCCAGAGTCATCAATGTTATTGCCTCGGCAGGAACCCCTTTTCTGTTTCGGACAGACTTTGACTCATCGTGGCTAATGGTAAATTCGCCTGTTTGAAACACACACACATACACACACACCCCTTTTTATTTTCAATTGACTTTTTTGTCATCATTAAACCTACACACCTAAGAAGAGTCATTACCTGTTTTTGCAAACTACCTAGAAGTTCTTGATCTTAAGGACATGGTCAGGTGCTATAGCACTAAATCGTCCTTCTCCCCCTTCAATTATTACCTTAACGATGAAACTGCATAACCTTCGGAGTGTTGTTCTCCTATACGAGAAAAGCCTATTACATACCTACTTAAGGAGCAATTGAATGAGGCGTATTTCTAAATCATGACGGGTTACCTATCTCAGAGTATCTGGTGGTATCACCACCCACTTGTGGTAAGGGGGGTTATTAACGCCCTATAGATCCTGCCAAGAGCTCGATAGCAGCTTTGGTAGAATTCAGCCTAAGTGAGTTCCAAAGAAAAACAATGAGTAGTAAATATAAGGTTAAGCAAATATGTAATTAAGGAGGTTCTGAACGAAGTATGGCCTAAGTAGGATTTGACATTGTGTCCTTGGGGACGAATGATGTGAAGTTTGTTGAGATTAGGAGCGTGTGAGTGGACAAGGGGTTTTTCTTTCCTCTTTTTCTTTTCCCTGTAGCCATTGAGATGAAAGAAATTTACTGTGGTTTGCTCTTCAAGTACATCCATAGGTACCTACTGTACTGTACCCAATTCATGTTGTTTGCTGTCTGGTGTCCCCTAGATACCTACCTAGACTCAGTAGGTGTGTAAAGATTATTGGGGCCATAGTGCCAAGTGCCCAGTATAGCATGGCAGCTGTGGAACAAGTGCCGACAAGCTTTGACGCACTGACATGGCCCACCTACTTTTAGCTGCGGCCCTGCGAGGCTCTACAGGCTACGTGGTATCTCATTGGCTGGAATAGGCCGCGGGTGGGGAAATATACTTTAGTACCTACTGCTCTGCTTTGCTCTGCTCTTTCGAATTCTGATTCCCAAAACCTCCTCCACATTCTTGCAAAAGCACACCACCACCACCACCTTCGTGCCTACATTGATGACACAACATTGATTCTTTCGCGAACTGCCTACACATACGCCAACTGCTTTAATACTGACATTGGAGTGATTGCAAGAAGCACGCGAACGTATAGAGGCATCATCCTTGTATAATACATACACCATCACCTCCACCACCAACCAAATAACCCAAAATAATCCGTCAGCCTCTCTCCCAATCCACTACTTCCACTTCCACTTCCACTCCCACTACCACTACCACTGCCAACTCTGCCGACACGATACATCCATCCATCGCGACGATCCGATTCGACGAGTCAGGCCCATGACCTCAGCACCCGACGAACTCTTGAGCCTGCGCCTAGTCTCGGTCATTCTCCCCGCCGCGAATACCTCGATCTGAGCAGCAGCAGCAGTCAGTAGTAGCCTGGGATAAACGAGCACCTGGTCGTTCTGCGAGGGGTACTAGGGGATTTTTGCAGCATCACCTCTTCTTCCTATCTCCTCCTTCTCCCCCCGACCTCGAGATCACCACCCTCATGGTCCCCCCGCCGCCTCCCTCCCACTCACGATCCGGAACCTTCTCGCCTGTTCCTGCTCAGAATTTGCAGACAGGACTGACACACTCGCCTCATCCGTCACACACTGGTCTTCTGAGTGCTGGTGCCAGCCCCAGCACCAGTAGCCCGACCGCGGGTACGAGTTCCCTCACCAAAATCGTTGTCGCCCAGGTCTATCTTCTACTGAGCACCATCAAGGAGGACGGAGACCGGTCTAAATTCGAGTCGCAAGCCGATCAGCTAAGAAAGGTATGTGTTCATTCACATTGTCTACACGCGCAATCTCTCTGCTCTCCGTCTTCCCCTTCCTCCAGTTATACTTTAGCAATATTCTCTCTCTGACACTAACGTAACCGCCGCAGCTTCTCGATGATCACGGCATGGAAGTCTTTTCCAGATATTTCACCCGGTTGGTGGCCGGAAATGCTCCCCAGATATTCCCCGGCCTGAACAGGTCTGTCGCCAATCCGGGTAACTATTCCCTTCTGTCGAACGAGATGTCCAAGATCTCCCACGACCTCGACCAAGCTGCCAAGATAGCCGAGTCCATCGAAACCGCCAACGAGGATATCTTCCGCGATTTCGATCTGTCCACTTTCATGGAGCATTTCAAACTCGATGCTCTGGAAAAGACGATACTTGCTCTGGCGTTTAAGTTCGGCACTCGTTCGGATCTGAAAACCAAAGGTTGGTTGCCCCGCCTACGGCTTTCGCTTTATATTAGAGATGCCTAGACTAATTATGCCATCCGCTGCAGCTGACGCTATCCTGTCGACTAACTTCCCTACTTTTGTCAACATCATCTCGCGTCCAGATTATGGCGATCACTCCGACCTCACTCCCACCTTCATTGCCGCCATCGTCGATCGATACATCCAAGGCCACCCGCCCAACTTCAACTCGGCCGCTAAGCACGAACTCAGTCATAAGGTTCAGTCACGCTGGTCGCAACCCGACCAAGCTCCCCCCATGGAGGTGCTGGCTGCTTTAGACCTGATTCGAGTGTTGGGTGAAAAGCCTCCCAATGCTTTGGCTCTCTACATTCAGAGAACTGGGCCCGACTTCACCCGCGACGAAGAAATTTGCTTGGGATACCTTCAGAATCGACCCGCCAACATCCAGCTGAGTGAAGAGCAAGTTTCTGCTGCTTTGACCTACACGACCGTTAGTATTACCTATCGTCATAACCCCGCCGTACTGGTCGCTGCGCTTCGGCGCGTCCTATCCCCAACCTTCAGTTGGCAGGACGTTGTGGCATATTTCGACCAGCGAGACGTGCGCGTGTCTTCTGCACAGTTTTTACGGCTATATGATGCCTTACTGCCGATCGCACAAGCGCAGGACGACCAGTCACGACCCTTTGATATCCAATGTCTATGGGGAGGCTCGCATTGGGAAAACCCAGAGACGCAATTATCCTTCATCTGTGCCTTCGCATCCCTGACACCGGACGAGCTTGATGCCAGTACTATTCCTGGCCTCCAGCCGACATTTACACTTGAAGAGTATGCCCAGTCTCCCGCAGAAGTTCGTGAGCGAGCTGCTACTGCCGTGAAGCACCCGCTTGTTTCTGGGCCCGCTCTGTCTGCTATTTTCCAGGTCGCTCTTCACTCCTTACATGCATCGCAGAGCACGGAAGCCAAACGGCTATTCCAGGAGGTTGTAGTACCTAATCTTGACATCTTCATAGTCTCTGCCTTCGGTGTTCCCAAGCCATGGCCGCCTATGGCTGTAGACACCCTAGCGTCTCTGTTCGATAATTTCCTCCACCGACGCTCAGAGCATCATGATTTTGTTCTGGATAGCCTGTGGAGGAAAGATAGGGATTGGGTTACACAGAGGCTAGTCGACGCGCATGCTTGTAAGCCCATGGATCTGACGTTGATATTCGACCATGTCATCAAACATGGTTGGTTAGACGAACTGGTATATTTGCCGAATGGATTCGGATATGATCTGGCGGCCCTGGCACATGCCGAGGGTCATCTTGATCTCTCCCAGTGGGCTCGCAACAATGCCGAGAGAAGCCCCACCATCTCCCAGTCCTTACTTCAGTTCTTGTTGATCAAGGCAAACTTAGAAATGCAGTCGCAAAAAGCGGGCGATGCGCCAGCAATGCAGAAGACAAGCACCTCGCTTCACCTTAAGACCGTTCTCGCTCTGCTCCAGATTCTTGAGGACTTCTTGCCAAGAGGCCCTGTACCTGAACTCATCATGGTTCAGCGGGCCTGTATCACTGCCTACCCGCGACTCATCAACTATGGCGAGGGATACGACGACGTCATTGATGCCAACGGAAAGGACGGCCATGCACTCCCGCAGGCCGCCGTTGCTAAGATGGAAGAACATTACAAGAAGATGTACGGCGAAGAGACAGAGGTGAAGGCTATCGTGCAGCGACTTGAGGGATACAAACATTCTCGAGAACCACTGGATCAAGACATCTTTGCATGCATGATCCATGGACTCTTTGATGAGTATTCGCACTTTATCGACTATCCTCTGGAGGCATTAGCAACCACAGCGGTTTTGTTTGGCGGTATCATTTCCCATAAGCTCATATCCGAGTTACCTCTCAAGATAGGGCTAGGCATGATCCTGGAAGCCGTTAGGGACCATACACCTGACCTTCCTATGTACAAATTTGGTCTCCAGGCTCTGATGCAGTTACTTTCACGTTTTCTGGAGTGGCCAGGATTCTGTAAACAGCTTCTGGGGATACCAGGCCTTCACGGTACCGAAGCATGGAAGAAGGCGGAAGAGGTTGTGTGTGAAGACGAGGAAGAACGAGCGCGTACTCAAAATGGCGTGGGCTCGAGTAATCATACGAATGAGCCTCTAACAAATGGAGCTGTTGAAACCTTAGAAACGCATGCTCCACCTTTCACCGCCATCAACGTCGACCCTCCCCATCCCGGTGTTGCCTTTGAGGAACCTGTTGTCGATGTTCAGGACAAGATTCAGTTCGGGCTTAACAACCTGACTTCTACGTCGCTCCAGGCAACGTTTAAAGACATTTATGAGGTCCTGGAGGAACGACATCAGCAGTGGTTTGCGAGTCATCTCGTTGAAGAACGAGCTAAGATGCAGCCAAACTACCACCAAGTATACCTCGACTTGGTGAAACTGTTTCAGCACCAAGGGCTGTGGTCTGAGGTTCTGAGACAAACCTACATCAGCGTGGCTCGTATGCTCAATGCGGAGAGCACGATGCAAAACTCGACCGATAGGACGCATCTCAAATACCTAGGTGCTTGGTTAGGTCTTTTGACCATTGCGAGGGACCAGCCCATCAGACACAAGAATATTGCATTCAAGCAGCTACTTATTGAAGCGCACGACACTAAGAGACTGGTTGTGGTGGTGCCTTTTGTCTGCAAGGTTCTCATTCAGGCCGCCAAGTCGACCATCTTCCGTCCTCCGAATCCTTGGTTGATGGATATCATTCACCTCCTCATCGAGCTTTACAACAATGCGGAATTGAAACTTAATCAAAAGTTTGAGATTGAGGTTCTCTGTAAAGACTTGTCCCTCGACCACAAAAGCATTGAGCCATCTAAAGAGCTCGAGGATCGTGTCCCGATCGATGATGTTAGTGAAATAGTCGTGCCGGATGGCTTAGAACATTTCGAGGATCTATCCTTGAACGGATTGGCTACCGCGGTTGCACCGGGCCTGTCACAACACCCCATGCCAGTATCGGTCCCGGAGGTTAGTAACATGCTATCGATTCCACCGACGAATGAAATGGTTGTTGGAACCGTCCGCCTGCATGAGATGGTCCGCGATGCTGTGACAAAAGCCCTCCGCGATATCATTCAGCCCGTCGTTGACAGGTCTGTTACTATCGCTGCTATTAGCACACAACAGATGATACACAAGGACTTTGCTACCGAGCCTGACGAGAACAAGCTCCGAACGGCTGCCATCAACATGGTAAAGAGGACTGCTGGAAGCCTTGCTCAAGTGACATCAAAGGAACCCCTCAGAGCCAACATCACCAACTATTTGCGAGGATCCGCAAATGATTTACCTCAGGGGTTGCCCGAGGGCACAATCATCATGTGTGTCAATTCTAACCTCGATCTCGCATGCAACATAATTGAGAAACAGGCCGAAGAGCGGGCCGTGCCAGAAATTGAAGAAATGATCGAGGGCGAGCTGGAGAATCGGCGGCGCCATCGTGTGCAACGGCCGAATGAATCTTATGTCGATCCCGGCCTGAGCCGATGGGCCATGACTATACCACATCCCTACAAACTCTCTCCTAACATGGCAGGTTTGAATGCGGAGCAAATGGCTATTTACGATGATTTTGCGAGGCAGCCCAGAGGGGGTACCCAAGGTGGTGCGACTCATTCTTCTTCGGCTTCGGACGCGACCAGAAACATCGCAAATGAGGTTCTGCAAGATCAGTTCAGCTCAGTGCCAAGCCTTGCAACTCCTGCTGAGACGCCTTCCCTTCCCCATATTAGTACCCAAATGCCATATTCTCATGTGCATGCGGGTATGGCCAATGGCCGTCCGTCGGCCCATCCGGGTCAGATGGACGTCAGGGTTATCGCTGATAGGGTCACGAAATTGCTGGACCAATTAAAGCATACTGCTGATAACTCGAGTGAGGAACACTTCAGTGACCTTCCTAAGCCACATAGTATTCTCGACGTCGTGGATGCGTTTACTCAGGTCATAATAAAGACGTCCCAGAACTCCGAAGAGTTTTCTCTGTACGCCGCGGAAAAGATATGCAACCTCCTCTTCAGCCAATACAACCACAACACACTGTTCCTGGAGAGTCTCGTCCACATTCTCGAGTTGATATTGAAGATATCAGCTAGCTCTGGTCCCACCGTCCATGATCGTGTCCAGCTCACATTCTACCAGCAACCTCCTCAAAACATACTCAACATTCCCCTGATTGCCGCACTACTTCCAACAGACCTTTTGGATCTGCACAATATCGACCAGATGATGGCCAAGGTTCTAGCACAACGCGAAGAAGGGTTCCTGGAATTTTTTGAGCAGCTCTTAGACTTGACGCTATTCAACAACCGGCCGGTTGCATTGTTCGCCGATTTCGTGCGAAGTCTCGAGATTGCTTGGGAATGGATTAATGAGGACCCAAGTCTCGAGGTGGGCCAGAGACTGAAATCCAAGTTCCTTGGCTCCGGTCTCCCCAAACCTCCGAGCCAGTCCTCAGAGAACGGGAATGAGCGACAAGATCAATTTGAATACGTCTTCGACGAGTGGGTTCGACTGTCTGGAAACTACAACGCGACAGACAAGGCGCTAGTGGCATTCGTAAGGCAGATGCGCACTAAAGGCATCATTACAGGCAAGGATGACTTCCTAGTTTTCCTACGCAAGGCTATTGATGCGTCGGTCGGTCACTACGAACAGGTTTCCCATTCTGGTGGAAGTAGCACAGAGGCTTTCGTTCCTGTAGATTCTGTCGTCAAGATGGTTGTGATTTTTGCCAAAGATAGTTCTGCCGACACGGAGGGCTCGAAGGGTGGCGTTATCCCGATCTTGGACGCTGTCATATCCTTAGTGGCCGTGATTCTCAACCACCATCATGTGACCCGAGGCGAGCATTTCAACCAGCGCGTATTCTTCCGCCTCTTCTCGATACTGATACATGGTACTGATGCCATCTTTACTGACGGCCTAGAGTCTTGCCGGAAAGACTTCATATTGCGACTTGCAGACACATTGCTGCACCTAAGTCCGGAGCGTTTCCCGGGCTTCGCCTTTGGCTGGCTTGAGTTAATAGGGCACAGGCGATTCGTGCCAGATCTGCTCCTCCTCGAGTCAAAGCGCGGATGGGCCCCATATACCAAGATCCTACAGTCACTTCTGAGACACGTCTGCGAGCACATGAAAGCCATTGATGTGGCCGATGTCGTCAAGGAATATTATCGCGCGGTCGTGAAACAATTGATCATACTCTCCCACGACTTTCCAGACTATATGTCTGCAAATGCTGTGCAGCTCTGTGCCAGCATCGCCCCTCATTGCAAGCAACTGAGGAACATTGTTCTTAATTCTAATCCTCGGTCGGATGCCGGAGAAGACGTCTTGCAGCCTACTGTTTCTGGTTCTAACTCTCCTTTGCCTCGTCTTAGGGGGACAGGTATGCTCGACATTTTGGAACAGCTTGTGCAAGGTGGTCCTTCGGAGGATGGTATTGCACACCTCACGCATGCTATTAACAGAAGCAACGCGAGCGAAACAATGTTTGGCAATGTGCGCCTCAATATCGATGGGAAGCTCATCGACGAAATTGTGACCTTCATCGGTAATCACGCCGTCAATAGACCTCGACAAGATAGATCCGTATTCATTCCTGGGTCAGCCGACGTGGCTACACTGTCACTCCTGGTGCATGAGTTGCAGCCCGAAGGCCGGTATATTCTACTGAGCAGCATTGTCGATCGATTGCGATACCCTGGTCTGGTGACTGAATACTTTACTTTGGTCATCCTCGATATTTTCGGCCAAGATATGAATGATCCTGAGGAAGCAGATATTCGCCAGCAAATTGTTCGTGTTCTCCTTGAGCGATTCGCTGGGTTCTGGCCACAGCCATGGGGTCTTATGACGCTCATCATAGAATTGACAAAGAACGAGAAGTACATGTTCTTCGACCAGCCGTTTATCAAGGCGGATCGCGACGTAGGTAACCCCCTTTTACAATTCCTCTGCTGCCGTACTTTTTAATATGTCTAACCAATTTTAAGCAGATTGCGGACCAGTTCCTGGCCATTGTGCGGCAAACGCAATAGAGAAAACCTCCATGCCGCTATCGCCGTGATTTCACCCTGCAGTCTTGCTGGGGCATCCCGAGTTACATTGCAGTAATTCTTGACGAAGACACATTACGTATTAGATCCCCTTTGAACGTTGGCAGTATAAGGGTATGATTCTTGGTGGGAAGCGATGCCATTCAGGCGCCAAAACAGGTACAGGGGCATTCGGCGGCGTCTATGGCAAATAATGACACTTGTATGCTTGTATGTTTGTATGTTGTTTCAAGGGTGCGCGTTGAAAGGCTGCTTTGGCAAGGGTCTAGCATTGTGCATTTCAGCGTCTGTATCAATATATAGAGCGGTGGGCACCCAACAAAAGAATACTTGGTCCTCCGATCTATAGTGGGGATGGTATGGTGAACGTGTGTATAGCTAAGGAGTTTCCAAGAGGAAAAAAAATCAACTGCTCTCAGATATAGGGACTATAATGCTTGAAAGGCCTTATGAGGTAGTGTAAGAGTTGTGATGATACCTATTAGAGAGGTATCTTGTATGTATATTTATTCCTATGGGATACGAGCAACTTCGGCCGGTAATGATGTGTATAGTTCAAAATAGGCTACTTGTCATCCATTGGAGATTTCCGCGAGAATCATTAACCTACCTCGGAGATCTATTTCGTATACGCTGGCTTCGGGCGTGAATTATGTAGATCACTGCGCACATTAACCTATAGTGTTTAAGGGAAATAGCTATACCTGAGATAAAAAAAAATATACCTAGTAAGAGACCAGTTTTCTGCCTTGAAATCCATGGATATCACGTAGTAGAGAGGTACTTGTCCCAGGCATAACAGGATATCTTCATTTTCGTTATTTATTGACCTGCCTATCTGAACTCCATTCTTATATGGATGATTCGCTGGACTATCACATCTCCAGGCCTGGAGACTGTTCCTAAGGTTGTCTTCTCCCTCTGTTGAGATTGCTACATTAGTCACACCGGAAAATATGAAAGAGTTGTTAAAGTAGGCATAGTTTAGGATCCGGTACCTAGGTAGATTCAGTTTCCATAGAATTGAAATCCCATATCTGGTTTCGTTAAACAAATAAGTCTTTTAGTAGCTCTTAGATTAAATGTGTGCGCAAACATAGACAGAGTATATTAAAGAGAGCAAGGCTCGGCATCAACCTAATCTATGTACGTGCCTCTCCTAGTCACTTAAATCGGCCGTAAAAAACAGGACTTACAAGAACCACCCCTTCCATTCCATTCCCTAGAAATGACCTGGGGTACTCGATTACGAGCGAGTTCTTTTGACCTCGTGATAACAAAATGATCAAACTGTTGAAACATAAGCCTTACTAAGCTAAGGCGCATAAAACTCTTCTATAAATCAACACAAACATCAACTTGAAGATCGTTGATACTATTTGATTGTTCTGTATGACCATCGTACTAGAGAATGATATATATCCCTCTAGGTTAGGTGACGTGTCTCAGCCCCGTTCCAGAGGATCGTAAATGATACAGATCTAGGTCCAGGTCCAGTTGAGGTATATAATCTAAGGTTACACGCCGTAGAGTACTAAGAATGAACAACGGGGTATTGAGGGCACTATAGAATTTTTACCCAAAAAGATACTTTGCGGGCATGCCAAACAAAGGGATTAAGTCACGGTCTAGAACTAGCATCGACGAGCATAGTCGACGGCGAGTCATATCTTAATTGATATTACATGAGAATATCCGATGTTATCTGATCCGCGATCTGGTTTCTCGGCGACTTTTTGGAGATCGTGGTGCCGAGGAGCACCAGGATCGATATATATATGTCCGTAACACGGGCTGGAGAAAAGATCGTCGATACTGTTGTTATTGTTGTCGTACTCGGAGGTATTGCTCCATCTCTTGTCTTGAGGCAGATTCGAATAGTAATAACTTGAGGGAGACATGTATACAAGCTGAAACGTCTCTTCTTATTGGCCGCGATAACTTTTCTTCACCTGCCAAAATAGTATTGGCTCTGACTAGAAAGACTCTTTGTAGGACGTAACCTCCACATTCTGACTCTAGCAACATTGAAAGTCTCAGAGATACTAGGGCTTTTCGTCCTTTTCAGAAGGTTTCAGATCAGCTCTGGTTGACGAATTTGCAGAATTGAGCCACACAACAGGTTAAGGGTTCTTTCATGTAATTACAAAATAACTAATAGAGAAAGCTCGTGCTTCACAGTTTCATAGTCTCCGTCACAACACTAGTGACCCACGCATCGTTCTAAGTTCCTGGAACCTATCAACGGTCAGACAAACTGCATTGGCACTTTAGTTAGTGTCGTTCATGGAGATGCAGAGAGCATGATGACATATTAAATGAACCCGGCAGTACGAAAGGCCAGGATATCCGGCGGTTGTCTGTTCGTCTCGTCCGTAAACAGCTCTTGAGGAATACCGGGCTGGTATCCAAAAAGATATGATCATATGATGCCCAAGAGTGATCGATCATAGACTGTCCCCACTTCACGACTTCAACAATAATCCCCCAATAGCCTTTATTTTATCTATTTTATGAGCATTTAGGGGCCTATTCTTTCAGCTACATGATTATGAAGTCCTGAATTGAAAAATCGAGTCTGTGTGTGTGTGTGTGTGTGGGTGCGTTGGACCCGCCATTCGTAAGATGACGAGGACATGTCTGCATAAAGTTAAGATAGGATTTAGGCGAATTTAGATTCTACATGAAGACCCAAGTCAATGTACGTTTTAAGAAGCCAAAGAAAAAACCGAGGCCCGATGATTGCGTCCTACGGGGCAATTCCTACTAACCCTTCGTAAGCTGGCCCAAAAGCCAGTGACCAATTGCGAGTTGTGCCGATGGCTCTGCCCTTATTTAATGCCGACCAGTAACTATTCAGTATATCTACAGATCTAACGATATCATGTGCTATTAACTTGGTTAGGAACGATCTATTGAGTAGAAGTTGGCAAATGCTTAAGGGGCGGCATCTTCTTCCTGACCTGTGTACTAAACTATTACGGAACAAGAATCAGGCTTATTGACTTCTCTACTCAGGACACAACTTGTCTAAGCTCCTGGTTCTAGTTAGTTGTCGCGAAGGAATTCTCGATGAACTAGAGGAGAAGATTGTCCAAGTAGAATTATGAGAGGAGTATCTCGTAGCACAACGTGAAGGGTTCCTGGGGGCGGGATGTCATGGTCGTATAGCGGGGAGCAGTTCCGAGGTGATACCGCACGTAGAGATGATCCAGTCAGTATATGTCGTGTTTATTAAAGTGAAACACATGAAGCATGGGGATAAGTAGCCGCAACGGATACGGGGATTCACAAACCCATATTCTGAGGATCGGTGCCTCGTGGTTGCGCGATCTATTGGATATTCCAAAAGGATCTAAGACTTTTAATGTATCATGACTCTAATGAATTACGAGTCTAATGGAATATTTTCAACTGAAGCGTTCAATTCATTATTCACGTGTTAGAAATTATGTAAATTATATTCTTGTCTCTTGTGGGGTAACTAGACTTTCTGTTCGATTTGGCAAATAATTTCTGGTTACCCTGACGCTCGTTGTGTTACTTTTATGTCTCGTTTAATACCTGGTGCCTTAAATCTATGGATGTATGATATATTACAATGCCAGGCTTTTTCTTATCGAATTTATAAAAGGTAACATGTTAAAGAAACTAGGTTACTCTCTATCTAGCCTAGAAAACCTCAGTTTAAAAACATTTACGATTTAGTAATAACTTCCCTGGAGAGTGTTTTAATGCGATATAAGCATCATAATGTTACTAGTTATGTTTGAAATCATATTAGCCGTTATAAGTACAGTGATATTAGCCTTATCATTGGCTTTATTATACGAACTAAGCCTTTCCTCTCGGTTATAAAGTTTCACGACTGGCTTTCCGCCATAACCAAAAGGGGCGAATAATGACACAGGACTATACCTCGCTATTAAAAATACTTTACACTAATATGTAATGTACATTACATAAGCTTTGAAAGCGCTTAATAATATCTGCTCGATATTATTTAAAAGAATTTACCAGGGTATAATAAAAAGTGGTGTTTTACAAGTATTATTATTAAGTTATAACTATACTTAATTTATTAATAAATTAATATGTTAATTATACCAAAGATTCAGACTTTTTATTGCGAGTATTATTTGAAAAACAAAGATAGTTAAATATTACAAGGTTATTTAATATATTTCGAAGTCGATTACATTATAAACCACTTGAATTCTGCTTTAACTTTAGTTATAAGGGAGTAAAAAAGGGTTCTAGGCTTATGGACTTGCGCACCACCTGTTCAGACAGGTCTAGATTAATAGAGTGAGCACTTAGTTCCAAGGAAATAATGGGCATGTCTTTGTGCTAGTTCCGGGGCTGTGTATCGATCGTGACAATTGTCAGTTTTAGGGGCCGAGGGAACACAGGACTAGCAGATGTATGACTAGAATCAGACATCAACGGAGACCGTATCACATTGGAGACTCTGGCTGAAAAGTAATGACTTACATACTTGCATTATAGTTGCAGGCGTGATGGTTATTGATGAGAATGGCTGTTCTTATACATGTCATGCTATAGTATGTACCTAACGCCTAGACCACAACCTTGAGGCGCTCTTATTAGGTATGATTTCTTAGTTTGGTGTATAGAACCATAGCTGGAACATAAATTTGAACGGATAATACCGCTTTACATGAATACGGAATTTGCTGAATATTGTGGCTTCGTTGGACAGCTAATGTAGTGGATATTCATGGCTATTGTGTCTCAGTCACTTTCAGTTGTGATATGCTCTCGTGACTTCATGTTCATCTGCGATCGATAGATCAGATCCTTGACAAGCAGAGACGACTGAATAGGCAAGTAATTAGCTAATACTTTCCAAGAAAGCTATAAAGTATGGTTACAGAGCTCCTTAGATGAAGAATCTTTACCATCATTATTACTCGACCCTCGGACACAGTTCAATCTTTTCAGAAGACTACCGTAAATTATTCCAAGCTTCTCACATTCAGTTCTTAACCATAATCCATCGACATCCTCAGTATGCAGCCCTTCACATTCTTCCTTGCCGCCCTCTCGGCAGGCTCTGTCTTTGCAAGCCCTTTCATGAATCCCGTTTCTCGGCAAACTGGGGTCAACGTTGTCGACAGAGTTCTTAACGCTCTTAGCACTGTCAAGCCTGTAATTGATGCAGAAGTTGTCTCTATCAGTACGTGTCTTTGCATCGTATAGTCATCATTTTGTTACAGTTCATTAACTATAATCTAGACCATCTTGTCGCCAATACTGTTACCAGGGAGATTATACCCGAAATCCAGACCAGCCTCACCAATATCGCCAATGAGCTGGCCACCCTCAGGGCCGATGTGGAACCTCTAGTGACTGGTGTCATCCAACCTCTGGTCGAATCAGAGGTCACTGTAATTTCTAACCTCTTAAACGATACCACCACCTTGGCCCAAGAGGTTGGGAGTGTGGTCAGAGGAATCCTTGATAATGTGCCTACTGGTATGAATGATTCCGTTATCGTAATAGCAATAGATATGGTATACTGACGCTCTACGACAGAGTTAGTCAGGGCCCTCAGGCAGGAACTCGCCGTTGTTCTGAATGAGCTCGCACCTGCTGTCAACCCCATCATCACACTTTCTCAGGCCGTCGTTACTCCGCCATTGTCCGGCAGCGTGGTTGCACTTCTCAGGCAACAGATTTCTGCGCTGAAGAACCTAATCCCAAGTATTCTGGGCCCGCTCCTCGCTGCATTGCTCCAGCTTCTATGAGAGGAAGTCAAGGCATTTTTAGCCCGACACTGGATTGGCAATAACGAAGTAGGACGATGAGATGATAAGTTGAACGAGTGATATTGTATTGATTGGGCTATCGATATTAGTGTCCGAGTATATGTAACTGGTATCCCATGGTGGAAACCCGAAAATACAACCACGCTCATTATAATAGGTTGCTAAGACTCTGTGGCCTTTTTAAACGTGATTTACCTACCTAAAGATATTTATTTTCTTGAAAAAAATAATGCTCCCTTATTAATTATTCAGGGCCGTAAAACTAATGCTTAACGATTCGCTGTCGCTATATATAGTAGGCGCATTCGAAAAAAGGGGGTTCGTTTTACACGCTTATAACCTCCTAAACAACTTTACCTTCACCGAAAGCAACCTTGTCGGCCATACTTCAATACTATATGTATTATGTTGATTTATAGGGAAAAGGTGTTATGCGCCTTAGCTTAGTGAAGCTTGTATTTCAATAATACCTAACAGTGATTGCCAACTTATAAAGAAGATAATATATAGAAAGAGCGATCCGTGATTAATTGAGTTCGTCTTAAGCTATCTAGGGATATCTTAAGGAACGGGGATATTTTTTGCTGTTTACGATATCTCCAAATGTGCCTGTTTATACCACCCCATTGGCACTTGGTGGGCCGTTGCTGCTACATACTTAGCAAATAAAGAGCATTGATACCCTGCACCGGTGATAGGATACTCTCCAGAAAGAACTCATCATTGGCTATTCGTTTTGTGAAAGTTCAGTCTACAGTGCTCAGACTGCCCAGCCGTTCTACGAAACTTCCTTATCGACTTTTCGCCAGCAGAAAGTATTCACTGGATCCGTCATGACCTCTAAGCTCATCAGACATACTTTCGGTATCAAGTCTGAGAGCATTCGAGCGTCTGCTTTGATCGGTCCTTACAATGCATAACTCGACGCGGACGATGTTACCTGTGTATGCGAGGATATCTTGGAAACGATCTCAACCAAAATGCGTGAATAGCAGGTGAGCAGCATATTGTAACAGCTGTAACGCATTATTAGAATATTCTAGATCATGGTAAACAACCTCTCAAAAGCGGACAATGGTAGGACAAGTTACGCGAAAAATGAAGTAATTATCTTTTGAGCCGTTAGTATTGCCCCAAAAGGCTTTCCACTTGAAGCAAATTGATGCAACGTTAGCCGCGATAGTCGTAAAGTATAGTGTTGTATTAAGACCAAATATCTCTGTAACAGACATGAATACAACCCTAGGCCGATCTTTTCATGTCATAGAAAAGTCAGCTGGGAGATGTCTTCAAGGGTAGACAAAGTATGGTCAAATCTGCAAAGATGGAGACGAAGCCCGAGAGGATGTGAGCGATGACAACAAGACGATGTGAACATTTAAAGCGATGGGCAGCGTCTATCTCGATCTGCAAATTACACACTTTAAAAATGATAATACCTTGCCGTTATTTCAAGGATGCCAAGGTCAATTATCGTGATATAAAAGGAATAACGCAACCAATGCTTGACTCCGGATATTTGAATATGCAAGAGAAAATAGGGGGTTTAGAAAACCACGGGGCGTGAACTCGATCAAGTCTTCGGCTAACTAACTATTGCATAAGAGATAATAAAAACACATAAGACCTAAGTATAAGTACCTAGGAAGGTACCTACAAGAGCCCTGGAGGTACATATTCAATGCAATCAATGTAACAAGCACAAAGACCTAATAAATGGTGGTGCTCTCCCTTGGAACTGCGGTGTAATTCTTAAATGAGCATATCTCCAACCTACAAAAGCCCATCAGAATCCATCCGACATCACAGCACCAACATCAACATGTAAGACAAACTAATAAGGCAACTGGTATACTTTCGCATAATCACTCAATTACCTCACATTATTCATACCAGGCTTCAAGCCCAAACCCAACATGTTCGAGCAATTCAGCCCGCAAGATATCCCTCCTCTCATTGTCGCCTCCGGGACGTGCCTCACCGGGTTGTGGTCGGTATGGAATGCGCGAGGTTCGATAGTCGCGTTCGGCTTCCCCCCTCGCGTGGCCGACACTCCAGCTACGCATCCCGTCATGGTCTGCTGTCAAGTTCGCACCACCATATTAGGCATGATCATCTTTGCCTTTTACTCGCGACGCAAGTTCGACGAGATCGATACCGTTATGGCTATCATGGGTACCTACGCTGGTATCATGGACAGCTAGCTACATTTTCAACAGGGAGGGCAGTCCCCGGAAAGCCCTCTTCCGGCTTATTGTTGGGTTATCGATCGGTACATGGGGCTATGCTGGTATGACAGGAGGCCGTTGATTTTTGAATATAATCCGAAGCCAAGTCAAGTTCGGTGTGCAGGCTTCTCTCGCTTTGGAGAGTGGTAGAGAATGTTCATGGATCGATGTTCCCTCTAAGATATGTACCTAGTTAGTGTCTGTGAGCACAAGCTAAGCAAACCAACACTGAGGTCGCAGTGCATATGCAACCCATTCCATTCATATTCATCGGGTGTTCTCATCAACTTCAAATTTTGAGCACTACGTCTCGTGTGTAGAAGAATCAGTTCGCTTTTTGCAACATTTTCTATATGAATACGAAAGCCTCAATTGGAGCGTTTGTAATAATGTAAATACCTGGCCGATATGGCTGTTTCCACTTCGTGAAACAGAATCTTGGATATCTCACCCGGAGCCTTGTGCTTCTAAAGTGACAACTACCCCTGTTCCGCCTAGAAGCTGGGATAATTGTGTAACAAACAAAAATACACCTCTTGACCACCGTTAAAATGGAATTAGTTAGTTCTGTAAGTCATGCAACATTGCTCTGGCTTATCACACCCCTGAAGCTTATTGTGGAAAGTAGAGAACTTTTTGTCTTTAATAGCAATACATTTGTAGTAACAGAGAAAACACCTTGTCACAGAGCGACTATGGTATATGGAATAGTAGTAGACCAAATCTAGAACAAAACACAGGACTGTGTTCCACTGAGATTATCCTGTTATTTCTCTGATAAGAGAATAAGAAAGGCTGAATGTGTATTGTAATTGAAAAATTCGAGCCAATAATCAGATTACAGAGCCCTCTTGAGTGGTGCCCCGTAAAGCATTTAGGTTTCCCTAAAAAGAGGTACGTAAGGTCTAAAATAATATCGAGAAAACCCTTATAGATCAAGCTTGGGGATCCTGACGCTAGAAAGGTACGAATTACGCAGAATTAGAGGAATCATTAGAACCAGCAAGACTTGTACCCAACTATCACAAATTTGACATATTATTTTAGTATCCTTATTTCCTCTCGAGTCCTCATGTTTTGGATAAGGTCGAACCTAAATTAGGTCACGATGTGCAGCCTCTATGACTTTCACTTAGATAAGACTGGAAAGGCTATTTGTTTAGCCTTTCTCCGAATGGATCCGTTCCTGACCAATGACACATAATATTAGGTAGAACACCTTTCCCGCACAGCACCTTGCTCACCAACGACGGTATACAAACCATTTAAGCTAGTTTCTGCTACACAATTTCTACGGCTAATTAGTATTCCCTGCCTCGTCGTCGGCCTCTTGTCCAGGATTCACCACAAAAATGGGCGGCGCAATGAAAAAAGTAAAGTCGTCAGCAGGATCAGTGACGCACCTTCAACATCAATCACCGATAAAGACTTCAACTGTTACGACGGATTTGAACCTTGGTTACAAAATTCGCGTTCTCCTATACGACTTCAGAAACGTGCGCACCGATCATGCATCCCAGGAACGAATATCCCTAACAATCGACCCCCTTTACATTAGTACACCCTATTTTACACAGGATGAGGCCGCACTAATTAAAGCAGCCGTCGTTGATACCTGTACTGAGATTAACGACGATTCCTATAGCCGGGCCTCCGACCACAAAGAGAAAATCATACAGGTATCGCAACCACAAAGTGTCGAGGATATGCTACAGGCCAATTTAGCTAATTTCCTAGAGAAGCGAAGAGCATGCGGCGGCTCTCGGCCATGTGGGCCGCACGATATGGCTCCTCTTTACAAATCCGTCTTTGGGGTTTCCCGAACAGAGCTACAAGGGGAGAATTTCTTGCGCCGGCTTCGAAAATCAGGTTTACAAGTGAACCAGAAGCAAAAGGAGTGAGCTGATAGAATCCCCGATGTTAGAGGGAAGAAGAAACGGGGTGGCCATTGAGAGTGTTCTTTACAGAGGAGCTCTCAAGTATGGACAAGTCTAGGTTTAATCAACATCCGATCATGAGCTATTGGATACTGGCTCTCTACACCAAATTAATCGACATCAATTAGAACCCATATCAAGTCAAACATTTGCAAGTAAGTGTTGATCCTCTAATGTCAAAGTCTACGTACTGACTTCCGCTTAGCCCTGGATCTTTCACACGCAGTGCATCAACACAAGTAGCCAAATTAGTGCACCAGTTCCGGCCGTCTTCATCAGACTGTACGATACCAACTTTACTCCCTAATATTTCGAGTCTTCGTGCCTGGAATCTGGCTAAGAAGATTTTCTTCCATACATGAATGAGGGTCTCAGAAAAAACGAAACCCGTGAGGCTATCTTCAAACGTTAAAGTCTTGATCACCCGCTTTTCCCGTGTACCTACCAATATCAGGGGTGTATTCCTTAACCCACAGGTGGTCACCACTGGCGATTTCCCGCAACACAACGTCGTCAATTTTATCTAAGCTTCCTAGAGGATGGTACTTCTGCAGGAGATATTTTATATTATTGACGGCGCCATGCAGCATGATCAGTTGACGACATTGAAGTAGTGTAGGAGTGTAAACTTTACCTTTGCCTGGTAATGTGTCTAGGTTCATGGATGAGTATACCAGTCAAGGGCTCGGCGTGTAAAGCAATACTCTGTCATCGAACTCCTCAATCAGCTCATTTGGTGGGCGGTGGTGGAAGTAAGCACCGCAACAGTCCTTCTCATGGATGCGATGATGTCGTGTTCTCCACAGGGCTAATTCTATATCAGAGTGAGCGTAGTAGCCGCTCGAGTCAAAGAAGATGTTCCAGGTCTCGGAGGTCGTGTCAAAATTACCGTTCCTAACCTGTCACCAGAGCCGACCGTGTTGGAACACAGTTGCTTTCAACGTTGAAATTGTGCAGAAATGTGCCTTCTTCGGCAAAGGCAATCCTAGAAGTAGCAGCACACTCTTAGGATGCCGCCACCGTAGCAGCCTAATTCACCTCATCCCAAGCTGTCTGCAAGGATGAGGACAACATTGGGCTTTTCTGAATCGTTGGACACGGCTTGGCCGGATCAAAGATTTCGAGTCAAAAATATGATATAGGACTACATACGATTGGAAGTACCTAGTCATTAAAGTATACAGTCCATCAAGCCTCCGCAAAGGAAAAAAGAAAGCGCCATTGAGTTTAGACATAACTTCAATGAATACGGAGTCAACCTAGGCCAAATACACGCGAAATTAGCTGACCTTGCCTGTACATCTGTCCATTTCAGCTCATCTTGGCTTTGTCCGTCTAGATGACGATTCGGTGGCGGAGAAACTGAGGCGAACATGAACTCCGTCGGAGCCATCGGTTATAAAACGTAAGTATACCAAGAATATAAACACGCTCTAGGTGTGCCTAAAATTTGGTGCCTGCAAGATTGAGAGGGCCAAGTCAGCCCAGGACCCGGGATCGGATCGGATGGCTTGGTATGTGTGTAGGGTTGCAAACCGTGGTGGATCTTCTTGGGGTATTTCAAGGGGTCGCATCTCCGAAATCGTCACAGAAATGGACTCAGCATCAATAAAGTCCTGATAATAAGTTTTGACTCGCTCATTAATCACAAACTCTCTTTCTATATATATATTTGCCTTTTATTTGCATTTCGCGTATTTATGTATAGGGGATACACTTGGTTATAAATGGCGCAATCAACCGGGCATCTCTTCATTGGCGGCAAGGTGTTCCTGCACGAAAAGCAGCCGGGGCTCGAAACGAAACCTCGATTCGGGAATGCAATATATCTGCGCGACGGTATAATTGAGCACGTTGGATACGAGGACGATGACGCAATCTCTAGGTGTCGAGTCGCCGGTGCCGTCGTTCACGATCTGAATGGCCGGACCGTTCTCCCAGGCTTTATCGATGGTCACATTCATCTCCTGAGGCTGGGTCAATCACTGAGTAAGGTCGGGCTTGATCACTGCGAGAACTTGGATGATATCCGCAAGGCAATTAGTGATTATGCGATCGCCAATCCAAGCGAACCACGAATTCTTTGTAAAGGCTGGATGCGACATATGTCAAAGCCTTTGGCCAGTCTGATCGATGACCTGGACCCTCGACCCATCTATATAGATTCTAAGGATCTTCACACCACTTGGTGTAACACTGCCGGACTCAAGGACATTGGTGCCGAGAACTTAGAAGATCCGGAAGGGGGCAAGATCGAGCGTGATTCAAATGGCAAGGCCATGGGCGCGTTCTCCGAGGCCGCAGTCTTCTCAATTATATGGCCTTTCCTTGGCCAAGTAGCGAATAGGGAGCAACGCGAGGACTGGATACGTGATGCAGTTCGGACATATAATAGGTTCGGCTACACTGGCGCGATAGATATGGCCATGGAGGAGCAAGTATGGGAGACGCTTCTTGACATGCGAAAGGAACAGCCTGATAAACCGCTGCCGTTGCGACTGGCAGCTTACTGGCTCATCAGACCCTCGAATTCCGAATCTGACTGCCTTTCCCAAGTTGATCGGGTCATCGAGGTCTACAACCAACTAGGCGCCGAGGAGTCTCCTGATCTCCACGTTGTCGGTATCAAGATAATATGCGACGGCATCGTCGATGCCTGTACCGCATACCTATCAGAGCCCTATCTCACGGGTACGGATGCTATAAAGCCTTCGACCGGTGATACGTTCTGGGAGCCGAAAGTGCTCACTGCAGTAGTACGCAAGGCCGATGCCGCTGGTCTGCAGGTTGCCCTTCACGCTATAGGGGATGCAGCTATTACGATGGCCGTCGACGCTCTATCTACCTGCTCGCCAAAGAATCGGCACCGAATGGAACACCTCGAGCTCGCATCTGCACGGGATACCAAGCGCCTTGGCGAATTAGGGATGTAAGTGGCCACCCAATACTTCCCTTCCCATTCAATTAGACGTCGTCTGCTGACTTGGTTATTAGTACGGCTTCCATACAGCCCGTCCACGCCGATCCATGGATTCTCCGGGCGTGGCCTGGGCTCCTGGGCCACCGCTGCGAGCGTGCTTTCCCCTACCGTGAGTTCTCCGACGGAGGCGCGCCGCTGGCTCTCGGCAGCGACAGCCCAACCTCGCCGTGGGATATAATGGGCAACGTCTATGTTGCTACGACGAGAAAGTCGTTTAGGAATACCCAGTACGTCAATGTGGTCAATTATAACTTCCGCCTTGGTATCTGCGAGTCTGTCGTGGCGGCGAGTTATGGTTCGGCGAGGAGCGTGTTCTGGGACAGACGGCTTGGCAGCTTGGAGCCGGGGAAGGTTGCGGATCTCACCATTTGGGACATGGAGTGGGAGGAGGACAAGCTCCTTAATGCCACAGTAAAAGAGACATGGTTCAATGGAGAGAGGGTCTGGAGCGCGTGATATTTCAGTATAGGTGCCTTGTTTTAATCTGTTACAGACAGGCTGTACCACCTGCCCCCTATTACACAAAATCCGCTCTCTAAATAAATCAAGGGGGTAAAAAGGTTAGTAATGTTGCTCTCAAGCATGCGATTTGGCACCATCAAATCGAGTGGATATGTAAATATGACCTGAGTTCCAATTATAGTCGCTTAGTGTCCATGACATGATCTCGTTCTGATTCCTATTTCTTCACGCCCCGCTCTGTTAAGCAACCTCAGGATCGAGTTTTTAAAAGACCCCTTTACGACACCATCTCTATCTTTGGCGAAGCTCCTGGCTCAACTTAACTTTCCTTTCCAGAAGATCTATCGTTATCTCGATACCGACAACGGCCTTCTTCATAACCTCATTTCAAGTTCTTCGGCGCATTTGGAGCTTTCAATAGGCCTAGTTTCGAATCGATACTCGTGTAGCCCATTACTTATGTCTCACTGTGCCGAGAGATTTCGTCGAGTTGCTTCGAGAGGAAGTTTGAGAACTCGTCTGAGTGAGTCATTGGGAAAGGTTTGGAGCTGAAGGAGTTAGCTAGAACCTTTACCTGTAAGGGTACGGTATTCAACTTGTTGTTGCGCTGAAGAGGGAAAGCTCCTCTCCAGACCCATATCATGTCAGTATACAATTGACATCAACAGAAGGCACACGGTAAGTATAGGTTCTAGGCAATTGAGATATGCGTTCGAAAAAAGTGTCATTAGAAGAGATGCAGGACTATATTGGTCTGCATTCCGATTGTTTAAGAAAACCCCTCGGTCCTCCAACTTCAAGACAGACTCCTCCAATACATGTAACTCTTCCTTTCTAGTGTCTCAAATCCCCCACACGCTCAACCTTCCATCCGACTAATAAATAGAAAATGGAGGTATTTCAATGTTGTCTGTCTACCTACATAAGTACCTACCTACATGTAATGTCTAAGACAAGCTAGCTATGTTATCGATAAGGTATATAAGTGCGCTGACGTCACTTGCCTAATTCTTTTGTCTCGTAGGTTGCATTGCATGTTAGAGGCTACCCCACCACCATCGTTTGTTAACATACGGCAGCATTTTGGATTACACATACCTACACACTTCCACAACCTCAAACTTGCACCGACTGAACTACGTATAATCCGATGAATGCCTAGTCCGCACATAGTGCGCTCAATCCGTCTTTTGCCTGGCGTCTCGTCGTCCCGCAGAATGTCTACCGCCCCGCCTAAAGACATAACCATCGTAGGCGGGGGCATCATCGGATGCAGCATCGCCTACTTTCTAACCCGGCACCCGTCGTACTCGCCCTCCACACACAGGATCACCCTCCTCGAGGCCTCGTCCACCAGCGCTGGCGGCCGCACCCCCGACAGCATCCAGGACCCAGCCACGCTCGCCGACCCCGCCACCGCGTCGCGAAAGAACCCGGCCCATGAGGGCATCGCCGGCGGCGCGAGCGGTAAGGCTGGCGGCCTGCTCGCGCTGTGGGCGTTCCCGCAGAACATCGTGCCGCTGAGCTTCCGGCTACACGACGAACTAGCGAAGGAGCACGGCGGCGACAAGTGCTGGGGCTACCGGCGCTGCTGGGCCAGCCAGGTCGACTGCAAGGCGCGGCTGCCGCCTGGATTTGGTGGAGCGAGGGACGTGGATCCTGCGGGCAGCACCGCCGCCGAGCAGCAGGGTTCCAAGGGCCTGCACAAGGATCACAAGAAGGACGCCAAGGCGCTACGGAAGCTCGGCATACCAGAGGATCTGGACTGGCTGGACACGGAAGAGTCGCTAGGCGCGTACGAGGGGATGGGCACGCCCGAGAACACGGCGCAGGTCCACCCGGAGCTGTTCACGCGGAGCATGGCGCAGCTAGCCGAGGACAAGGGCGTGACGATCATCACGGGCGCCCGAGTCACGGCCGTCAACAAGAGCGCGGACGGGAAGGGCGTCGAGAGCGTGACGTACGAGAAGGACGGCCAGGAGCAAACCCGCCCGACGACAGACTGCGTCGTCGCCGCGGGGCCGTGGACTCGCCGCCTGCTACCCGGGGTCCCCGTCACGTCCGCGCGCGCCCACAGCATCGTCATCAAGGCGCCACGGCCCGTCTCGGCGTACGCGCTCTTCACGGCCATCGCGCTCCCGGCCGGGTTCCCGACGCCGACGCCGGAGACCGCCAGCGCGACGAAGAAAACGCAGCCGCCACCACCGCCACCACTCAGGGGCCCGCAGACCGTGGAGCCCGAGATCTACGCGCGGCCCGACGGCACCGCGTACGCGTGCGGGCCGACGGACACGGCGGTCCCGCTGCCGCTCTCCAACGCCGAGGTCGAGGTCGACGCCGCGCGCTGCGACGACATCGCGTACCAGGTCGGCGCGATCAGCGACGAGCTGGGCCGCCACGGGCAGGTGGTCGCGCGGCAAGCGTGCTATCTGCCCCAGGGCGGGCCGTATATCGGCGAGGTGGGCGGGACGAGGGGGCTCATCGTCGCCGCGGGCCACACGTGCTGGGGCATTCAGAACGCCCCAGCGACGGGGAAGCTGGTCAGCGAGATTATCCTCGAAGGTGCGGCGAAGAGCGCGAGACTGGGGGGGTGCGATCCCGCGAGGGTGTTGTGACGGCAGTGTGAATTGGGAGGTTTGTTTGTAGGCGACAGGGCTTGGTCCCCGGGGGGGTGGACAACGATAACTGATGGTCCATAGATAGATAGAACTGGTGAGTGGGTGAAGAGAGGGAAGAGGAAAGGGTTGTAAATGATGTACATAAGGAAACGAGGAACGAAAGTCTAGAATTCTGTCAGTACGCGGATCTAGCATTCAGAGTGGAAAGAATGGTGTTGATAAAACGCAAGAAGCTCCGGTATAGGAATGGGAGAATAAACGAGCAAGTGTGTCTATCTACTGCGGCCTTGCATTTTGTAACAAGATTCTCATCCTGTTCCTACACGTAGCATATAACTAGAAACAGATATTATGGTAGTCGTGCTCCAATAGGGAGAGGTAATGTATATCATTCTATGCTTTCTAATATATATGTATGTGTAGGTATATATGTGTGTATTCGAATACAATGCAAGCATTCCATATACATCTCTCTCTCTCTTCATCACAAGCAACACGAGCTTCCGTGACTACTAGATTTATACTTCGCGTATTTTACGCCTCTTACGCCCCCCATCTCGTCCCACTCAGTCATGATGGACGCCTCTGAGGCGGGGACGCAAGACCGAAGAAGCAACAGTACCGAGTTACCGAAAACCTGCGCATCCGAACCCCCCTATCCCAACCTAGGCAGCGGCATGGCTGGGAAAGTCCGCACTGCGGGGCGTGATGCGCGTTCCTCGTAATTAATCCTCGGGAGCCGTGTCGCTGCTCGCACGAAAACACGGTAGCAACAGGTGGTCAGACATCATCTCCTGTGAGCAGATTTTCTCCCGAGATGGGGTGGGGCGCATGGGAGGGGGCGTCCTCGGCGTCACGCGGGAGGATTGCTCTGGTCCCCGAGGGGAGGTGAAGGCTAGGTAGGTAGGTAGGTAAGTTCGGCTAAAGATGGCCGATCTATTACCCACGAAACGAACAGAGGACAGAGGCAAGGTCAGCCCATTGAAGTCGGGTCTGGAGGAATGGGAGGTGTTTTTTTTTTTTTTGGTCTCTTCTCTTTCTTCTTTTCCGTTATCCTAGGAGTCCACGTCATAATAACAATAATAATAATAAATCTCCGCCTCAAAACCCATCGTCGGGGATATCCCGCAGCAGGGTGGCGACCCGCTCGGCGACCTCGGCGCGCACGCCCCCGAGCTCGGCGTCGTGGCCGCCGACCCGGACGAGCATGCGCTCGAGCGCCCACAGCTCGCGGATGATGCCCCAGTAGTCGACGGCGGTGCGCTCGCGCATGGCCGCGAGCAGGAGGCGCTGGGCCGCGACGGCGTCGCCCCAGCTGCGCAGCTGCAGGGCGCGGTACGCGCGCGCCTTGAGCCGGTACACGGGCGCCACGTACGGGTTGTGCTCCGAGAAGAGCATGCGGTCGCTGGCACCGACGAGGAGCGGGTCCGGGCTCGGCCGCGTCGCCGCGATGGTGCGCCGCGTGCGCGCCTGCACGAACTCGTGGAGCGTCGGCGGGCTACCGCCGCCGCGGGCCCGCAGCGGGCCCTTCATCGACTCGACCTCGCAGTGCGTCGCGCGGATGCCCTGCATCATCTCGTGCATCTCGTCGCGCTCCGGGGACGAGGGCGGGGACGGGGACGGGGACGGGGTCGGGGTCGAGCAGTAGTAGGCGTGGTAGTCCTGCTGGGCCGTGGGGTTGTGCGCGCGCAGGAAGGCCCGGATCGCCGGGTCGTCGCGCGCCGCGTCGATCTGGCTGTAGTACGCGCGCTGCAGCATCGTGGCCACGTCGCCCTCGTAGGCGGACAGGAGCCCGGCCAGCCTGGGCAGCGGGTGCGCCGGCGGCAGCAGCAGCCGCGCGATGTTGGCGATGTGCGTCGTCATGGCCTTGTACACCGCCATCCGGCCCCGCGAGACCAGGTCGTACAGCAGGTCGACGAGCGCCCACTCGAGGCCGAAGTCGTTGCACCTGATGATGGCCTCGAGCATGAGGAAGGCCTTGCGCAGCGCCTTGCCCGCGAGCAGGCCCTGGTTCCGCGCGTAGAGCGCCTCGGCGAGGCAGAAGGTCACGTACATCTGCGAGGTGATCTTGATGCTCGCCGACTTGAGCAGAGCTCCCGGCTCGGGCGGCGGCGTCTCGCGGAGGCCGAAGTCGCGAGGCCTGGTGCTGGACATCGTCCAGGCTTGTATGTCGAATATTATCATCCTGGCCGCCTGGTCCAGCGTGACGTCGGGCAGCCGCGGCGTCAACACCATCTGCCGATCCTTCGAGTTTCCGCTCCCGTACACATGTATACTAGCGATCTTCCTCTTGCCGGCCATGTTGGTGGCGTGCGCAACCAGGGCGTCTTCTCTCATCGGGACCTGCGCCTGGGTGTTCGGGCGATTCTTCCGCTTGTATTTGTGAAGCTGCCATTTGCTGATTCGCTTTTTATACATGGATTGACTATGCCGTGCCAATAGAAGCCGTCAGTCAGTCACATATTAGCCTATAAAGCCCGTACATCGCACAAAAAGGAGGTCTCTCATACGTGGCTTTGAAATTGTACCGCGTCTCCATGATGCGCATTACCTCGCCGAGAATGAGCTGCTCCCCGATGTACAGACGGATAATGTGCGGATACATAGCATCCCATTCCGACTCGGTATGCTGCTTTTCCATGACACCAGAAGCTGGGCTCAAGCGTTCCTGTCTTTGCTGCTGTTGCTGCTGCGATGGCGGCGATTGTGACGATTGCGATGATTGAGAGGATTCACTCGATGCTATTATTGGGTGAATTGGCAGCTGCACGTTCCCGCTCGAAGCCGCAGGGGCGGTGTTACCGGCCACGTTCAGCAGAGCCATCGTCTCGCATCGTCGTCCGGGCTTCGCACATACACATACACACACCACACACACGTACGGCTAGCTGCAGTTGACGTATGCGCAAGCACGAAGACCAATCGGCGAGCTTATTCATAAGCTAGTTTCCGTCATCGAAGGCATGATGATGTGAGAATGCAGGGGGAGGTTGGGGGAACATGAAGTGCGGCGGCCGAGACATCAATATATAGTCCAGTCTAGAGAGAGTCGGCCGGGGCTCACCCTGGCAGGAATGGGGATAGGAATTACACAGCCAGCCAAGCAGCCAAGCCAAGGCCCTGGCTATTTGCTCTAGTGTGCGGCGTGGACTCGGCACGTGTGGGAGTCTAGATCAAAAACAGGAGGGGAATCCGTTCCGCTTCCGTGCCTTGTCAATCTTCATCCACGACCAGGTCCCCCATTGGTCTCGCCCACGCAAGTCATGACGAATGGGGGGGAATCCTGCACGCCAGCGCTGCAAGAACGGCCCCTCGGGTCAGAACGGTTTGTTCTGTGGTTCCTCTGATCCTCGCGACGGGCTTGAAGAAACGCTGTGAAACTCCAGATGCATACCTACCTACCTGGGTATGTGCTTACTTACTTACTTACAGATTACTAAGAATAGCCTAAGACAAGCTGATCTGCCGTAGGATGGCCTATTTGATAACACCCAACTCTCTATTCACTTATAAAACAAGCCGCGTTGTAACCTATCCCGACCTTCAGCAAAGCTGCATGTATGAAGCATTAGTCATGCAATTCAGACCGCTAATTCTTTCTCCCTTTTCCTCTCTTTCCTTTCTGCGTTCCGGCTTATGCTAGGTATTTCCTTGAACAACATGTATGCAAAGAACGATCAACCAATGTTATCTAAGTAGGTAGTTAGTGAAAAACAATTCCGTACACAAAGTCGTATCGTGCTTGGTGTATACCGAAGGAAATCTCTCCAGATAATAAGCTTATAGTGGATATCGTCTACATAATTAGTCTCTGGGCAAGGCTGATATGCAGTGTACATACCTAGGCTATCTGCCATTATACGGAGTACAAATGTAACCGACCTGTATAGTACTACAATTTGTTGACTTATTCAGCAACTGTAGGTACACAGTACGATGACTGCACGTGACCTGAAGTATCTCACTACTTAAGGTCCCCTGTACAGTACATTATTTCCTTACACTTACTAGTTAATACACAAGCCTAGGTAGAGCTTTAATCTCAACACAATTAACCGTTTTAATATGGCGCCCACCTTTTCCCGCCCCTAACGAGTACCTCATGATTTTATCCCGTCTTATATAATTATACGTGTATGTGACTTTGATTTGTAACTGTTATATCTCTCACTTAGCAGTTATAATCATACTTAACATGTTTATCATAGTGACTAGAAACGAGATTTTATATAAGATATTTTAGCCTTATATTAAACCGACCTTAGTTTATATGAAGGCCCTCTCCCTAGCTTGATCTTAGGAAGAAAGTTTAAATATTTGTTTTCTTTAATTTATATGAAAGCTATCTTGTATATAGGTATGTAAGGATCATAACACAGACTTAAGAAGGTTAACCATTACTCACTTCTCGCTACTCATCCGATCCGATATAATCGCATGACCAAGTTAGAGAAATTTCACGAAATATACGTTAAAATCCAGCATTAAAAGTGAACAATTTATTTATACTCTCTCTCTCTCTCTCCCATAACAAGCTCTCAATACCTCCTCCAACTCAAAAGATACCCCACCTCATCCTGTAAACCACGAGTGTGTAGAAGAAGTAGAGCATCAACTAACTCCCCTCCCCCCCAGTCTTCATCAGCCAACCAACCAACCAGTCATTCAACCAGCCCCGTCCACATCTCCACCTACCTCCCTACCTACCTACCAACCTACCCAAACCTCAACCTCGCAATCTCCCGCAGCCCCTCCAGCACCCCCTCCTCCCGCTCCCGGTACGCCCGGACCCTCTCCTCGCGCTCCGCCGCCTTGGCCCGCATCATCTCCTCGCGCCGCAGCTCCCTCTCCGTCTTCTTCCTCTCGGCCGCCGCCCGCGCGCGCTTGTACTCCTCCAGGCTCCCTTCCGGCCCTCCCCCTCCCCCTCCCCCTCCCCCACCCAACAGCTCCGCGTCCCCCATCTCGGGGGCCCCCTCGGGGGACTTCCTCTCCCGGAACCCGCGCATCATCTCGCCGACCTCGCGCTTCTTCTCGAGCCGCCGCTCCCGGGACCCCGGCTCCGCGCGGGGCGCGAGCTCCTCGAGCCGCGCCTTCTGCTCGGCCCGGTCGGCGCGCCGGTCGAGCCGCAGCTGCGCCGCGCGCGAGACCTGCTCCTCGGCTTGGGATTCCGCGCGCAGGGAGAGGTCCTGCAGCGTGGGCACGTTGGGCCCGTGTCTGGCTGTCAGCGCTCGGGCCTGGCCCGGGAGGATCGGGCCGTAGTCGTCGTCGTCGTCGTCGTCTTCATCGCCTTCGTCCTCATCGCTTCCCTCTCCACGGCCATGATTATTAATATTATTATGATTATCGCGATATCGTTGCTCGCCATCCCGGTCGCGTTCTCGAACGGGGTCTTGATCCCGCACGTGCCTCTCCTCTCCCCGCGGTGCCAGCTCCCCGACCACCTCCTCCCACTCCACCCTAGCCTCCTCGAAGATCTCGGGGCTGTACCAGCCCTCGGCCAGCTCGCCCGTGTTCCACTTGCTCACGAAGCTCTTCCAGCGCCCGCGCACCTCCCGCTCGTCGAGCATCGTGATGTCCTTCTGCTTCTGAACGTCCAAGTACCGCGCGAGCAGCGGCCGGAACGCCTCAAGGTCGTGGGTCCGCGAGAGCGCGCGCGCGTCGAATGGCAAAGAGGCCGGGACCAGGGCCGGGGCCGGGGCTGGGGCGTGTAGGGTGGGACGAGGGTTTACGGAGGAGCGGCGGCGGCCGCCGTGCCGACGATGATGATGATGATTATGATGTTCGGAATGCTTTTTATGACGGTGTCGAGAGGACGAAGGTGAGCGGTCGCGTTCGTGGTCGGACCGGTGATGGCTTCGGTGTGCTTGTGCTGAGTGGGAACGGGCGTCGGAGTAGGAAGTTCGCGATGCATGTTCGCGCTCGCGTGCGGAATGGGGGTGCTCAGATCTTTTTCTCTCGTCATGATCTCGCTCTGTGACCTCCCTAGCATCCCGTCTCCTATATTCGTTTCTGTCTGCAGAGTATCGCTCGCGCCTCTCTCGTGGGGACTCGGACCGCCTCCTCCTCTTCCGTGATCCATCTCCCCTTAAGCCTTCCCCGTCCCTATCATCGTAAGCGCTCCGCCGAACACGCCGCTTGTCAGACGCATATCCTTCTTCGCGCGGCATCTTCTCGTGGGAGCTGGAGTCAGAATGGGGTCCGTGGTAGTCGTCT
Source organism: Biscogniauxia marginata (assembly GCA_022695795.1). NCBI lineage: Eukaryota > Fungi > Ascomycota > Sordariomycetes > Xylariales > Xylariaceae > Biscogniauxia > Biscogniauxia marginata. The sequence continues at coordinate 235,672 of MU404082.1, forward strand.
TCGCCCAAGTCGTTCCCGGCCCGGCGTCGGTTGCGATCGCTAGGTTCACCCATGATGATGGTAACGATACGATATGCTATCGCAATTATGGCAGGTGGCGTGGGCTTGGCAGTGTTTGTTTTGGTAGAGCGGCTGCAACGAGGTTGTAGTGGCTACGAAGAGAGGAAGTTCGGGGTGGTGGTGGTGGTGGTGTAACGTCGTTTCCGATTTCCCGGATGCAAAAGAAATTCAACTTGAGTCGGCATAGCCTGGTCTAGAGTGCCACCTAGTCTGCATGCATCTCTAGCCGACTTAGAAGCACAGGGTAGGTCGTGGCGTCTGTTGCGTGGTATGGGGTAACATACAGGCTAAAAAGTGATGTTGTAGAATTTAAAAGCGGTGCTGCGATAAAGCTTAAAATCACATCTTGTTAGATCCCAGTTCTGTGTGGGGAGCCCCTTGGACGATCGTCCCCCCGCCCCCGTCTGATTGGCCAATTCACCCTTTTACTATTTCAAAGCGGCTTATACTCCCTTAATTCTGAGTATTCAAATCAAAAACTCCTTACCGAATCATCAGTGCCTATAAACAAATCTCTCAAAAAATCGTCGGGATATAATCATCAATTATTATACTCCACTAGCCCAAGCCTGATAACACAACAGAGCTTCCTTCATTCATTGTCGCCGCCCCCAATCCCTCTCCCCTTTTTTTCCGGCCAGCCAGTACTTTTTAACCTAGGTAGTATATGTCGCCCGTCGCCCTTCGCCAGCGTCAGGATAGGACACCTATCTATATAACCTCAAATTTATGAGGTCATAACAGTATTTTTCTCTCCATCGTAGTCTCCCTCGTTTTTTGTTTCCTTCCCGAGTTCCTATGGGTATATCTTCCCGTCTATTTCCTAGCCCCCTAAAGGTTCCTTGTTGGTCCCCAAGATCTATCATAAGAAACGGCATATACCTCATAACGTCATACGGCCCTGAGAGTGAAGAACAGCCGGCTCGTGTTAAAGCATGTAGCAATTATCACCTTCCTGGACACCTTATAGCGAAGCTTCACTCAAGTCCTTGCCATGGATCATACAGCCCGCACATGCGCAGTCATCGCCACAAGGACATGAATTAGACTTCCCGTCGCAGCCCAATCCCATCTTTTCCACGTCGTACTGCACGAAGAAAAAGTTCTCCGGCGAGAGAGTCTGGTCTTCTAGGCACGGTCCCGTAACTGTGTCCGACGAAGTCGTCTCCGAGGTCGGGGATGGACCATCCCCAACCGGGGGCAGAGTCGCAGTTGGAATAGTTATCGGAATCGAGTTCCTGGCCTCTGCTATGCTCTTAACGTACTCTTCATTAGCGGGACTCGTTACGTATTGGCTATCCATTGCCGATCGTACGTAGTCCTGGGTTGCCTCGTTGAAAGGATGCGCAGTGCATCCCACACACTGGCATCCAGGACCGCAGGTGCATTCATGCATCGTAAGCAAGTTCGTGGAACTCGCGTTCGAGTCCATTCGAGGTCGTGGATTCGTGTACCCACTTTGTGGTGTGCTTTGTGAGTTCCCAGCCATGGCCTGCTGCCAGTGAGCGAGTTGTACTGGCTGAAAGGGAGTCCCATAGGAAGGGGGGTATGTGTATATCGTTGGTTGATGAAAGTGTGTGGAGTATATTTGTTGGTTGAATCCCACTGCCTGGGGGTACTGCGCCACAATATTATTACCGCCAGGTGGCAGGGAAAGTCCAAATCCCATCAGGTCCAAGGCATCTTGTGGTTGCATATGTGATTGGAACTGTGCTGGCAATTGTGATTGTGACTGGGCTTGCGGTGGTGGTTGAGAGCTAGGTTGCGAACAGCAACTACTAGATTCCTCCGGGGGCAACTCATACGAGAAGGAGCCAGAACTCGACGTTGGTGTGTGCTGCGGGGCGCTAGATGTGCCAGACGCGAAACTAGAGCGACCTGAAGCATCGTTCCTCGAGGATACCGTAGGAGACAAGTCAGCTATACTATTATTAGGTGGAAAGGAATGGTTCATGGTTGTGTCTAGGCGGGAAACCGTGGGCTGGAAGTCTCCGAATTGTAAAGGAAAGGCACCACTTTGTTCGAATCCAACCGGCAAAGCCGGGACAAAGTTTTGAGATGTCATCGGGTCAGTTCGTTCTATTTCATCCTCTATACTAAGCGGAAATCCTTGGTGGTCCATAATATTAAAAGTGCTTGGTTCCATGCGTTCCAGAGTAGAGGGATCATAGGGTTGCTTTCGATTAAGAAATTTCGAAGCTGTCTTCTGAATTCGGAAGGTTGTTCCTTTCGTAGGCGATAGGGGGGGGTTATCAAGATTTGGGGGCTCGATTTTGATCTTCGTCGGCACGCCGTTAGGGTTCTGAGCACTCCTACAACCGCATTTTCCTTTTCGGGGTATAGCAGCTGTGACGTTGCCACAACCGCAGTGCTTGCCCGGCGCGTGGGGGCAACTACTTAGAGGCCGACCCGGTTTCCGCACCGGTACCATCACGCGCTCACAGGCGTGCGTGCATTTCGTCGATCGATGGCCACGTATACATGGCTCACTACAAGCGGCCAAGAGAATGCGTTAGCATCGTATTCCATTGATAGCCTAAGATGCGATCTGGAAGGTTGTCGGGCCGGTGAACTGTTACGCGCAAGCATGAGAACAAGAAACGATGCTGGGGAAAAAAAGAAACGGACGCAACCCCATGTCGAACACGCGGGTCTGCAACCTGCCGGGGACTCGGAAGAGATAACTGATAGTTAAACAAAAAGAGAGGACACAAAGTTAGTCCTACTTACCAGGCCATCTTCTGTCCATGTATAATAGGCATCTTGAATACCTCCGCGTTTCCGCAAGCGGGCACGACACGAAGAAACGCGTAAAGGTGCTGGTTTATAGGAGAAGGAGTGTAACAGACAGTGTGGTGGACAGTGATATGGGTGGCCGTCAAGGTCCCCCAGACTTGTGCTTAGACTCTGTCTTGGAGATCGGCAGTTGTGTGTACCAGTACGACGAAAAAGAAGCTCTTCCAGGTCCGCTCATAAGGCTGGTTCGTGTGTGTGGGTAGGCAATCAGATAGGTAGATCTGTAATTAGCGCTCTTGGGGAAATGAATCGGTACGTTGCGAAGCGACACAGCATAGAAGAACAAGTATGGTAGAGCTCAGGACTCTTGACAGGAAAAACGGGGAATAGCTCGAATAGTTCGAATAGCCGTAACACAAGACGAGTTTAGGGCCCGTGCTTGAGGGGAGATGTTCCCTCAACTCCTAGATAGTTACGACGTCGTAGCCGGAAACATTAGTACACCAGCTAGTCCTTGGAGATTGCCAGGTGAGACGAGCGCAATAGAAGCTAGGATAGTTTAAAACAAAGAAAGGTCCAGTGAAAAATAGTCGGTAAAAACCGCCTCGAATCGGCTACCTAATTCGGCCACAGTAGGATTTCGTAACGGTATTCACACCTTGGAGTTCTGTCGGAGTCGGCAACTCGGTTATCGGTAGAGGTTAGAGGCTGCCAACTTGAGACTCGATAATGCTTAGTCTTATGTCAGCCCGTACTTGTACGATTGCCTGGGTGTAGGTACCCGTGAGTCGAGTTAGGGCTGAGGGCTGAGTGTCAGAGAGTGCGGTTGAAGTCTATGGGAAAGGAGGGTATTGATCTTGTAATGCGTAGTCAAGTCCTAGCGAGTTTCCCACACCTATGATCTCCCGTGAGGAGTAGTCATGTGTCAAGGGTAAGCTCGTATGATGCGCGAGGCTGATGGAGGGATGGAGGGATGGAGGGATGGATAGACGGCTCAGTACGGGGCGAGCTCAGGCACAGGGTTCGAGAGATCTGCTGTGGGATGAGTCTAGACGGACTCACCAGAAGCAGGACAAGGATGCCGGGGTTATGGCATTATATAACCAATGGTCCTGGGACGAGAGAGGAGAGAGTATAGTGGTCTGCGGAGGGTAGGCATGTATATAACGGGACCAACGGGCCATGAGGGTGAGCGACTGTGACTGTGACTTCGGGGAATTTCCCAAACCTTGTGTGTAGGTTAGGTTTTTTTTCTTATTTTCTAGCCCGTTCAAGCAGGTTCAAGTCTCGTTTGTTGCCTCCAATGGCTAGTCCCAGCAGAAGATGATGTTCCAGCCATTCATCTTCGTCATTCAAACTCTAGGGAAAGGGTTAAAGAGCACAGCAAAAAGTGAGAGACGATAGGGAATGGGAGACTTGAGGACTGAGAGTCGTGTTGTCGGTGGGGGGTGGGAACGAAACGAGCAAGTTTTGATTGGCTGAAACGGCGACAGAAGGCTGCTGACTTTAGTTAGACACCCCCCCCCCCCCCCGTCCCCTCGTCCCCTTCCGCTGACGACCAAGGGGCGTGGCGCAAGGGAATGGGAAATCAGGGACCTGAAAAGCCCTGCCGACTTTGCAAGGAGGGGCGGGTACTGTAACTACTTTCCGAGGTACTTCGTTAAACGGGAAGGGACAGGGTATTTGGGAAGTACAATGTACCTGCTAGCAGTGTACCTCCCTCATGCGTCTGTGGCTGCGAACTTACAGGCGGGGAGCAGCTGTCAAGCTGTGGGGCGCTACGTTTAGTTCACTTTGTCGGTTCTTCAACAAACTTTTTATTCGGCCTGTTCGAGCCATTCTTGCAGCTCTCGACCAACTAATAACAGAACAGCACATGCAGCCTCCTACGCTACATGGGAAGCAATGGCCTGATCGGGGAGGTGGCCATCCTGCAAGAGGCAAAGCTCGTCCTGCATATGAGCCCTGACGAAAGAGACCGACCATTCTCCGTACGTGCAGACGCGCGCCTGGGCAGGAATTAAGTGTGCCACCATTGGAGAAGGAGAATTAAAGGTTTACGCTATCCAGGTTGAGGCTCTTGCAGCATCTTCCCGAGAATGTACATATCGTTCCATTGGAATCGATGCACTTGGTAATTGTTCTGCAATGGGTTTAGTTCATACCTAAGCTACCTAGTCTTGGCCAACAGACTGTTGTTAAGACCAGACATAGAAAAACATATTAGTCACATTATATACCTACATGCACAGGATTGAATGCATGTGTGCTGATGATGACACCATTAGCATTGATATAGGCTTTAGTGGTATTAAGTGTTGAAGCGAGAGCGAGCCGGGATGATCAAACAATTGAAACGACTTAGTCTATCCACTACTGTCGATCTGCAGACTATAGGAACCTTCGGGACAAGTCTGTATAGCTATGTATTATGAATACTGCTCTTAACTAATATCGAGTTGCGGGGAGGGTGTTGCAAGTATGTGGAAACCATCATCATACATACCTATGTACATAATTGATAATGTTATTAGACCTCTTGTATCAGGGATGAATAGGAATCTTCCCCATTTGCTCCCCCAGAAGAAATTCTCCGAGATCGTGCATTTATAAGTCTCTCTCAGCCTAGAGCTAATATGATTACTAAGTTGTTTTCCCTTTTCCTTCTTCCTTTTTTCCTTTTTTTTCGCCAAAATATGCATACATGTGCCTAAAACTATCTAGCTACTATAAATAACCGTAACCGCCTAGAATCTACCTATAGGTAAAACAAAATACGCTAGGTTAGGGGCATATCAAAACGATGTGGGCGTTGGAAGTGGGTAGCATCACAGGTTGTTTGCTTTTAGGAACTCTTGCATGCTGCACTATGCAAGCCATGAAAATATACAGCAACCTTATATCACTACCGTATTATCCAGAGACCGGGTCCTGCATAACTCGCTGATCACCAGGTGAGTGTACCATTGCATGAGAAGCACATGTTTGATCTAGCCTGCGTCTCGGCTCCTCTGCAATGCATTCCCGAAAAAAAGAAACAAAATTGCAATGTGTTCTGAACGATATCAATTTCCTCCCGCCTAGCATTACCATAAACCCTAACAAGAAGCTACCGACCGACACATGCCGGGAACTAACAGCGGGATCGGATCGAGATCTAGGCAGATCTCATTGCATGCATAGGTAGATCCACTGTAAGCTAAACGGAAACCAGACAGTTAATCTAGATAGTTGACTAATAATCGAACCCTGGCCAGCCTATTACACAAACATGGACATGTGTAATTCCTATCTCTATGATTAGAGCTATAGGGTTGTCATCTGAGGGCTTCGGCTTCAGTTGCCGTCCTGGTGTGTTGACCTGAGGAGAAAAAGAGAGAGAGCATACTAGTAATCGGTGCCCTCCTAACAACACCTACAACTTAACAACACACTAACTAGGGGATTCGGTCACAAATGCTCGGCAAGGTAACTTCAGCAGTGACATAAATTAAGGTCGAATACGAGGATTTCGATGAGCCTTACATCCGTATAGGATATAATTAGGCAGACTGCCCACAATAGAAACTTTGCTCTTCATCAATGGCGTTCTCTAGCCCTGCAGACGTTCTCTAGCTTTGCAGATGTTCTCTAGCCCTGCAGACGAAAGGCGTAGAACGAGCCTCGAGTCCTAGATCGGAGACAGACGCTATCATATGCTAAGAAGCATATATTTGTTGAGGCCCAGGGGGGAATCGAAGAGGCTTGCGACCTTGGCGAAACTTTGATCATACAATGTCAAAGTTTCCAAGCTTTCTCGACTACCTCCTGAGCTATCTGGACCCAGTAATTCTGTCAAGAGAAGTCTACCGGTCTACAACCCGGTGTAACTTGGCGTCAGCACCGTCTACGCCACTTGACCCGTCTACTTAGGGCCCTATCTAGACCTCAAGTATAGTTCAGATTCCAGTAGTTCTAAAACATCCTCGGGACTTGAGACGCGTAGCTGTGGTGACAAGTGCCGAAGCTTACTTCCACATGTCTAGAATGAGTCATCCGGCATTCGGCGCGGCAATTCGCTTCATGTTGGACCTTCTGATTGAGTTCGACGATGCTGCTCCTTTCCAATGCCGTCGGCACCTGAGCCATGCTCCATAGAATCCGTCAGAATATGCAGGAACAAGCTTCAAGATCTAGTAAGGGCGCTTGTTACCCTAGTCTAGCATTAAGCAAGTCATAACCCGAGACTGCAAAGGGAGAACGATGCGATGTCGAAGATCGAGACCTTGGATCGGCATCATTTCCCATCGTCTGACGCGTCAGAGTCCGCGAACATGTCAACAGCTCGCATGCGCCTCCTCGGCTTCTGTAGTTCCTTCGATGGCAACGCGCCGCTCTCTGACTCCCCTGTCATCCCCACATCATCCCCGTCATCTTTGTTCTCTTCGTGCTCCGTATCAGTCGGATCTTGATCCATTGGTTCTCCATCATCATCTTCATCCATAGGTACTCCGTCAATATCGCTATCGAGATCCACATCCAGCATATCCTCGTCTATTACGTCGCCATCGACGTCACTTCCCGTATTCCCAACCTCCTCATTATTGTAGCCTGTCTCCACGCTAGCGGATATGGGCAAGAATCCCTTTTGCTCGGCCTGAGCGCCAGGCCCGGCTTCAACAGGCTTCCATTTATTGGTTTTCCTAGGCTCCTCTTCCACTTGCTCTTCCTTCTTAGCGCTAGGAGGGTTCTCGAAGGTGTGAGTGAATAGTTGCTGGCTCTCGTTTGGAAATGCACACCAGCCTTCCCAGAGACTAAGTACGAGACCAACGCTGCGTTTCCACTTCTCGGCTCTAAGCCGGCCCCAGTTGAGGCGTTCGGCCGTGAGCCCTAGAGTCTCGAAGACTTTGCTCTGTTTGAGGGCAGTCTCGAAGAGCTGGCGGTAACGCCAGGCATGCCGGACCCCGCTCGTGGCCGACGACGAAAGGATGTCGCTCACGATGTAAAGACCCACTAGACTTGAACCGCTCGTATCTTGTGCCTCGGTCGATTTTGCAACTACGTCCTCAGGCAAAGGTGTCGAGTCCTGTGATACACGGGCAGGCTCTCCATCATCTCCATTCTTCTTGTATTCTGGGTTAGCGGACGTAAGTGCAAATGGTTTTACAATGTTGGTGACGATCATATCAACTATCTCATCCGCCCCTCGGCTTGAATGCGTGATGGCGAATGTCGTGACCCGAGCAACGTCCCCCTTTCGAATCCTGCCTAGCGTTGTCGGAAGGCGTGCCAGTAGATGCGTCAATCTCGCCTTGTCTAGAGGGTTTAGGTATGTTTTCTCAGTATCCGCACCTTCTGTCTGCTTGTTACCCTCGTCCTCGTAGTCTTCTTCATCAGACGAGTTGTACTCCGAGTCAGATACGAATTCGTCGATCGCAGTAGCGTACTCGTAAACTAAAGGTTTCTCAGGCGTCTTCCAAGCATGGCTTCCTTCGAAGAGGGGCAAATACTTTCCCTGTCGACCGGGATTCGCCTGAGTACCTGTGATGACCTCCCATAGCCGCCAACGATACCAAACCCCACCTTCGCTGCGCGCATCCCAGAGCCATGCCCACTTCTCGTCTCTCTGCACATCAGGCCGGGACATAAGAAGCGCCTCGAATTCTGGGCCATGCTCTAGGACTGATTCGACAACCTTGTGGATAAGCTGGATCTGCTTGATATCCCTAGGTGCTTGCACTGGGACGTATAGAATGCTACGTTGCATGGGACCAGTACCTGCCGGATCGTAAGACGAGGGGGGAGCGAACCCACGGTGGAATCCACCTGGCCGGTAAGAGTTGCTATCGTTTCCTTGGGGGACAGGTTTAGCGCCGAAGGCATGTGACGTAGAAGAGGACGTGAGACTCGAAGTCACAGTAGTGGAAGCAACGGCGGAAGATAGATGTCTGTGGAGTGATAAGTAGAACCCGTAGCCCAGGTATCTATTTTGCAGCGAGCTGACCGCGCCGTCAAGGTCAGTTGCTGGAGTTTCTTGTGACAAGGTGACGATTGCCGCCATTGATTTCCTCTCAGACCCCCCAGTATTCGCAGACGGCAGTATCTTTACATTTTCCACATTGAGGTTTTCTGGCATCAGGGCCTTGATCACCGCGGGCGAGGTTCCCGGGGGCAAGTTGGCTAGCCGTAGAGTAGGCCGTGCTATTGCCTTCTCCTCAGCGATATCCCTCGCCCTTGCATCAGCCTCATCATCACTGGTATCGAAAGCTCGCGGGATTCCCTTGGGTTTATGAACGACGCTGCCGTCACCATCGTCGTCGTGGTACCCAAGTCTACCTCTAGCTTCGTCTGGGCCTCGTCTATTGAAGGGTTGCTGGTAGTTATCGAATTTCTTCTTGCCGAAAGCCGTAGGTGCTGGGCCGAGGGACCCAGGTCCGCTCTTCATGGCCGAACCACCAGGCGGCGCGCCGAAATGTCTCTTTGCTGGCCCTCCGCCTCCAAACGCGGCATTCCCGCCCGGTCGACCGAAAGGCGCGCCTTGCTGGCGTCCCCGTGGACCATGACTGTCTCCGTCACCGCCATCATCGCCATCGTGGTCAAAACTCTTGACGAAGGTCTCGTAGACGGCAGCAGTTTCCTCGGCCTCTCGCTTGCGTTTCGCCTCGACGTCGGCTTTCTGTTTTTCGAAGGCGGACTGTTTGGACGGCTTTTGCAGCTTGGCCTCGACGTCTGGGAAGTCGGCGAGTTTCTTAGATGAAGAGGACATGGTTAGTCGGATAGGTAATAAAAGAGGGATTTCTACGTGGTGATTCGCATTCTGTCGGGTCGTGTGTTGTAGGCTATTGATGTGATTTCGAGACGTCGATCGTGTATGGGCGCGTGTAGTCGACAGATTCGTTGTTGAGTGTAGCTAAATTGTCGCTCTAGGGGGGTACCTAAAAGAAGGTGTCGGTGGTTCTTGGCACCGATGCCGATGGATGCATCTACTACTACTAATTAATTAGGTGTGGTTGACACTAAGACCACCGCTAAAATAGCTACTTAGGTACGGATTACCTTTGCGAATAGGTCCCAAACGACCCTTGTGTACCTATTACATGCATTCTAAATAAACATAATCTACTACATACCTAGGTAGGTAGGTAGGTAATCATTGTGGTGTTGTTCTTGTATAACATAAGATAACAACTTCCATTGTAACGTATTCTCCTAGGTATGTACCTCGATAAGTTACAAAGTTCCAGACTCCCCTAAGGCACGTTCCTGTAAGCCGTGATAAATAGGGTGAGATCATGAAAGCGTACTATATCTAAGAAGAGGATCTTCCAGCTTCAAGGAAGAAGTAAATGATACGACAATAAGTTTATGTATCGACGAAGAGATGCTAAACCCCCCTTAGCCATAACTCAACACTTACATACCTACTAAGCTAGACTGCTGTCTATAACAGGCATGCTCCTTATCGACAGAATTTCAGTCTTCCTATACCGACGATATACGAGCCGTCGGATGGATTTCGGCCTCCCTTCCCCCCTTCACAGTACCTAAGGGATAGATAGTATATATTAAATCTGAGGAAGAGGGGGGAAGATAGTACTAATATTTATTGTCCACAAAAAAATGGCACCACCAAGCGACTCTCTATTATCTGGACATATCTAGTCAACGGCGCCCTCTCGCTTTCGAGGATCCTTTAGGTAATAAATACCTCTCTCTAACCCACATCGGACTGATCACTATCGCGAGCAGGTGGGGTCAAGCCACGAAGTTTTATGATGTGATATGTCTCTATACATATCATATAACCTACACGACTTATAGATAAAGTACACTTCCCCGTCTGTAATATATGTTCTCTCTCTATCTGCCTTTCTTATAGAAATCAACCTAAAGGTTTAAGCGATCGAAAACAAAGTAAGCGTATCTATATATATACCATATACATATATATATCTTCTCTTGTATTATCCCTCATTCTCCCTTCCTCCCTTCCTCCCTTGCCCCCGTCATGACCGACCCCTACACCCCACCCCGCAGCATCCTGATCATCGGCTCGGGTGTCTTCGGCCTCAGCACCGCGCTCGCGCTATCCCAGCGCCCGCTCTTCGCGCAGACGCGCATCACGGTGCTAGACCGCTCCCCGGACCCCGGCGTGTTCCCGTCCAGCGACGCCTCCTCGATCGACTCGTCGCGCATCATCCGCGCCGACTACGCAGACCGCGCCTACGCGGCCCTGGCCTCCGCCGCCATCCGCCAGCACTGGCGGGTGCCCGGCCCGGACTCGGTCGGCGGCGAGGGTCGGTACAGCGAGAGCGGGCTGCTGGTCGCCGCCGCCGAAGAGCAGCCTCCATCTTCTTCTTCTTCTTCTTCTTCTTCTTCTTCTACAACAACGGGAACAGCAACAACAAAGACGACGGGCCTCGAGTACGTCAAGCGCAGCTACGCGAACGCGCGGGATCTCGCGCGCGCGGAGGGGCGCCCCGCGAGCTCGGTGCGCGCCCTGCCGAGCGCGGCGGACGTGGGCCGGGCGGCGGGGACGGGGGGTCGGCTCGGGACCTGGGGGTACCTGAACGAGGGGAGCGGGTGGGCCGACGCCGAGGCCAGCATGCGGTGGACGTACGCGCGGGCCGTGGCGACGGGGCGCATCGAGTTCGTCAACGGGCGGGCGAAGCGGCTCGAGACGGACGACGAGGACCGTCGGGTCACGGGCGTGAAGCTGGCCAGCACGGAGGGGGACGGGGACGGGGAGACGAAGACGCTGTCGGCCGACCTCGTAGTCGTCGCGGCCGGGGCCTGGACGCCCTCGCTGGTCGACCTCTCGGGGCAGGCCGTCGCCACGGGCCAGGTCATCGCGTACCTGCACATCACAGAAGAAGAGCAGGCGCAGCTCGAAAAGAACCCAGTATTACTAGACCTGACGGACGGGCTGTTCGTCATACCGCCGCGGAACCGCGTGTTGAAGGTGGCCCGGCACAGTTACGGGTACCTGAACCCGACGACCGTAGCGCAGCCCCCGCTGGGGAGACCAAACGCCCAGCCCCAACTCCAACCCCGTCAAGAACAGGGCTCGTCGTCCAAGCCCGTCGTCGTCTCGCTGCCACTGACGCACCTAGACGACGCCGGCATCGCGATCCCGCCGGAGGGCGAGGCGGCGCTGCGCGAGGGGCTGCGGAGGCTCGTGCCGTTGCCGGGGTTGCGCGATCGCCCGTTCTTCAAGACGCGCCTGTGCTGGTACACCGATACGCCGACGGCTGACTGGATCGTCGACTACCATCCCCAGTGGCGGGGCCTGTTTGTAGCTACCGGCGGCAGCGGGCACGCCTTCAAGTTCCTGCCGGTGCTAGGAGATAAGATTGCGGACTGCATCGTCGGCAGCCCTTCGGAGGAATTCAAGGAGAAGTGGAGATGGAGAGAGGTCGAGGATGTTGAAAAGGTTATTGCGACGGAAGACGGGAGCAGAGGAGGTAAACCCGGACTTGTGCTCAGCGAAGAGTGGGAGAAGAGGAGCCATAATCCAAAGCTTTAATACATGAGTTTGATTAAATCTACCGTCAAGAACTTGGAAGGCAATATCACATTGGTTACGAGATCACTAAAAAGAAAGATTTGGGCCAGAGTCATATCCGTGGAGTGAGATGTATTTCTTTATCTACTTAAGTAGGCATCTCTACTAACGGCGTCATTTACTACAAAGACCAAGGCGCATATGCGAGGCATCCGTTGCTATCAATCATCAAGCAAAGGAAGCAATAGGCATCAGCCAGGGACTTTGCAAGTATTTCACACGCAGGTTATCATGATTAACGCCATTCGGCAATCAATGTGCTGCGTGTATATATCGAGCGCATCTGTCAGAGCAGAGCACTGTGAACCGGCAACTATGGGCATCATTCAAAACGTAGATGCAGTATGCCAGCAACTCTCGACCACCTCCACAGGTCTCTTCCTTTCCTCGCATTTTCACCCCCCCCCCCCTCCTCGACCAAATTAAGACGGCATCCTCGTCCAGCGCATGTACCGTCGAAGAATGCCACGGTGCAATCTATGTAAGCCATCTGACCAGGTCTCTAGACATTTTCCGTGAAGAAAATAATCACCCGCATCTTCAAGTTTAGAAATCCATTCCTTTGTAGAACGCCAATGCAATGCAATGTAGGGTAATAGCAATGATACAAGTGAGGTAAAAAGACCGTGGACGGAGTGACGGTGCCATCGTCCACAATGTCCAGATCAACGCGAGCTCGTAATGACAAATATCGTAAAATCATGAAGGGCTGTACTCGTACAGATGCCCGGTGGAGGAGAGGGCACGGGTAGAAGCGAAGAGCACGCATCAGGAACCATCTCGGTTCCGCTGAAAACTATCCTGCTTGTGACCATCGAGAATCACTAGACCTTGCGGAAGTCTACTTTGTGTTAGTAAATGACTACCTAAAAACAATATGATGAGCCTACCTTGGAGCACAGGATAGATCATTTCAAAAGCCTGGTAGATCTCCTCACGAACTTTCGCACCAGTGAGGACAATCTTGCCGCTGACGAATATCAGGAGTACGATCTTTGGCTTGATCATACGGTAGATCAGACCAGGGAACAGCTCAGGTTCGTAAGAGCTGAAGTTGTGGTGGCGAGAGGCCAAACCCTCGAGGCGAATCGGGAACTTGATGTCGCAACTACCAACAATATTCTGGATCTTGAAGTCGGTAAACTTGGCGTTGAAGCCAAGCTTCTGGATGATACGGGCGTACTTGCGGGATGCAAGCTTCGAATCGTCTTCAGACTTCGCACCGGTAACGACCATCTTGCCCGAGGCAAAAATGAGAGCGGTAGTCTTGGGCTCGCGAATGCGCATAATGACGGCAGCAAATCGCTAGATACATAGTCAACGCACTGATCTTGATATCATGCGAACTAGCAAGGATACCGATAGAGCTATCGATACATACCTTTGGATTGTACTCCGCATTTCTCGCATGCAAGGCGATCGTCTTCAAGTCCAGACGGCAATCAAGGTTGACCGTCGCAACGATGTTTCTTTCGCATGCGAGGTAAGCCAAGGTTCAGTGATGCAAATGGTTCAGATTATACATACTGCAAGGTAGGAGTCAGACCACTTCCACCCTGAGTCGCGGCAGGAGTCGCAGCAGGTGTGGCGGGAGTCACCCCGGTACCGTTGGCAGCCTGGCCGGCTTGCGGGACAGCGCCATTCACAGATCCCTGACCGTTCTTCTCGGAGCCGAAGGAGGGAGGCGTGATATCGCCAGCACCACCGGGGAAGGAGAGAGAGCCGGGAGCAGTGAAGGCCTTGGCCTGCGCGGCAGTCGAAGGGTGGGTTTGAATGCCCTCCATCTTGTTTGCGATAGGTTCTCAGATGTGTCTCCACACGTGAGTTGATATCAGAGTATGCAGTGCTAAAAAGCCACACCAGGTCAGAACCAGTTAAAAAGATCGCGAGCGGAATGTTTTCAAGTAGGCAGGGTTGATGCACAAGATTGCGCGAATGCGAAAGTCAGGTAATGGTGCGGATGATGAGAGAGGGAAGAACATTTTGTTTTGCAGGGGCAAACAAACATATTTGTATTGCTTCTTGATGATGGGTGGAGGGTAAGTCAGCTGGTTGAGCAGCAACCACAGATACAAAGTACAACAGCCTCTACAGTTCGTTGTCACACCAACAAATCATACTCCTTTGCAAGATAATACTAGATGAGAAAGTCTTACCAGTTGGTGATGCAGGAGATAAACAAGCAAATGTCTCCCCTGTCACGTAACGGTCGACGGATCAGGTGATCGAAGACCAGGTAAGGCACGTACACACAGGCAAGGGCAAGGGCAAGGACTGCAGGAAGTCGACGATCGTAGCGCGATGGTTAGATCGGAACGACCGTGATTTTGCTCGACGAGATGCGAAGCGCAAGGTGGATGAGTATCGTCGAGGTCGGGGACCTGATGCGATGCGACAACGACGGCTGGGACTCGATCTCTTACGGCGACGACGTCGATAGTGGAGATACCAATTCGCAGACTCCTCAGAGTTCAAATCTTGTCTCTATTTTGTGGGGGAATGGTTCTTCTTGGCTACACTGCACTGTGGCCTGTGCGGCGAGATAGACTACCGATGGCGGTGGGTAGCGGAGAAAGGATCGTTGGCACGTTGGGTTCGTGGTTCTGGAGAAAGCTACTCGAGGCCCTAAATAGGTCGGGGACAATAGGACAAAGAACGACGAGCGGAGGTGCAGGTTCCTTTGTTTCTTTGTCGGTTCTGGTTGAGAGAAAGACCGATGTAGTAGACGAGTGCGGCGTGCAGAACACACTTGTAGGCAAGCGTGATGCGGGTGTTGCTAAATGAAAGTAGGAAGAGGAAGAGAAGACCAAGTTTGCGACCAACGACAATAATGACGATGGAGGCGTTGTGGGGTCGATAGGCGATCAATGACGAGATGTGTGGGGAGATGTGCTTTCTCGGTCTGTCGGTGAATGCCAGAAGAATGAAATAGAGCGGGGTCCCAACACGAGATGCCTCGAGGTGAATGAATTAAAATGGGGGAGCGAATCAAGTATTTCCAGCAGCCAGGCGTAATTGACAGGCAGTCAGCTGGCAAGAGGTGCGTGAGGCTGTGGTGAGTAATATGGGCTTTTGGGTGGGCTGGGACAGGAGGTAGGGGGACTTTTCGGTCCGGACTTCGGCGCAAGACTTTCGAAACATTCAAGTTGAGGGGATGAGCTGCTCTTTATAATTTTTCGAGGCCAGCCTCTCCCGCGCTGTGCGCTCTGACTTTTCAGGCAGCGATGCGCCCCCCAGTGCCAGCCAGTGTGGCGGAAACCCACAAAAATGCGCTCCTTGCTGCTACCTTAGTGGACGCGCTAGTGCATATGCATCCAATCAGCTGCTTTTATCTGCCCCTGATTTTAGCTGTTTAATTTTTTACTTTTCTTACTTGTCGTCACCCTCGGTTCCCACAAGTCTCTTTTTCTCCCTCTCTTTAACCCTCCTCCCAATTCACTAACCTTCCGAGGGGGAGAAAACAAACAACCTGCTCACGTCTTTGCACCACTTTCATCGCGACCATCCGAAATCTCAACTCCCTCGTTAGCCCGGCCTAGAGCGATGAATACGAGCAGATATACCGCACCCTCGGTATCGTTACCGCCACGACTCAGGACAGAAAAAAGGAAGAAAAGAGAGGCGTCGCACCATACAATCAATCATCCGCAAATCTAAGGCGGCAAATAATGCATGACTCGGTTGACCACAGCCTGCACGAAGCCATCGTCAGTTAGCCAGTCAGACCAGCCAGTCCGATGCTGGGAACTCGCACTGGGGATCGGATCCAGCAGCCACCCCGTCAAGGAATCTACTAGATTGGAGGGTGTGTGGCCAGAGCCCCGAAGAGGTTTTAGACCCCAACCGCTCCTGGGTAGCCTGGCACAAGTCCTCTCCACTCCCTGAAACGCGCAATCTGCCACACTCGGGCCCCTATTCTAATGCTTCCTCTGTTTGGTTGGCTCTTAGGGCACTAGTAGTCCCTAGTCCCGTTACCTCGGGCCACATTACGGTATTCCTCCTTGGGTAGGGGGAGAAAAATTTCATTCTGTCTCCGTTTCTTTTATTCACCAATATTACAGCAGGTTTTCATCAATCAACAGGCTACCGAACAGACAAGCACACCAGATATATCATGCCATAGGAAAAACAAGTGTTTCCCTTCAGTCATTCAAACGAAACGGTGTCATCATCGTGTGCGACCGTGACAGCTTACAGCTGGCGATGGCACTCTCATATTATTGTTTTCTTGGTACGATGATCTTCGTTGATCCGTCACAGGTCTCATTTCGGTGGTTTCGGAGGCTGGGAGTTACCCGACCGCGACCGGCAACAGGACGATGACACCATTCATTACAACGTGACGATCCAAAGGGAAACCCGATTCTTGATCTCAAAGAGCAAAACAAAAAGAAGAGAGAGTAAACAGCCATGCTTGAATACCTTGAAAGCACTATAGAAAAAGGTACCGGTTTACCGATGCCATGTTCGGGATGAAAAACATAATATAGAACTATTGGTTCTGATTTTTTCTTTTCTTTTTTTTTTTTTTCCTTTTTTCCCTGTCGGACTGAGATTTGTGTGGGATGGATGGGAGGGATACATATCCTAAAGTGACAGGTTTTTCCTAGTCTCGTATCCTTGGGTTTCACATGCCGGTATACGCAACACACAGTGGGATTTCTGCCGCCCCTTTTATTGTCTCCCTCTTTTTTCCCTTTTTCTTTTTCTCTCCTTCTAGCAGCATCCAGCCTCGCACAGCCATCCCAGCCAAATGCTGTCGTGCACAGTTTGGCAAGTCTGATTATGACTCATTTGTCGCCTCTTCCTCGTAACCCTCCCTCCCTACCCAATCAATGCATCAGCTGCATCTTTGTCCTTACAGATACCGCGCAAAGTCGGCCCTCCACCTGCACCAATCAGAACACAGCATTGCTCGGTCCTGCGTACCGCTTTTTGAAAAATTGAGTGTTGAAAATAATGCGTTGCTTCTTATTTGGTCGCATTCCGTTTGGGACTGTAGCAGCAGGCTATGTTGGTCATGGATTCCTGTCGCGTCGCGACAGGATGGATGCAAGCGCCGGGTACCTCATATTAATGCAGACGAGCTGACCATGCAAGCTGCATGAGTGCGGCTTAGACCACGCAAGTACCCTTGTGTAGCCAGTGTCTCAGCACTGTCCGACCATCTGCTGAGAGAATTCTCACACAGAAAGTTGCAAACAAACTCGTGATAAAAAGGCTCAGATAAATACACACGATCACGCAACATCAACTCATGTCTAACTTTCAAGAGGCTTTCTTTCGATTCTTCGGTACTCAATCTCGCCCTTCGTTGCATCGGCTTGATTCGTTTTCCGACTTAACACACTCTTTAAGCCTATATTATGCGCAAAGTCCTATTTCCGAACCGCGGCTACTCCACCGCGGATATTTGCGCGGTAGGTGAACTTGACCGCAAGTTAAGTCGTGGCGCACGGAAAACTGCCTCCATCAGACGGATAATATCCAGCTTGCTTGCAGGGTACAACACATTTAAGTTCAATAGTGTAGTCATTTGCGTGATGTTACAGCAAGTAACTAGGTATCGACTTGTTTGGCCTTTTCTTTCCGTATTAAATGTCTTGCCTGTCACAATTTAAAACAATCCTAGGCAGAGTATCAAAAGGATTATGAACCTAGCACAACCCGAAGCCCACGTGATCCGTACTTTTGATCTATACACAATTCCCACATTGGTAGAACCGTTGCTGGTTTACGAACACGTATGTCGTCGGTAGATCCTAGAGAACCTGGAAATTTGATCCATTATATCCATGCAGAGAGATTTACAGAATGCTGGCCTATTTAAGTTTAGGACCTAAAGAGCTACATAGCTTGTTCGAATGCTACTCTTCAAGTTCCTCTTTGTCAAAGTTATGAACCCGTGGAATTAATTCAGTATAGTCGCATCATCCTAACCTACCTTATCCAGCGACACTTCATACTATAGCACACGACCCACGGTACTTATCCGAGTCTGAAGATATCATGGTTGGTTGATAAATAGGCTTTACTTCTCTCTTCCCCATACGATGCAGCAAGATAGATGGTGTCTATCATAGTATTTAAGGCATAGGACAGAGAGATATGAGTGAATCAGCTTGCCTACCTACCTACCTACCTACCTACCTACCTACCACCACCGTTTGGCCACTCGCGAACGAGGGATATTCTGCGATTTGAGGCAAGTGCCCCGCCTATCGTTAAATTGCGATGATACTTGATAGATAATGTCTACATACTTGCCGCGACTCGTTATAGATAGTCTAGGTGATTAGCTCCGATTTAAGGTTAACTATACTTACTAGTACTAGTCAACTACCAAACCCCCGTTCTTTAAATAGGTATGACATTGCACTACTAGCTAGGATCTATCGAAGTATGGTTACTATTGATGGAAAGACTCGCGAGATGCATCACGGTTCTTATAAGAACATAGTGAGACTTGCGAAGTGTCTTTCTAGCTGATAGACCATATTATATCTGGGTAACTAGTTGATCTGCTTCATTTCCTTTTCGGGACGGACTTTAATGCTAGCTTTGCTAGATGTTGATGCCGCCACTCCAAGTCTAGAAGTTGATCGAGTCGTCGAAGGGAACTACAAAATGGAATACACAGCAAGGAGGCATATCAGTCTATAGATACAATAACCTATGAAATTGCTTGGCTATGCCAAGGTACTTAAGGTAAATTCTATCTCCATCTGACTACCTAAGTCTATAGACCTAGCTATATACTATATACCTTATACTTTTACCTAGCAATAGTTCGTGGATAGTTTTAAGGGTAGAATACACCTTGTCCCCTTAGTCTGACTACGGCGGGCACCAGCATTACTCTCAACGTTAGGCCAGTTTATTTAGGCCCTATTGGGACAAAAAAAAACCTCGACAAGCTACGGCTGATATTTTTTTCTCTTTATTTTCACAACTGACTTTTTCTCTCGCCTTGTCCGACGATAACGTAAAGCTAGTCGTATGATTCATTCTTCTACTCCCTAGTCTCCATCATCGCATCCCTGAAATCATCAGTATAGGAAGCGGTTGCTGCAGATTTACGTTGGCCTATAGAGGAGCATTGTCTCTTAACCTATGCGGACCGGCTATGTACCGAAAAAAAATGCATGACTTGATATGGGGTCGTAGCTTATGGAAGCTAATATCTTGATGCTGTAGTACACGTGTCAGAAGCTATTTATACTCACGATATACATACCTATCGGTCTCAAGGTAATGCTTGCTGTACATATAGCATCGGATAAAACTCGATAAAGGATGAGGGTAGCTATGCGGAAATAATGGATATGACAAAACTTTTTTTTTACCCTCTGGCAATAAGAGGAGGGACCTAGATTGTCGAAGGCCCGATCCGATACGGAATATGCCATGTTCACACCGCCATAATTCCTCCAGCAGGCCAAGCCAAGGACAACAACTCTTACATATGGCCACGTATCAATAACTTCAATATTTATCTCTCATACACTATCTGGAAGATAGTCTCTGCTTCTGGTAGTCCATCCACGTGGTTGCTGCGTATCTGATAGTTTAGCACCTTCCATGTTCCACTATGGTATTGCTCCCATGCGGATAGACACGTTGTCGAAGACAAGTAGCTAAGTAATTTGTGGCCGATTCGTGGATGATTGAAAGAAATCAGATTATATTACTTTATAGCTTCTAGTAACCTTTTTAGTGGTGGGATATATGATTAGCTACAAGTGCTGTCTTTTGCTAGCCGAAAATGGGATGATTTCTTTTCTATTGTCCTTTATGCCAACTCATGGAAGGGCCATACCGCGGAGAAGGTACATGTAATGCTACCAGTGAACATAACCTCCGCTGGTGTGTACTTCCTAAGTAAGTGTTGTCAGCTTCGGGTGCCATGCCTCTAGGTGGAACACATCATTTTGGGAATGAGAGGCTTTGAATGGAGCCTGGAGTTAAGATACCAATGCGGCTGGGAGAAAGGTTTCTCGTAGGTCATGACTCTCCTAAAGTTGATCCCTGGTATGGCAACATAGGAGGTAAAGCCAAGTCACTCGATCAAGATTCTTTTATGCAACTGTGTTGCATCACTTAACTGCCGAGATACTCTGGTTTTCGACCTAGTAATGCTTATTACCATCACGGTTAGATGCAGGACGGAATGGACGTATGTCGTATAGATTAGGCACTGTTTTGGTATTGACAGGAGAGCTATCATATTCGTGTTATATGACCATATTTACGCTGGAATGTTTATATATTAATCAGACTTAAGCGACGCACTTCATGCAGCTTGCCCTCGTATAGTAGAGGGGAGCCTTCTTGCAGAAGCTGAAAGATATGGACGTCACTTAAAAATTCAATTTGTTCAAGTGTCCCGATAAGCTATTGAAATTTGGAAGTCTTAATCCTCGTGTGCCTAGGTAATTATAACTTTCTACTAAAGGATCCGGTAGAATGACCATAGAGCCGAGGTGCTTATAGCCAAATCGCGATTAACTTTGCTTCATGTTTTTCATATTTCTAGAACACCAACTTCTTATTCGACAAGGTTTTGAGCAGAGCAGAGCAAAGCTTAAAGCGGACTGGGAAACAACTTATTTTCCTTTGGCACAAGCACAATAAGCATTCTTCTAGGGTAGGCCCAGCGGGTGACAGCCTAGTTCGGGCTTCTCGTACGAGTCTGTTGAATCGGGACAAGGCAGACAGGGACACGGGATCTCTAATTACTTGTTAGATACCGATATCGAGAAAAGCATCTGATCACCGGTAAAATCATGCAAGCAACCGTGGAATGCTTGTGAAATGGGCACAATTTAATTTGTTCAATATGTCCTCTCTCCACAATGACTGGCCGGCTTTGCTGGCTGTGCGACGGCCTTTCGTACGTCGGGAGCCGTTGGTGTTTCACTGCATGTGATGCTAGATATTAACCTAGATTACGTGCCTGGTAGATCTGGGCAAGTCGCGGCTCTGATGGCAAGCGGACTGTGTACCTATTTCATCGGAAAAGGTCGGCGGCACCCGGCATGCTCACCCCGGGAGGATCTTCGGGGGCCCGGATATTGACACCATACCTGGTAGTGTAAAGTAAGTGATGATGGAATTGTGTGGGGGAGCCAGTCGAATTGCCCCACGGTTTGAGGCTATCTCGACGGGGTATCCCACGCTCCTATCCGTCTGTTGACAAGGGGGTCCCTGGTAAAGGGGCACGTGCCCTAGACTAAAGATAAAAATAAAAATAAAAATAAAATACAGAATGGCAGAAAAAGATTTTTCGATAGAGACATGCGTGTAACTCGTTTGTTGGTCGGGTCACAGATCTACCCAGACAGCTTCATCTCAACCGGTTTAGTCTACGGTGCCTAGACTGGCAGACTGGCACCCAGAAACCAATCGAAATGCTCCGAACGGCTCTTCCCCCCTTATCTATACTATCAGTCGGTAAGCTAGGGCGAAGAGAGATACGTATATGTTCGCATTACCACATTATTATCTCACCAAGCCGTTCTCCATTGGGAGACTTGGAAGCTTCCCTGGCTTTTAGAGAAAAAGAAATGTGTCCGCTGGTACTTTCCACCAGCTGTTGAACAAGCCTGACCGCTCTCCACACATAGATTCACCTTTAGTTCAACTGTGCATGTATTTGTGAGCGTGGGCCATCTCAGCTGAGTTTAGGACGTCGCCCTGTTCCGTTTCTAGACCTCCATTTCTTCTCTAAGACAACCGACTCAAGTGTTGTCGCCTTGCTGCGTTCAGTGACGATCACCCTGCTGGGGACGAGAAGACACTATCTATCACACGTGACTAGTCTGTAAAGGTCATCAGGACGTTGCAGCTACAGGCGACTATTATTCCCTCCTTTGGTATCTGTGTATTCTGGGTTTATCCTCTTTTCGCAGTAATCAGACTGCTTAAGAAGGCAAAATGACCGTTATTGACATCAATAAAGACTTGGCAGCCCTCTTCTCAAGCCAGGTCAAAGCGACGCCCGATGCTGTGGCTCTGGAAGATGGGCCCATTAGCTTAACTTATGCGGAGCTTGACCAGAAAGTTGAGGCTCTTTCTAGCCGGTTCCGCTCCCACGGCGTTGGCCGTGATGATCTAGTCGGCGTCCTTCTAGGCCGCAGTGCCGATTATGTTATATCCTGTCTCGCAGCACTTCGCGCTGGCGGTGCGTTTCTTGTCCTCGAACTGGCATACCCTCCCGGGTTACTATCAGATGTCGTCGAAGATGCTAGGCCGACCATAGTGGTTACCCATAGAGCCTATATTGGCCAGATTAAGGCAGACATACCACTAATTGTTCTTGATGAGCAAGGGTCAGATGCAAACGGCGACGCTTCGGCTGATGCAGCCCCAAAGCCATTACCTGCGGAGGACGACCTCGAACGACTCGCCTTCGTGTCATACTCATCCGGAACCACGGGACGTCCCAAGGGGATTGCTAACCCTCACAGGGCAGCCGTACGTTCGTATGATCTGAGATTTGGTCTAAGCGATCTCAAACCGGGCGACCGCGTCGCTTGCAATGTCTTCTTCATCTGGGAAATACTGCGTCCGCTTCTTCGAGGAGCCACAGTGGTCACCGTCCCAGATGAGACAAGTTATGACCCCGTTGCTCTTGTCGAGCTGCTGCGCTCGAAACGCATTACCGAAACCCTCATGACCCCTACTCTTCTGACGACAGTGCTTGCCCGACATTCACAGCTAGGAAATCGCCTGAAGGACTTGCGCACTGTATGGCTAAATGGCGAGGTGGTCACTACAGACCTGGCACGAAGGGGACTAAAGGCACTCCCGAACGCTCGTTTGCTTAACTGTTACAGCGCCAGCGAAACACACGAAATCGCCTGTGGAGATATCCGAGAGATGTTTGATAGTGAGGCTCAAGTTGTTCCTGTCGGACCTCCACTAGACCCTGAGCACACGTACATCATTGATGAGGATGGAAATAGGGTCGAGGCCGGTCTTAGCGGTGAATTACTTGTTGGCGGCGATCTTCTAGCCCGGGGATATCTGAATCTCCCGGAGACTACAGCTAAGGCTTTCAATCAGGATCCATTCGATCCAACACCTGGAGCTCGCGTGTATAGGACTGGGGATACAGCAAGAATGCTTCCCTCTGGACTCCTCGAAATCACAGGCCGTGTCGGATCTATGATTAAAATTAGAGGCTACAGCGTGCAACCTGGCGCTGTCGAGAATGCAATCGTCACCCATTTGGCAGTTCGACACTGTGCCGTTGTCGCCCACGGCGATGGTCTTGACCGCCAGCTCCTCGCCTACGTTGTTCCCGATAAAGAAGAACCGAGAGATCGCACACCCGTTGTCATCAACGAAGCTGGATTCAGCCCTTCGGCACGGAGGACACTCACTGCGCACCTGGCACATTATATGATCCCAGCGCTCTGGGTTGAGATGGAATCCTTGCCCACTCACGAAGTGTCTGGAAAAGTCGACCTCAAATGCCTGCCTCCTCCAACCAGGGCTTCAAGTCCTACCAGGTCCGCGACCAACGGAGAAAAGAAGGACACAGATCGAAAGATAAATATTGAGGACATCGCAAAATTGTGGGCTGCCTCTCTCAACATACCATATAAAACAGTGATGCAACAAGACCACGACTTTTTCGATCTAGGAGGCCATTCTTTGGCACTAGTTGACCTCGTCACGAGGCTCACAAGTGTCTACAGCTTTTCTGTTCCCCTCGCACGTCTCGCAGGAAACCCGACTCTCCAAGGACACTTGGATGTTGTTAAAGACGCTCGCGATGGACATACTGCAGCACTGCAGGCCGACCTTCCTCGTGTCTTGCGGGCTGACTCTATCCTTCCAGCAGACATTCAACCTAAAGGAGCCAAGATGAAGCGACTTAGTGAAGCGGATACTGTTTTATTGACTGGAACAACTGGTTTCTTGGGCGCATTCCTTCTCAGCACCATCTTAGAGACCACATCAGCCCGCGTCATCTGTCTCGTTCGTTTTGCTGACCTATCCAACGACAATTATGCGGCCTCAATGGCCCGGATACGGAATAACCTTCTCGACCTTGGACTCTGGAATGACTCGATGCTCGACCGTATTGAAGTTGTGCCGGCGAACCTGGCACGGAAGCGCTTTGGCTTGACACCCGACGAATTCGAGGAGCTGGCCTTGCGCGTGCAAGTCATTATCCACTCTGCGGCCACTGTCAACCTCGTATACCCATATGCTGCCATGCAGGGTGCTAATGTCTTCGGTACCCGTGAGATCTTACGACTCGCTTGCTTAGGAGGCGCGACCGTCCACCATATTTCGACCAACGGCGTACTGCCCACCTCTATCGAGGGCTGGGCAGAAGACGCTATGGTGGATGTCGATGATGTGCCAGAGAAGTTGATAGATGGGTACGGACAGACGAAGTGGGTAGCTGAACGGCTCATCCTTGAGGCTGCCAAACGAGGGCTACCAGCAAGAATCTATCGCCCTGGTACTATCAGCGGTCACAGCACCTCTGGTTCTACAAATACGTATGATCTCCTAAATGCGTTGATAGTAGAGTCTCTCCAACTGGGTTATGCACCGGACATCGAAGGTTGGTACGCAGAGATGACCCCAGTTGACTTCGTTAGCAAGGCAATCCTAGCCCTTGCCGACCTTGCCGACACAGACCAGCGCGTTTTCCACCTAGGAGATCCCAAGCCGGTGACGACGCAAGACGTGTTTAACTGCCTGGCAGAGCTAGGATACCCAACACAGCCGCTTGGGTGGGATGAGTGGGTTTCTCTGTGGAACGAGAAAAGGGGTTCTGGCAAGGGAGATAACATTTTCACTGTCGACATCCTCCGCCGCGGTATGCCCACGATCGAGTTCCTCAAGTGGGTAACCGTGCTGAAAGATCCCGCGACCCAGCCTCTGCTCGCCAAAGCTGGCCTTGAACGGCCAAAGATCGATGGCCAGCTACTGCAGATATACGCCCGCCATTTCTGTGCCAGGGGCTGGCTCCTGCGCCCACCTCGCCGAGACGTGTCTGGCGTATCTGTAGTCTCGACGAAGAGAGGCCCGCTGGCCGGTCGTGTCGCAGTGGTCACAGGAGCATCGTCCGGTATCGGAGCCGCCGTCGCCACGGCCCTGGCAAAAGAAGGCGCGCACGTCGCCCTCGCGGCCCGCCGCACAGAGGCGCTTGAGAGCCTCAAGCGCAAGATCACGGCTGCAACCCCCGGCGGCGGCGGCGGCAAAGTCCTCGTCCACCAGACGGATGTCACGGTCCGCGAGCAGGTCGAGGCGCTCGTGCGCGTGACGGCCGAGCAGCTCGGCCCCGTCGACATCCTCGTCTCGTGCGCGGGCGTCATGTACTACACGCTGATGGCGAACACGCAGACGGACGAGTGGGACCGCACCGTGGACGTCAACTGCAAAGGGCTGCTGCACTGCCTGTCGTCCACGGTCCCCGGGATGCTTGCGCGTGGCGCCGGCCACATCGTCGCTATCTCGTCCGACGCCGGGCGCAAGGTGTTTCCCGGCCTCGGCGTCTACTCGGCGAGCAAGTTCTTCGTCGAGGCCACGCTGCAGAGCCTCCGGCTCGAGACCGCCGGATCCGGACTCCGCGTCACTGCCGTGCAGCCCGGCAACACGGCCACGGACCTCCTCGGCATGTCGACCGACGCCGAGGCTATCAAGAAGTACGGCGAGCCCACCGGCGCAAAGGTTCTGGAGCCGGCGGAGGTCGCGGATGCAATCGTCTATGCGCTGCGCCAGCCGCCGCACGTGGCTGTTAACGAGGTTTTGATTGAGCCCAGGGACGAGCCGATCTGAGTTTGCCGCCGGTAGTGAGGAAGTTATTTGGTCGTTCTATCAACGGAGGGAAGGCTGGGGCTTAAAAAGGGGAGGGATAGAGGGGGGTTTTTAGATGGTGATCCCGGCAACGCATACTTCAACCTGTTTAGAGATCATACACACGTGATAATTGTTATTTACTTCAACGCATGATGGCCCATCCAACATTTGCCATCACTTTTTTTCTCACTCACGAAGTCTCATCGTCATTAATGTTACCATCTTGGAATCCCCAACAAGTCGGTTTGTCTTACCTAGATAGATAGGATTGGGTACGGTACAAATACCGGTTATATTTATATATATGTGTAGAATACGTAGTAGAACTCCATCTACCTCAAAAAGAAGAACAAGAAAAAAAAGAAAAAGGGGAAAGACGGGTCGGTTGGAAGATGGCGCTGAATGGGTTATAACGATATAGACATAGGCAGACATACAAACAGATGAACATGATCGGTGAAGAGGGTACTGAAAACTGCAACTAAGGAATATGTAGTCAGTGAAAGCCTTTATTGCATGCATCAGCTTTCGCGTCACTTCATTTTCAAACTTAGTTTCAAACTAACCCTGCCGAGGCTTTGGAATGTGATAGATGTGAGTCGAGATTGCTTGGCTTGTATATTACTCCTTACTAGAAGTTAGAGCGGTCTGTGTCTACTCTCTACATGTGACGTGCTCAGGTTTCATACCCTCTGAGCAGGGAAGGGAAGGGAAGGGAAGGGAAGGGAAGGGAAGGGAAAGAGGGCAGCGAACTATCGTAATGTGTGCGTGACCGTGAGAATGACACGATTATCCGTATTAACGATGTCTTCAATTGACAACGCTCTCAATTTCAAATCGTGGGGAAGAAGAACAAGAAATCTTCCCTCTACGCCGCTAGGTGCATCGCGCCACTACTATCACAACTCATGTCACAAAAGGTCGATTCATTAATGTATCGTGCGGAGTAATGGTGTTTTAAAAACTTCGTGTGATTTATATAATAGGTATAAAATAATCAAAAAAAAAAACCTAGGATATCGCCTCCGCCTCCATCCGATCAACCTTCTATGTCGGTTTGGGTTGACTGACTAGTAGTAGTCCCTTCGCTCTGAGTGATAATATGGTACATGTTTACATGGTGGTGAGAGCCACTTAGTTAAGCGGGTTAGCAACGTCGAGGTTGAGCAGATCATCGCTCTGCTGTGCCTAAGCACCGGCCTGGGCATTAGCACCACCGCCAAGCAGGCCGCTGAGGGCGTCGGTCACGTCACCGCCGGCACCACCACCAAGCAGGCCGCTCAGGGTGTCGGTCACATCACCAGCGGCACCAGCAGCGTCACCACCAGCGACATTGTCGAGTAGTCCGCCAACGAGGTCACCGGCACCACCTGCACCGCCGAGAAGACCACCGAGTAGGTCACCTACACCACCACTTCCGCTGGCATCATCAGCAGCAGCATCATCCTGAGCATCGGCGGCATCCTGCTGGGCGTCGGCTTGATCCTCCTGGTCGGCATTGTCATCGGCATTGTCGTCTTGAGCAGCAGCGTCATCATCAGCAGCCTCCTCTTCAGCAGCGGCTTCCTCTTCAGCAGCGGCATCTTCCTCGGCTGTAATTTTGAGTAAGCGTCATCCTTGAGACTGTTTACAAAAATAAAGGGGGACTAACCGTCGGCATTATTGCCATCGTCGACAGCGGTTCCGTTTGATGCAGCAGCTGCGGCTTCTTCCTTCTTAGGCATCCGAACACTGAGGCCAGTGTACCGGAGGTCCAGGGGTGTTGCCCGTCGTCGTCGCTGTGACCCACAGGTTAGTATCAATCCATATCCCTCAAAATATAGACAAAGCTTACACTGGCCGCAGCGATAGCGTTGGCAACATTCTCTTCCTCTTGCAGGCGAGCCTTGAGAGCGTGGTCGCTAGGAGCGCGTATCTGAACATCTTGCTGCATGCCCGGGGCAGGGAGGGCAGCGACGAAGGAGGCGCTGGCGCCCAGCAGGACCATGATAGCTCCGAAGTTCTTCATTTTGAAGGAATGAATGAATCTAGCTGGATAATAAAATCGGGTGATAAGGAATGATCGAATAAAAAGTTGAAATTGAAAGAAGGTAAGGAGCACAGCTGCATCGATAATTAGTCCATGGTATTCATCTGTAGGCGGCGTTGTAGTTGACTTACCTCTTGGAATAGAAACAAGAATAGAAGGGATACCCGATGCCCAAGATGAATGTAGTCGTATGGTGATAGGGAAGGAAGACGGAAAATACGGCACAGGGAGAAGCACGTTTTATGTTCAAGTGAAGAAGACTGAGTCTTCGAATGAACCCGACTCCCAACCTTGAATTTACTGCTACCTTGGTACAAGGCTCTCGAACCCCTATAATGATGAGACGACATCTCGAAGGCTGTGCTTCGGGTTACAGGCAACCCCGTTCTGGCATCCTGGCTACATCGACCCACAATGAGTTTACATGTGTAAAGACAAGATTCAAGACCAGGAAACATGACAATATGAAAGACCCCTATGAAAATTGGCAGCCATAGTGAAGGCGTAGTTGAGAAGGTCGAGACCCACTCAGACCAAACAACATCTAGTAATTATTCTAAGATGCCAAAACGTAGGCGAGTGTGATAAGATCACCGTCGAGTAGATCATACACGTTGCGTTGGGAAAGATTGTCCCCCAGGTTCGAGTTGGCGCTGGGGAAAGTAAGCAGATCTCTCTTGGGGATCATATGAGGTACCGTGGGAAAAGTATAGCGCCAAGCACACAAAGGCGATCGTTACCTCCAATAAAGTGCCGGATCTGCTGGATGCCAAGCGTGCCAGGGGGCCTCAAACTCCTGCCGAGGAATATCAAACGAGCCTCAAACAGGCACGTCCACGGCGAAGATGGACAAATGTAGCTAGCCTCGCGTGCGAAAATGACGATAGACGGCGAAGATGGTTTCACTCGCGGGCGTCAAACCTGATGATTCAAGATGCCTTCTTTCAGGAAGGTTCGTTTCCGGTTGCACCCAGGAGTCAATTCGGAGGATTGCGCTGGTTTAGGACGAGGCAGCGGCATTGCGTGATAAATACTACTTATGAGAACTCAAGCAAGAGTAGAGGGATGTTACCTAGAGAGATAGAAAGAAAGAAAGAGAAAAATAGATAGAGAGAGGGAGAGGGAGAGAGAGGCAGTGCTTTGTTGATTCGGATGGTGTTGTGCCAAAACGTCTCGCGTCCGAACAACTTGGGATGCTAGAGCAAATGGCAGCGTCTCGTGGCTCTCCACGAGAACTGAAGCTTAAAAACTGGAAAACCGGACTTTGATCGATCACTACTGTAAATAGAAAGAGAGATATCACCGTTCGACTCGACGATTGACATTCCTTCATTTCTCCTCCCATCATGCGCATTGCGGCGCATTGGAGGTTGCTCGAACAATGTCAGCCGAGTTGACGCGGGATGTGCGGCGATCGAAGCCAAGGCAAATCACCAGTCTTCCGCATGATCTTGGCCAACGAGACCAACGATCATAGCAGGTCGCTCTTAAGTTACCGAACCACGGCCTTTCTCTCGATTCTGCTCGATGATCTGCAGTTATGGGGGAATTACGGGTGAGATGAGGGCACATTCAGGAGGTATGACGACAGAGGGAATTGAAAGAGATGGAGGGAGCCGAGAACCTTAGGTCCATTGATTAAGTTGACAGATTCTTGGCACGTGTGACTTTGATACATGCATACATGTGTACGTACCTATGTATGTAAGAGAATTTCGGTATGCCCGGGCATTGGAGAATATTTACCTATCTACTTTAAATACATAACTACCTAGCTTACCTGCTCATACCTCGGCAACTCCCGCTAAACTTAGATTGTATGTAATTCCTAAATGATGATAGGCTCTACAACCCCCTGTAAAAATAGTGTACCCTGCTGGTAGAGTGGCCCGACTTAGGGCGGGTTACAGCGGCATTGGCATTCTGAAAGCTGTCGCCCAATCAACTGCGAGAATTCCCTCGAGGCAGTTTTCACAAGCTTGCCGGTCGAGATGATTTTTCTTTTTTGATGTCATCGTCATCCACCATTCATATTCTTTCTGGCTCTTCAGATTTGGCCATTGCGCCCCCGACCGTTGAGTCTGGAAGATGAACGCCAACACCCTTCACTAATGGCGTCTGAAGACCGGTGACAAGTTTCAATCCTACAAATTCCTAGCAACTCGAAACATTTTGAGCCGTCGACTCGTCGTGACTTGGCTGAGCGGATTCGGTTTCAAAGTAGCCATGACGATGTCCACCTCCCTGTCTCTTCAAACCCTTGTGCGCCGCAGCGCTCAACTGCCGATCACGGCAAGAATAGCCCACAGGCTCTGTCAATCGTCGTCGTATTCTTCCTCAGCGCCGAGAGCACCTCGAACACGCTGTTCCGCTGCGACAATCGCATCAACCCGTCGTCCCATAGTCCGAGCCTTCTCTTCCACCTCTCCCAGGCATGTTCAAGAAAGCTTTGATCCCCAGTCTGTCGATCGTGAAAGCGACGAGGTCGATGTGTGCATTGTCGGGGGAGGTTAGTGTCTCTCCAACCTGACCGTACAGACTACGTAACTTCGTCGTGCTGATGATAGCATTCTGTCTGGCTAGGCCCTGCCGGACTCAGTGCTGCCATTCGCTTGAAACAGCTTGCTAGCAAGAATGGCAACGAGGAATTCCGAGTGCTCCTGCTGGAGAAAGCTGGCGAGATCGGGGCGCATATCCTCTCCGGAGCTGTTATACAACCCTCTGCCATCAACGAACTATTCCCCGACTGGCTTGACGAAGCCAACGAAAGCCGTTTCGAACATGCCACACCTACGGCCGGAGACAAGATGAGGTTCTTGACCAAGTCTTCGGCCATTCCCGTACCGATCCCGCCCCAGATGAACAACCACGGCAATTACATTGTGAGTCTCAACCAGTTCACCAAATGGCTTGGGGAGCGAGCCGAACAACTTGGTGTCGAGGTGTACCCTGGTTTCGCCGCGTCTGAGGTACTCTACAAGCCCGACGGTTCGGTTATGGGTGTTGCGACCAACGACCTTGGCATAGCGCGAGACGGCAAGCCCAAAGACAGCTTTGAACGAGGCATGGAGTTTCACGCAAGAGTTACCATATTTGCAGAGGGATGCCATGGTAGCCTGACCAAACAAGTTATCAACAAGTTCGACTTGAGGAGAGACAGTGAGCCTCAGACCTACGGCCTAGGACTGAAGGAAGTCTGGGAAATCCAGCCTGAGAAGTTCAAAAAGGGTGAAGTCGTTCATTCTCTGGGGTACCCGCTACCATGGGACACCTATGGCGGTGGATGGCTGTACCACTTTGGGGAGAATCTCGTGAGTCTTGGACTCGTCGTAGCCTTGGACTACTCCAACCCGTGGCTATCTCCATACGGTGAATTCCAAAAGATGAAACAACACCCGCTGTACAGATCTGTCCTCGAAGGAGGTAAGTGTATCTCATATGGTGCGAGAGCCCTGATAGAGGGCGGATTTCAATCAATTCCCAAGGTTGCCTTTCCCGGTGGTGCATTGATTGGCGATTCTGCCGGGTTTGTCAATGTCCCCAAGGTAAAAGGCACACATAATGCTATGAAGTCCGGGATGCTTGCTGCCGAATCTGCTTGGACCGCCCTAACAGCGGGCACCACCGGAACGGTCTTCCTTTACGACTACGAGGGTTCTCTCCGGAAGTCGAGCATCTGGAAGGAGCTGAAAGAGGTTCGGAATATCCGACCCTCCTTCCATAATCCTTTAGGAGTCTATGGCGGTATCATGTATTCTGGGCTAGAAACGTACATTCTCAAGGGCCGCGTTCCCTGGACTCTGAAGAATAAGCAAACGGACCATGGAGCTACTAAACCTGCGGACCAATGTCCTAAGATAGAATATCCTAAGCCTGATGGGAAGATAAGTTTCGATATCTTAACGAGCGTCTCACGCACTGGAACGAACCACGAGGAAGATCAGCCCGTTCACCTGCAGGTGGAAGACTGGGATGCTCATGCCCTGGAGACATGGCCTAAATACAAGGGCCTGGAGAACAGATTCTGTCCCGCTGGTGTGTACGAATACGTCGAAGATGATTCAAAGTCTCTTGGCGTCAGATTTCAGATCAACTCTCAGAAGTAAGTATTCATAGGCCTTCTGTTGTCGTTAGTTCGTAGCAACTATCGTCATTAGCGGACTCTATAGATAGGCTTCCACTAACATGCCTGAACTAGCTGCATTCACTGTAAAACCTGCGATATTAAGGCTCCTCACCAGGATATTAACTGGGCCGTCCCGCAAGGCGGTGAAGGACCAAAATATTACATGACCTGAATAATCACACCTCCGGTGCAGTATGCGGATTAACCCCCCACGAGACCACGCAGCCCTCCACCTGAAAACTGCTTCAGTTGCCGGCGAGGCCCAACTTAATTAAGACATTTACGGAGGTAAACGGATATAAACCAGGCAATCGTAGCGATCTACACCACCTCTCTGGCTTGGCGATGGACAGGGGTCGAGCTCGTGTGAAGCTCTCTTTTATAGCAGGTGCTTTGAATTCTCACGTCAAGGATGTGGAGAACTAACTCTGGATTTACGCTTTAATTGCAACATGACGAACAGAAAAAAGAAAGGACTGTTCAACCTCTGAACATCGCTAGTGGATTATATTCAACATGGGATTGACGAGGCTGAAGGCTCGGCACTCGTATGAGTCAAGTAGCATTCTATAGCTAGTCTATAAACTTGCATATGCATGTAGTTTACATAAGATTTCTATCTTAGAAATAGTGCTGTACTATAGATAGAGTTCGAAAAGTACTACCATTTGTCACGCTTCCCTATAATGCGGACAAGGGTCCATTCAGTTAAGGTTGGTCGATATAATGTCGTGGACTAGGGCTCTATCTCTGTTATTAAAGCGGCTCGGTTCCCCGTGCCACGCAAATGCCTCAATTGATTAATTATCCAACCAGGGCTGTTAGATTTGGGACGACTGGTAATCCTATAAGTCCCCCCAGCTGAAAACAAGCAACAACTTAGTCACCCGTACAACCAGGAACTCCGAACCCTTTTTATGGGCCATGGACGCCGTACCCGGAACTCCGAGCGACACCCACGAGTTACATCAGCATATCATTAACACAGACGAGTTGCTATGGGACCAGGCTGCCGCCCGCGACGGCTCGCAGGAACTGAACTTGAGCTACTGTTACTCGTTCTTGAACATGTTCATTGAACCGTCGCCTGCCGTCATCGACACTAATATCGAGATGGGTGCTGGTTCCGGGACGGAGTTTCGGTGCACCCTCTGCAAGAAGACCTTCAAACAGAGTAAGTGTTATGTACATCGATTATCCCCCCCTCGTTCTCTTCCCTCGTAACCAAAAGATAAAATTTTTTTTTTCACCATCTTGTTGTCGTTTCATACATTGTTGAATACATAGATGGTGTAAATATCAACTCATCGTGACCGCTTGTATCTGTAGAATCGTCGCTGGTGCGCCACGTGAAGAAATGCACCCTCGAGCCCAAGTTGAGCGTGCGGCAGAAGGCATGTCGGTAAGTTTCACCCCCCTCCCCGTTTTTCCGCAACTTGTCGGAATGAGATATGGCATTCCCCGCACGACTTCTTCGTGAACAAAAAAAAGGGGGTGGGGATCTGTTGGGCTTATATGATACTCTGCTCACCATCTAGTCATTGCACTGTAGCCAAGGCGCGATGCGATCTCCAGAGGCCGTCGTGCTCGCGGTGTTCCTCGCGCGGAGTCTCCTGCGCGTACGCGAGGCCGCCGGCCCAGTCCAGGGCGACGACGGAGCAGCAGCAGCCGCCGCGGGACGTGATAGGAGCCAGTAGTAGTAGTAATAGTAGTAGTACTACTACTATGGGCACGCCTTCGTCCCTCAACTTTGGCTCCGTCGTCTTGCAAGGGAGCGGCGGCGGCGGCGGGGGAGGAGGAGACCTCGTCGCAGACCCGGCTTACCTGAACGCCACCGCCTTTCTTGACCTGGCAATGGCCGCCGCCGGGAACGGCAGCGCCGTGACGACGCCGGATTTCTTCCCCTGCGCGTCCGAGAACATGACCCCGCCCGATACCAGCAGCGCCGGCGGCTCGACGTCGGACGACCTGGAGAACCTGCCGCTCGTGCCGCTGATGGACCTCGCGAACGCGCGGTTCGATGGGGACGACGAGGGCGGCGGTGGCTCGACGTCACCGTCTTCGGAGGCGGCAATGGCCGTGAGGGGGCAGGCCACCGAGGTCGAGAGCTGGCTCCTAGCGCTGGCCTCGCAGCCCGTGGTGCCGGAGTATGTAATTTCAAGAGTTCACTTCCCCCCTTTTCGTCCTGTCTCGGGAAGCTAGAATTTCCTTATCTTGACAGTTTGAGAGCATCTTGCTCCCGAGACATGCATTTTAACACCCCCCCCCCTTTTTATTATTATTCTTTACTAGAAAGAGTAGCTCTTAACTTACGTTTTGGAACCAGCCCGCCCGAGCTCGTCCAGCATAGTTCGCAGACCGTGTTCCGCATGTTTCGCTCGTGGCCGCGCATGCTCGCCAAAGGCATCCAGCTCCCGCCCATCGTGCACTTCCTGCAGTTTCGCGAGGGCGCGCCCCGGCCCCTCGCTAACTGCATCACGCTGTGCAAGATGTGGGCTGGGCAGGCCGAGGACTCGGCGCAGATCGTCGAAGACGCCGTTAGGACCGAGGTCGAGAGTATTCTCGCCAAGGTGAGTTTTATTCTCTGTAGTTTATTTAAATCCTTTCTTTCTTTCTTTCTTGTGTGTGCGTATATTGCAAAATGAAGGGTCTTCTAACTCAAAACAGTACCACACCTACGACGCGCCGACCCTGCTGGCCGCGACGCAGAGTATCGTGATTCTGATGCTGGTGCTGCTCTTCCCGTCGAGATGGCAGTCCTCCATCTCGGTCGTGCCGCTGCCGCTCTTCGCGCAGCTCCAGCAGATGGCGTACCACGTGCTCTCAACGGGCACGGCGCTACAGGAGGAGGAGCAGAACGTGCACGGTCGGCAGCGCCCCCTTCTGCCGCCGCCGAGCTGGTGCGTCTGGGCCCACGTCGAGGCCAAGCGCCGCGCCATCCAGGCCCTTTACTTCCTCTACTGGGCCTACAGTGTCTACCACGGCTCGCGCCACTTCAACTGCCTCGAGCTCGGCCGCATGCTTGCCCCCGGCCCCCGCTTCCTCTGGCAGGCCACCGACGAGGCCACCTGGCGCGGACTTTACATCAAGTGGCTCGCCCAGTGGAACGAGGAGGGCGGCACCCCGGGCCTGCTGCAGGCTGAGTTCTTCCTCGTGCAGCGCGGCCCTGTCATGGATCGACGCGCCGAGATGTGGCTTGATGACGCGGATGAGCTGGGCATTTTGATGCTGAGTATAGGTGAGTAGCTAGTTTGTGACCTTCATTTTCCTTAACTGCTGTTCCATCTTTGTCTTCGTTGTTATGACAAGGGGGAAGAGCATACGCGATGTGAGATTTGAGACGATGACCGCAGTAGCTAACTTCTGGTGGCATAATAGTAAATGCTTCTCAGCGGGATCTTTCGCAGATTCCGGGCCCGGTTGATGATAGGATAGGATAGAGGAGTGAACTTGAAGCATAGACGACCGGTGATCTAGATTGGTTGATTATCGTACATGGTATTAGATTTTGATACCCTAGCGACGCTGGTCGAGATATATGAAAACAGGACATTTATTATTTGGCTAGATATACATAGTACTTTCGTGGCTCGTATAAAGAGTTGAGCCTGGAATGCTCTACCTACCCATTCCTGAAGTAAGTTGTGATCGGCTCGGAAACTGTACGCAAGACACAACTTCTGAAGAGTTCCGTCTCTCTAGTGCTGGTACGTAGAGAAGTAAATTTCTAGATTCTACTCTAAGGATAGTGGGCCGTTCTATGAAGAGCTTTAGAAATGCTTGTTTTGAGAGTGGAATCGCCGTACCGCGAACTCCGAGAGGCTAGATTTGCTTTGTCACATGTTCAGACAACCCAGAAAAGGAAGATATTATTATAAAGCTACCTACCTACATATGAGGAAACCATCCATCTTAACACATATATACATCCTTAGTGTATCGTGAAAACGAGGCGCGAATAAATGAACGTAATGAAGCACTAATTCATCGTCCATCTTTCCACCGTCCTATTCACTCCTTTTTTCCCCCAAACCCCTTTATCTTCCTGCCGCTACCAAGACCATAAATCATGGCAGACGATCGCGCCTTCGACATAACCATACTTGGCGCCACAGGCTGGACCGCTACCATCTGCGCGCAGCACATCGCACGCACGCTACCCACCAACCTCCGCTGGTGCATCGCCGGCCGTTCCCCCAGCAAACTCGAAGCCCTAGCAGCGGACCTCCGGCGTACCAACCCGGACCGCCCCGCGCCCAGAATATCCGTGCTCCCGGACCTCTCCCCGGCCTCCCTCGAGCCCCTCGCCCGCAGCACCCGGGTCCTCATCAACGGCGTCGGCCCGTACCACAGATACTCGACGCCCGTGGTCGCCGCGTGCGCCGGCAGCGGCACGCACTACGCCGACTTCACGACCGAGACGCGCTGGGTCGCCGACATGGTGGCCGCGTACGACGCGCCCGCGCGCTCCACCGGCGCCATCCTCATCCCCTCCATCTCGCTATCCAGCGCGCCCTCCGACCTCGTCGCGTGGCTCGTCGCGCGCGAGGCGCCGGGGCTCGTCCGCGAGGTCGCCGCCTCCGGCGCGCTGACCATGCTCGGCATGCAGGGCGGCTCTGCCGAGACCGTGCTCGGCGTCGCGGAGCGCTACGGCGTATCCTGGTTCTGGGCCCCCGACCCGTGGGCCTTGTCGCCGCAGGCGCGGCGGCGGCCGGAGACTGGTGCTACCCCCCGGGGCGGCCTGGCAGGGTACCGCTTCGAGCCCGCGCTCGGCGGTGCCCTGGCGCCCTCCTTCGTGGCCGCGTCGAACGAGGTCGTGGTGCAGCGCTCCGCGGGCCTCGACCCCGAGCTGTACGGCGCCGGCTTCGTCTACCGCGAGTACGTGCCCGCCTCGGGGCGGCTCGGCGCCGCGCTGATATATCTCGCTACTAAGCTCGGAATCTTGCTCCTGGCGCTGCCGTGGTTCCGCGCGCTCGTCCGCGCGAAGATCATGTTCGAGCCGGGCACGGGGCCGGACCGCGAGGAGAGCCGCAGTGCGGAGCGCGCGGACTTCAGGGCCGTCGGGTTCGTCGCGGGGCGGGAGGAGCCCGTGCTTAGGGCCGAGTTCAAGTATCAGGGCGCGCTCACGGATATCAGTGCGATACTGGCGGTGGAGGCGGCGGCCGTGTTGTTGGAGATTTCGAGGGCGGAGGGCAAAGAGGGGGCAGAGCGGAGAAGAGGGGGGCTACTGACCCCGTCGACACTGGGATTGCCCTTTGTTGAGAGGTTGAGGAAGGCCGGAGTAGAGCTGAGAGTAGAGAGGCTGGTTTGACAGGAATTATTTTCTTGACCCTTGCAAGTTAGAGCTATTTGATGTATTATTTTAACGATACCTACTAGTCAGTATTAGATATATTACTATGTTTTTAATGTCTGCCTTTTGCTCTTCTTGACACTACTATTCCACAATTTTTGCGAGGACTTTCCAATAAGCCACTTTTGTGAAATGCCTAGATATAATATGCTCAAAGATCGAATTAAATATGACTGCAAGTTTTCCTAATCATTATCGCGCTTTCTTATACCCCTTCCTAGGGTATCGTTCCATCAAAACCCTTGCTGTGCATGCCACTTTTCCTTCCACCCAGGGAACCACGGGCTGTCATCGAGTGTCTTTGGCTCCCAGTCCTCCTCCACAAGTCCATTTTCCTTCTGCTCCCTCTCAAACTCCTCCAGCATCGGGATCGTGACGTGCTCTGTGTGCCATGTGTTCTTGTACTTCATGAGATTTTCCTTGCCCTCTTTAAGCACCTTCAGGACGAGACTTGGTATGTACGGCTCATCCCGGAATTCTTCGACAGGGGTGAAAAGAGCCTTGAAGTTGAACACTATGCCGCCGGATAATGGGAGGCGCCGTAGTGTCTGCCAGTCTACTCGTAGATGCAGTCGCGAGCGTTCCAGGCTGGGGTCCTGGGCGCTGCGGTAGGCTTCGTGTGGGTCACCCGGTGGCATGTACAAGGGCTGGTCTACCTCTAGACCCCAGGAACCTCGCTGGATGGGCTTGCTTGTAGGCATCTTGGAAAAGAACCTGATAAAAGTCAGTGAGGAACAAGAAAGAAGATATTGAGGCTGGAGTGGATCTAAAGCTGGGTAGCTAGGGGCCCTTACCGATCCATACTGAACTGCATCTTTTCCTTGTAATCCGGAATATACTCGTGTATCTCGTCGAGCCTTAGGCCGATCTTGCTAGCCACGTTCCAGCCTAGGGCAGAACAGATCACGCCGGCGCGGAATGAATAGTAACCAGTTTCTGGATCTCGAAGCGTGATGCCAAAGTCTTCCGGCACGTTGTCCAGCAGGACGAACAATGGTTCCTTCTCCTTGATCATTGTCACTGTGCCCAGGATCTTGTTCTCCAGCTGAGTCTTGTCTTCTGAAAGGACGAAATACTGTGGATACCGGGCACATATAAATTGCAAAACCATCTCCATGAGCTCCTTGCACGCCAGCTCAGAGCCTGGTAGCCATTGTAGCACATTCTTCCCATGCTTGGCATAGAGCTCCTTGCGCTGAGCGATGCGGGTCTTGTAGGTTGACTCCAGTTCTATCCACCAGTCGGTCTCGAGCTTAGTCAACGCTTCATACTTCCGTTAGCCCCCCTGACGGAATAATGTTAGGAAATAGATGACTTACACATAGTTTGATGGTACGCCCACCGGAAAGGCCTATACGGTCTTGGCTTCGCCTTTTCAATGTCGAACTCCTTGTATGGCTGAGGCATCGGGACGTCGGCAAGAGTCGAATAGTCCGGGAAGTCACCCAATGCCTTTATCTCTTTGACAGAGAAACCAGTAAAATTGTATTTCGAATCATCTGCAGTCCGATAATCCTCCCCGAGATTCAAGAGTGAGCCCTCGAACGTGCGTTGGTCAAACGCTAGGTCGCCCATCGCTTTTCGCTGCTCATCTGGCATATTGGGAACCATCTTCTCCAACTGGCTGCGTTGTAACGGTGGGAATGTTGAGGCTAGGGTTGAAATAGATGACGCAAGGGGCTTTGAGAACGTTTGTTTTTCGAGCGACGGCGTGCTGGGCCTGGATGGCTGTCGCGCAAAACCGAACCGCCTGAAGACGACATCTTTCTGCGTCTTACTGAGGGACAGGAAGGTGACCAGGGTTAGACATAAGGCGACGGCCGGCCAAATAATAATAGACAACATCATTAATTAAGTGTGAATGACATGTATCAAGAAGAAACTAAAGTAAGCCCTCTTCACAGGCGTGCTTCAGAAAAAAACGACCTCATTGAATTGCTTGATGATATTGTGATTATCTTAGGTGTTAGTCTAATTAGCATGTATTAATATCAATATCAGACTATGCGAGATCCGTATAGATTGAGTTCAACTAAGACATGCACAGCGATAACGGCCTCCGTTATTCGGACAGCGGGGTGAGCCTGTGATAAGAATGACACGACATCATAGATAGCAATTGGCCAGATATATCCATGGGACGGTAATTATGAAGCCATGTGGTAGATCTGCAGCGGTTGGGGAACTTGGTTGCCGCGCGCTAGTACTAGATTGATAACACCAATATCGTGACTGGTGGCTGACAATCTTGGTTTACGAGAGCACATCATCGATAGGGAGATAATCAGGGTTTAGTAACCACCATTATTACCTTGGACCATATACCAACCCGCATGTTTCCATAGATAGTATACACTGTTTTAGTTGCCTTGGCTGAACTAGAACTGTTATAGTCTGCCATATTTGGATCAGTGAATAGAGTCTAGTTCATG
The DNA here is from genome assembly GCA_022695795.1 of Biscogniauxia marginata. Classification (NCBI taxonomy): domain Eukaryota; kingdom Fungi; phylum Ascomycota; class Sordariomycetes; order Xylariales; family Xylariaceae; genus Biscogniauxia; species Biscogniauxia marginata. Next base: position 275,779 of record MU404082.1, read on the forward strand.
TGGTCTTGAGAGAGGGGCATATGTAACGCGATGGCAGTGGACGGTACATCATCTTACAAAACACATAGGACTTCCGTCCAGGAAGAGATCCAAAGTTTGGGAATCTAACATTTATTAGTGAATCATCTTGTATAATGAATTTAATCATGATAGTGAATGGCTACGATGACGAAACGATGTGATCCAGTGAATGAAATGGAAAATCTCATTGCTATAAATTTTACCAAGCACTGCTTTTTCATCGAGCATCACACACGTATTGAGCACACACTACGTAAGCACTAGAGTATATCGACAATGATACTTGGCGACCTATGAACAGAGAGAGAAAGAAATACTTCGAGTGGGGATGCTCAGTCCCTATAGACCCCACCACGAAACAGCCAACATCGACGACCATCACTCACTGTGACACTTGCGAATGTCCCGGTCCGGATAAGGATGGTATTCTCGTGGTGATACTTGAGAGAGCCTGTCAGCTTCACGAGTCTAACGTCGTAAAATATATGATCCCCGTGGTGAACAACATGGCGAGAGAAGCTGCCATCAAGGTCGGTCTCAACTTACAGCAGGGTATTGACGACCTCCCGATGTATAAAGATAGAGTATACTGGGTTGACGGGGTTTGTACTGAGATTCTGGGCAGAGGGTTTACTGCCGAGGAGTTTGCAGAGCTTGGGAAGTTACCTAAAGGTCAACTTCTATGCTCCTGGGTTCTCTAAACCACAGAGGATTTTCTATATAGAAGCTTTTAACTAGAAATTATCATTCTGTTTACACTGATATACTAATTTATTTCGGTGTCCATAAAAATCTGATCTATCTAATTTCGCTGATGACTACTCGGTGTTAATTTGTTACTGAAGAAGTAAAATGATATATCCTGTTACGATCCCCAATTCGCCTAGGGCGATATGTACAGCTCCCCAATCCGATTCCCTCAAAATTTGCCTCCCGTAACGGAAAAATCTGTGACCTTTGCTAACTGGTGTCCGCATCAAATAATACTCTCTGCAATACGTCTCCAATCGCGACTTCAGACTCAAGTGCCTCGTGGGGTGCGAAAGATTGCGCATTCTTCGTTTGAACTGCGTTTTCCGTTACGCGGAGCATTTCTTCCAAGCTTGGCCGGTTTGCTTCGTCTGTAGCTAAACATCGAGCAAGAAAGTCTCGAAGTTCAGGGTCTAATGTCGGGTACCTGGCACCTTGACCATGAGGCAGGATCTCGGTCGCTACTGTTTCGATTCCCTTGTATTGTGACTTGGCATTATGAAGCCGTACTTCTTGTCTGGCTATTAAGCCAAGCATCCTCTGTAAACTATTAGTATCTGTCCACAAAGCGGTGACACAAGTTGATTACCAGTGAGATCTTATATAAATTCCCCCGTACTCCCCACTCCTTATTTTCTTCCGTCTCTCCAAAGTCGATAAACTTTATTACCGGCGTGGAGAAATGTTCTGCAAATCTAAAATCTGGGTTCCCAATCATAATGTTACCGGAGTGTAGATCTCCATGATATATATCGGTTGGTGCTCTCCCGTCCGTGGGAATCGTTTCTAACTGCGATGGTTCATATTCTCCACCGTTTGGTGGATATGCCAACCCTACACATGCTCTCACCACTTTCAAGTTTAGCATCAATAACTAAGCACGGTAAAATAAGTGACTAACTTACAGCATAAGAAGAAACACCATAGGACGCGATTAGGAAGATGCACACGCTTTTTTCTTAACCTTGCCATGAGTCTTGATAGTGTGCCGTTCTCGAGATATTCCATTCCAAGAACCGGCCTTGTTAGTCCCTCCAACGCAGTTTTCATAGGAACTTGGGAATTCCCAATAGGATTTGCAGATGATGGAGGTGTAGGATCATCGTGTCCGGCAAGCATCTGAACACAATGTTCTGCACCGCGTAGCCTCTACCGATTCTATTAGCACACCAGGGTTCGAAGATTGATTAATGGTGCTCCTACCCTTAGCCACTTGATCTCGTTTCTTAATTGTATTTCACCATTTATCCCTTTTCCTCTCTTAATGGCCACCCTCTGGCCCGGCCCGGATGGATCCTTCTCCTTCACGAGTATTGTCACCGCGTATTCTCCATCCCCAAGGTACTTCTCGTACTCCCATATCGGTATCGTTGCGAAATGACGCTTCAGCTCATCAACAACCCTCTGGGATTCGTCAGGATCTGTTAAGTCGATAAAGGATGCATTAGCCATATCGTGGTTTATAACTGAGAAAGCGTGGACAGTATCGATGATAAGAAATATAGTCAAAATTTACCCGATGCTTATAGTAAGACATGCAAACTTGGTTCTTATTAATCATTCAATGAAAGAACTCAAGTAAATACGCTTCCGGCCAACTAGAAGGGCAATGGCTTTATAATCGAACAATAGTCTTCCGGTGCACACCAAGTAAACCAAGAGACTTATTGTATGCACATAAAAGGAGTTCGAGGCCCCTATTTGAGACGATTCTTTCTCTGATAATAATAACATGAAGACACGCTAGCTTGAAGAAGTACTATTGAGCGGTGGTTAGATAGAGAGCGATGTTTGAATACATAATTTTGAACCGATGCACATAATGGGCAGAAAGTCTTTGTCTGATGACATAACAAGAGAAGCAAGACTTGGGGCAACAAGGACTTCGACAACCACCATCCTCTTTGGAATCGGCCTTGTCCTGGAAGTAGAGCCCCCCAAAGATACGTACTAAAATAACCTGAATGCTTTCATGCGGCAAGGATAATCTATTCTACCTGCACGTTTCTATCTTCCAATTTCTTATGCAGCTACGGAATCTCACGTACAGGCAATGGGGCTTTGGGACTGCCTGACAGAAGATCATCCTGGGTGTTAGAAATATCGATATATGTTGTGACTGTATTATTGATTGCGAGTAGTTCCCCCACACTGACTCAAGAGGCAAGTCCATGCAATGTTTTCTTCGACTCAGACCCAAGAGACTCGGTAGATATATAGGCCCGGTTTCTACCTCTTGACAGGAAATTGTCTAGGAAAATATAAAAATAGCAAGCGATGATTTGAAACGAATAGCTCGTTTCGTATAATAAAACCTACCTAATATAAACCAATTGTAATACACGGATGAGTAGTCAACTCTTGCGATATAATGTTAAAGCGGAAGCAGTTTATCCCCTCTCCCTTTTCCCCTAATCCTTTCCCATATAATTGTCCAAGGGACCAAGTAGGATAATCTTGTCCCCAGGCAGGGCATACTTACATAAAGCCTTTGGGCAGTTCTAGAGATGCAATGACGCCCATTCCTGGCCAACAATCTGATTGCGCTGTAGACTCCTGTCGTTCGATATAGTATTCGATATCTCGGGGAACGTTCGGAGTTTAGCACATATCTTTAATCAGCGAAGTTCACCGAGAACCCACGCGATTGGCTCGATTGGAGATCGTGTGAGAATCGCCAAGGTCTTAGTGCCGATGCTCTTATCAGATTGGCCAAGTCGGTGCGTTATCGCATTCCGAAATAGGACATGCCCTATTTGGTATGTCGAATAAATGTTCATGCTAGCTTAGAGGGCCTGATGAGCTAATCGAATGCCGTATTTTCTGGGGTATAAGCTTTAGCTATTGAGGATCATGGTAAGGTGTAGACTGGTTCTCCCCGGGTGCTATAATAGAGTGAAATGGGTCAATTTGGCATGCTCTATACACAGTTGACAAGTATGATAAGCTCTTTTTAAGAAGTACCCTCTCTCTCTCTCTGTGTATACCCATACCGGCCTTATTTTCTGACAGGCCTTCAAGACACAGGATCTGGGACAGAAATGTTTACTATGATGAACGGTAGGTGGGACTTGTATCTTCAAATCGCGTAGACACCGGTGTTCTCCTCACTGGAGCTCTCATAGTATACCAAATAGAATACACAAGGTGGACCCATTAGGCTATTTGATTCGTGAATATAACCTGGTCCTGTTAGACGTATTATGCCCCAAGTGTTAAGAAGTAGTGTTATATTGCTTTCAAAGAGATTTAATAGTAAACAGGTGAATAAGTTTACACAGAAATCTTGATATTGCCGTGTCTGCTTTGAATTCCAACTTGAAGGTTATACTGTACTACACCAAATATCCTTCTTAAAACATCAAGTTCCTGTTGATTTGTAGGAAAGAAAGTGTTATGTGCCTTAGCTTAGTGAGGCTTTTATTTCAACAGTTCCCAGCATACCTAATGAAGGCCTGTGTGGCCGACAACACTAAAAAGCTACAAGGTCATGTGGTAGTTGCTAAATACACACAATATATTCTCTGCTTACTACCTAGTTAGGAATTTATCGGAATCTGTAATTTGTGTGTCCTCGGGGCTGCTCGAAGTATCCAGGAAATGGTGTCTCCTGCCGCCTATACACTGAAGCTATTAAATATAGAGGCGTTCGTGATTACCCCCTTTGCTAATAATACTGTGATTTCCAAGAAGTAGCCAAAGATAATCTATCGCAATTCAATTTGACTTCGGCCCTGATACTTCCCACTCATTTAGATATTGAAATGCCAATAACCAGTCAAGTCATCCATGTCTCGTAGAATCCATCATCTTTCTTCTATCTCCAACCAAACTAGATTATTCTAGGTACCCATTCGGCAATCGCTATCACAGCCCTTATTTTCTTTGAACAGTACAAGTAGCAGCATGTACGACTTTTACCCGCAAGAAAACGAGATGGCGGAAGAAAGATCAACCGCGGAGGGCACTCCAGAATTAACAGAAGTTGACAAAGCCGTTGTTCGATATGCCGACTGTCTCTACAAATTTGGCAAGCCTCTGTGGACAAGAGAGATGTTGGAGGATATTGAAGTACAAGTGGACGAGAATCCGCAGTTCTACATGATCCAGCGCATTGACGGTTCCTATGTTCGGAAACTGAATGAGAGGCATTTTAGGCCCGACGAGTGGTATGTTTATTGCTGATCGCATTATTCTTTGGGAAAATTTGCCATTAGCACTCTAATCTTGAGGTAACCAGGGTTCCCAAAGTGATTTTCTTCAGCCACCGGCAGATCGCGAACCCCACCGAGGAGGAGTGGCCGAACCACCATAGACTCTGCTCCTACATGATACAAAAGAACCACCACACTAGGTCACAACTTTCGGTTCGGGAGCTGCATGAAGGGTTTGTAGTTGCGAACAGCAGATGGCGAGAGAGCGAATACGGCAAATACTTCGAGGAAGCGCTAAGGTCATTTGAAATTCCATCTACTGTTAACAAAGTAGTCTGCTTTGCCCTTGGATACCGTATCGCGTCCGCAGATTTTGAATTCACGTCACGACATCCAGCAGCATTGTCAATTAAACGTATTTTGATGGAAAAAAACAGGACGTGACGTACGTTTGTTGACTCAAGACCCAGCGTATAGCCCCTCCATAGAGGAAGTCCTTGAAGAACATGGTTTCGAAGTACTAGGTGTTGAGGGAGTGAGAGGATTCCTTGAGGTGGACGAGAACACAGTCGTATTCGCTGTGAATGCAGGAACTTGTGTCAGGGAGATTATCGCGGATCTTGCGAGACCAGCGATCATTATAAGTCACTCCTTCGATGGCAGCAATCTCTCCTGGGATGTTCCAGACCAATGGATACTTGAGCATACGGGATATAACATCCGGTAAGGTCTAATTTAGATACCGGAGGATGATGCTTTACACTGAAATTGAAGTGCTATAGAGTTGGGGACTTGGATTCTGACTCGATACGCACTAAGGCGATGTTCAATTCATGTTACTATGAGGGAGCGTGGGTAGGGATCTGGCTGAATTCTGGTCTACGATGGCCTGTAGATACGATGGCCTATGTCCGCCTCCCAATATGATGTAAGCGATTCCGAGTCCAGCAAGACTACAACCAACGAGATCGATCACGACGACAGCGAAATTAATAAGAAACAAGTCAATAAAGAGTAGGAAGGGTGGTTATAACCTAAATATGCTTTGATTGTTTTAGGGAGTACCTTACTATTCATTCCTTTCATTGGCAGCGTACTAGCATTCCATATTATGGATAGGATCATCAGTTTATAGGAGCGAATTGAAAATACTCCGAATAGGTTATTGGCCAAAACTACACTATCTGTGCAAGTATTTGAGCTTTCATTATGATTAGCGAGAGCTTTATGAATTCAAAAGGACAGGGACTCCCAATGAACAATGCCTCCGAACAAGGCTTGTCTATTACTTCGTCTATAGAGCTAGATTTTTCCGAAGTAGTACCTAACAAGCTTTATCATACGAAGGCTATGTGACTGGGTCAAGATCATGCCTTCTACGGCGACCGGGGAGAGATGCGCTCTATGAGCTTGTCCCCAATCCCTTCGATGCTAGTCTCGAACTCCTCGAAGCTCGTCGCACCCCACTTGGCACCGTCCGGTCCCGGTAGTGCGTCCGAACCATTGAAGCCTATGTACAGAACGTCCGTGTCCGAATGCCCATTGTAAATGTTCATCGAATCTCCGTAACACGCCATCGCAAGCGAGAGCGAGGCTTCGCCGATGAAGGCTTGGTCGCCACTGTCGTCTCGCTGATCGCCCCAGATACCGTATATCTTCCGCCGCGCGTGGGTGTTTTTGTTGTTATTATTAAGTGAACCAAACCACTTCAAAGGACAGGGACACTCGGGTTCATAATATGGAAGTTTAATTACCAACTTGTCGCCGCACACGACTGCCATGACGCTCAGGGGTTCGATCCCAAATTCTTGCGGGTCGAAGTACCGCGTGGAGCCGGAATTTCCGAAGACCACATAGGGATGGACGTAGGGGCTCAGGTCCGCGACGGAATGGTTATACGACTGGACTGTATCGCGAAATGAGGTGGGCAACGGGGTATCGGGAGAGTAGCATCGTCCGTCGTCCGCCGGCCCGCCGTGGACCCCTTTACAAATGATGTCCATGTCCGCGAGGTGCTTCTGCATTCCCTGGATGTAGATGATGCGGTAGTCTAGGCGGTGGTCTCCGCAGTAGGCAAAAGCTAAACCAGCGTTGTTAGAGCTCGAGATAATGACGACAACGTATAGTCAAAGGAACACTCGGGGGGAAGGGGGGCGCCGCATAGCTGGCTGGCTTACTATCCTCGCTTGAGTCCGGCGAGCTGTAGTACCCCACAACCTCGTTCGCCGTACATTGTGCGGAGTTTCTGATCCTGTGGTAGAGATTGTCTACATTCTCTGGGATGTCCCTACTGCGAGAAACGTCTAAAAGGGAGTAAAGGGTTAATAGGCAAGGCAGGAGATGCATCTCGAACCATGGGCGGCCAATCAACTGTGTGACGTGTGTCATGCGATGACATGTATTTCTTGTGTGCGATCTGTGAATAGATAGAACGTCGGTGTAAATATCGATACGGCGTGAAGGGAAGAGATCCCGTGGAGTGTTGAGTTATGGAAGGTCCTATTTCATGTATCTTCCCTATGGATATAGCGATCTTGAACGTAACGCAATACTACCTAGGTAGGTAAGGTACCTGCTGAATGAGTTACTTCACCATCTAATCCACACTACCGATGGCCTTGCCCCTGTGTTCAACCTCACGTCAGAATCGTGTGTCACGTACTGTGACACCACAACGATAAGTCTACGGGATTATTCAAGTTATTTGTCTTTTTGACCGTGTACAAACTGCAACAATGTAATGGCTACCGTAGGATATTGCGAGCCTTGGCTTCGAAACCTCCTTAGCTGGGTTAATATTTTGTGATACAGTACGTAATCCACTAGCGGCAAGCCCGGAGGCATATGCGTTAACGCCCCTGAGTGCTTGGAGGAAAGGCTATGGGCTCGCTTTCAATCTACCAACGCCGACTCTGGTCGTCATTTCAAGGCAGCAGCAAAGTGATAGAGATCTAAACGAGTTATCACCTTGATGAGCCATGATTTAGGCTTTAGACCATTGAACGCTGGCATTATTTTCTATATCCTATCTGGTGTTGTCTGTTCATAAAGAAATACACAGCTACTTACTACTTACGATGTAGTAGTATTGGACCCTACTTAGGACGTTACACAACCAAAGCGTCTCAGAAGTCTTACTCATAATTCCATTCGGATGGAGCGCCACTGAGCTTGAAGTATCCAGGGTGAAGCTTCTGGAAGACCCCTTCAGGGTCATACTTCTTCGAAATCTCGAGCAACCTCGCCTTGTTCTCAGCACCATACCCAGCTATTGGATCTTGCCACTGACTGGCATAATTCATGTATAGGAACGGGTGGAATAAGCCACGCTCCCGGGACAGAGACTCAGCCCTCGCAACGATATTGTGAATCGCTGTCAATACCGCCTTGTCATCCGATTTGAGAGCCCACGAGAAAGACAAGTTGGAGACTAGGAGTGGCTTCTTACCACCTCCGATGCCTAGTGCGTTTCCCCCATTGCGTTTCATCTGTCGGAGCTGTGGTACGTTGATAATTTGGTAGTTTAGGGAAGAAACCAGGCCCAGGACGTTAGCTATCTCACTGATCTCCTCTTGCTGAATGTCTATCAGATCTGATGCCAGTTGTTTATCTACGTAAGTACTAAACATCCAGTAGCTCTGCCGCTGGCCAAAGGGGCTCATCAAGTCTATCTCCATAGTCAAATTGGCGTGTGACGTCGTCCTCGTGGTATCGTCCAAGGCGTTCTCAATGAAGAAGTCGTTGAAGACTTCTGGATGGCTCCCAGGGGCTTGTGGCTCAGCGTGGTCCAAGATTGTCGCCAGCATCCACGATTGGTACGGTTGGATATAGTTGAAAGATACGATCAAAGCGCTCTTCGGGTCTTCTAGACCACCTTTCTCAGCATACCCTATCATGGCATCAATTATGGCGGGCTTCGTGCTGTGCATATCCCTAGCTATAAAGCCTCCCCACATGGGCCCTTGTTCGAAGGTATTGGCGACAAATTGGGTGACAATCCCGAAGTTGCCGCCACCGCCACGAAGAGCCCAGAAGAGATCCGGGTTCGTGGTCGAGTTGACGTGGAGGATCTCGCCGGACGCGACAACAATCTCGTAGCTGACGATATTATCACATGCCCACCCATACTGTCCACTGAAGAACGATATGCCACCTGTAACACTTCGTAAGATCGGCTGCACATACTGTGGGTTTCAAGTTCAAGACGTACCTCCTAATAGCAACCCTCCAACGCCGACCGATGCTACTCGGCCCCCGACCATGGTAATGTTGTAGTTTTCTAACGTACTGTACACATTGTGCCAGGTGTTTCCGGGACCGATGGCCACGGTCTTCCGATCAGCACTAGGAATCACATCGACCATGTGCACGAAGTCGATAGTAATGCCGCCCTCGCTGTTCGAAGCCCCTCTAAACGCCGCATGGCCACCACCCTTTACGGCGAATGGGCATTGAGTAGCACGTGATAGCAGAACTACGACAGAGACATCCTCTGCATCGAACGGGTGGAAGAAGCACCCGGGCTTCGTTTCCTGTGCCTGCTGTGCCGACCAAAACCTCTCGAGCCGGGCACCATAGGCTTCCTGGCCAAAAGAGCTGACTTGTTCACCGCCAAAAGTAGCAGCTAGCGTCTCGCACTGGAGGAAGGTAAGCTCATATATCTCCGGTAGGCAACGCGAGAATAAAAAGAGGAAGGAAACATACTGCGAGAGCACAATGGCAGACGTCCTCATCACTGGCGCCTAGGAAAATATCATCTAATCGAGTTGATCGAATTCCCCTTGCGGCAAGTCCAGCAATAGGGTGCAACTCTGCTGTTCCGGCCGGTTTCCCCTCCACCAATGCTAACCCAGCTGCGAGACACCACAGCACACGCATCTTGCTATTCAACTCGGAATTATATGGTGAAAAGTCAACGCGGGTTATAGAACAGAATTATCGTGAGGAAGCTGGGAAACCCCCCGACGTTTCTCTAGATTTCAGATCCGTGCTATCCTTCAATTGTGGTTCGACGCGAATCCCGTGCAGACCGTGGATGCCGAGAGGGGTGCCATGACAGCAAGCCAATGAGACGTTGGGGGAGCATCCGGTTCCCCTGAACAAAAGTCCATTCAGCATGTCCGCGCACAGGCTGCTCAGCGTTAGAAAAAGGCCCAGCGTAGCGCCTGTCCAGGCTTTTGAGCTGGAGGCAACAGCAGGAAACCTCATTGTAGTGTGTGGTATTGCCATATCCAGACTAGATCTTGCCTTTTCCAGGTCATTGATTGGCCGATAGATATAGGTTATGCCTGTATAAGCCGGGCCTGAGCGTTGACTAAGCAGTGAGCTTGGGGGTTGTCGATCTACCTATACATCCGTAGTTAGACCGACACATCATTTTCCGTGAAATCATTCTGCCTGGCTCGTATTCGGGTTCATGGCCCTACCAAAACCACTTCTCTCAAGGAACTAGCCTACCTGTGTGGTACGTTTCTCTGGCACAGGGATCCTGTGAAAATTGCGCATTGCGAATTCTTGAAGCACACAAAGAAAGTTCCCTAGACGCGTAAAAGATCTTACATATAATTGAAAGGCAGTTGACCAAGTCCATCTCATGAACTGACTAGAGAGAAAATTGATTACCTACCTGGTAGCTAGGAGAGGGAAAAGAAAAGGGGGGAGTAGGGGACGAATCATTAGTCTAGTGGTTTATGTATTCTAGTGGACATTAGAATAGATAAGTGGGAAGTTGCATAACCAATCCTGAAAATAATTTGATGAATCAGGACTTGAGTAAAGAGTCGCTGATAAGAGCGAGGAGTTGAGGATTGTTGCTTTTTAACTAATATTGAGTATCACCGCCATAATTCTGACGGTGTCGCCTCCGACTTCGACCGTATCCGGCCTCTCCTGGATGCAGTCCTCGCCGACAAGTCCGATTAAGCCTTGCCGTCCGGGTAGATACCATGATCGATGAGATGCTGCTGAAAAGCCCGGTCATACGGCCTAGTACTCTTATTTAGTACTAGGCAGAGCTCATACCTGGCCCATGTACGATGGTAAGCGAACCTAAAGTCCCGAACGGTTCGTCGATTACCCGCTACAAGGTATAAGTATGCGCAAGATATCTTTTTGGAACCTTTTTGATGGTGTGAACAGGCACAGCTCTTGTGGAGATCGAGTGGTGAAGGTAGCAAGCGGCCAGCCGAGCTACCGGAGGCTACTCGGAGAGGAGGCTACTTCAACAACTATGGAAAGTAAGTCGCTTCAACTAGCTGAGCGTGGCGTGATTCTGATTGGTCGACACGCGTCGAGTTCTAGCCGCTGCGTGGACGCTGGGCTAGGACCTTCAATATTTGGCCGGGGCCTACAGTACAGGGGCCTTCATAGGGCTCCTGCAAGTATTCGACCGCTGTTCCTGAGCCCTGAGTCTTGGCCCGTTAAAACCCCGGCAATCCCTGTGAATTCCAGAAGGTTGGTGCCCTAGACAATGATGGGCCTTGATAAGCGTCGTTCTTGGTGTAAAAAGAACTGCGTGCCGACTACATATTTCGGAGCACCAGCTGTAGTAGCATTATAGGGTCTTCACCGTAGCTGGAGAGCTTGAACAACCCGCCCCTCAGCAGAATAAAAAGGGAAAGAGGCATATCGATGGTTGTGGTCATCTCTTCTGGGATTGACTTTTTTCTCAGATAGGTACGTCCAATGATAGTGTTGTAGTGAGTGGTCCAATGGTGGTAATACCTGGTGATAACACTACAAACCCTCCAATGCAGCCGATCATCCTGTCCATGGAAGTGGACGATGATTATTCTTTTGAAAGCGAATACCGACTGCGAATTGGAAACTAAGTCCAATATCTCGTCATCTCTCCCGGAACCTTTGACAGAGATACCCTTTCATCCCCCCTTTCATCCCCCCCGTCTTCCCTACAACGAGGAATGGACTGTGGCCTATATCTCATGTGATAAAGTTAACGGCGACTTGAAAACTTCCATCTTGAACCGAACACTAGCCAGCGTCAAGTGTTAATGGCATCTTACTAGGGTTGATTACCTAGAGTTAGAGAGGACTAAATAGCTCACGGCAATGGTTTTCGAAGCCGTCTCACATTCGATCCTCCTAACCACTCTTCTATTACTAGCTACCATAATCGCTAAAACAGCCCGTTTTGAATGGGAGCTGCCTCACATCGAACAAGAAACGAGAGCATATCAGTTGCTTGAGGGTTCTAGACTTGCCCCGCGCTTCTTAGCCCACGTCCATGAGAATGGACGCATTGTGGGGGTTCTATTAGAGAAAATAGAGGGACGCTGTGGTGCGGTGCTTCCATCCAGAATCTGAGCGTCTGCGAAACCACTCTAGGAAAACTCCACAACCTGGGACTTGTACACGGTGATGTAAATCGATACAATTTTTTCGTCGCGGAAGGAGGAATGAAACTACTCGACTTTGAACGCCTTTGGAGGAATGCTAGCCCCAAGTCGCTGAGCAAGGAACTAGAGAATTTGCATGCCGAATTGGTCGATGAGTCAGGACGCGGCAGAGGTTTCATTTTCTATGGCGATATCGACTGAAATTGAAGCTGAAGATGCACCTTCTAATTGTAGACGGTGTACATATAGAGGCAGCATACCTGGGAGGCGACAACCCTCAAGGCAGCATCAGATAGATCTTGATGAAGCTGGTACCTATTCAATGTCTTTAAAGGAGGATAAACGAGTGGCTGGAGAACGTAGTAATTTATGCAGAATATTCGTAAATGCTCGTTATAGGTAGTGCAAACATGCTATGAGATCGCCACGGGCCCTTGTGCCGTAGCCTTCTTAGTCCGTCTTGTTCTATCTATAAGGGCAATGAAAGCTTGGTAGATAATACAGATGAGTTAATAAGTAGTTGGGGTTAGAAGAGTAAACCAAAGTCTAGGTTGTGATTAGATACGAGCCAGTCCCCCGAAACTAGACTCCTTGCTAACAATACCACATGTAGGCGATGCACTAAGAACACTACATGCTTAATCCACGGCATAGTGTATGAACAAGAGTATAGCCACTCTCTCCTAGAGAATTTTAGGGGATGACTCGTGGCTCATACCCTTCTGCTCTGAATGGCGTTCGCTGGCTCTGCCTGTCTAGATACTCCACAGCAATCACATAGTCTTTCAGAGCAGTATATTGATCAGCTTATGATTGCAACCAAGCAGGACGAGTCTTGGGTCGCGAGATCTCCTAACCACGAAGTAATTTGTTTATATTGCTAGGTATTAATGAGTTCCCAATAGTTGTGTTTCATCTAGCTAAACCTATCTACAGGCCATATGTACGACGGGCCGACCTGAGTACGAAAACGAAAATATGTACAAGAAGCCAATCGCTTCAAGGAGAAGTGTCTTTGCTTTCCATCTGATTATAGGCACTGCAGGTAATAGTTGTTCGGCGATTTGCGAGTCGTTCCAGAAGAACAAGCCAAGCAGCCCGTCCAACCGATACCTCTGCACTGCGCGTATTGGGCCTGAGAGCACGCAGCCGTGGTCACCGTGGTATACACCGAAACCTTGGCTGTAATCACAAGAGGGCCTTCATCGTCAAAGTCTTAAGGGTTGTCGTGGTGCTGGCTGTGGTTGTGTCGGCCTGGATAAGGGGAGAAGCAGTAGTATTCGAGTTTCCATCGCCGCCCAACGCTGCTAATCTAACATAAGCCATTCAATAATCTCTTTCAATTTTTTCTTCTTCCCATCACGAAAAACTCAAGCATTCTCACCACCCGGTCCAGCAACGGACGTCGTGACACTATCGCTTTCGATGTAGACACCCGAGAAGAATAGGTCCTCGTCCTCGTCCGCATAGCCATCTCTCGGGAGCTCTAACACACCCAAGTGCCAATCCGCACCGTTGCTCGAGGCTGAGACAGACACGGGCTCAACGGTTAATACCAGGTCGTCAGCACCGGTAGAATACCAGAACCCAACGGTGTTCGCGTCAAAATCAATCTCGTAGGCGACGTTGTGCCATACGCCAGGAGTGAACTCGGTGCTCCACTGTGACTGGCTGTTCGCCATCCAGTACAGGTTTGGATCCGAGGTCTCGCTAGAGCCGCTCAGCCAGCCAGCCTTCAGCTCAGTGAAGTGACTCTCGAAGAAGGCGATCTGGTGCTCGCGAGTCTGCGCAGGAGGGTTCGTCTCGCTGCGGCTTATGCTGAAGTGATACCAGACCTTGCCCTTGTTGATAGCCGCGGTGGTCTGCGGGATAAGCTCCGTACGACGCATAATCTGGCCATTCCAATACGCCGTCGAGTCTAGGGTGATCTTGACACCCTGGTTCGAACCTGTGTCGGCCGGATTCCTGAAGTCCGTGGAGAGGTTCACGTAGTCGGTAGTTTCCCCGGAGCCGTGTATATACCACTGATACGAGCCGACCTGGTTCGACCAAGACCACTCGTCGAGATCAGCGGCTGATTCCATATCATTGAAGCGACCGTCCCATAGGATAGTACCACAGATAGCTGGATGGCTGCTTGCCAGGGCAAGAAGCAATGAAACTTTCATGACGAATATAAATAATAACACCAGATAGGATATCAAAACTAGCGATGTTGAGAAACCAGGTGAAAGGGGGAAAAGAGAAGTCAAGTCATGGTGAGATGTTCGCACTAGGGATGAAGAACTTAATATATGGTGGTCTGGAGAGGCGGGTTATGATGCCATCATCGGAATCGAAGCGAGGAAGAGAAATTAGAAAAGGGATGTTGGGCTCCGTGTCCAAATTTAGGGGACTTGTTTCGAAACCCCTAAATAGCAGCCGTTATAGTGTAGCCGTTATAGTGGTTTAGGTTTAATGGGAACTCCACTATTTGTTTCCGGAACGCTGTATTAGAAATTCGCACCAATTACCACTGCGCGCCAACGTCCACTGTGCTATAACAGAAATCAGCGGCATTGCGGGACACACCCCGAATCATTAGAATTCTCCGAGGTTTTAATGAGTCGGGGCTAGCCTGCCAGTCCGAGCTAACTATATATCCCCTTTGACATTTTGGTATTGTTGAAGCGTCTTCACCCCTGATGGATGTCCGATCATGTGTAGACACCGGCCACGCTTGCATTCGTCTTGGTTCGGAAATATTGGCTGTAGTGATGGGTCGGATAGCAGCTTAGTCGCACGTCTGACGGGTTTCCCGAGACTGCATGCTTTCTTTTCACCAGTTCACAAACAGGAAGGATGTATAGGTATCATGTGAGGAGACGTCGAAGAAACTTCATGTTTCTAACGACGAAATTATACTGTAGAGCATTCTAAGACTGCTCACGGCGTGTTCTAGTGTCTTCAACAAGAGACCGTTTGCCGGGAAAATTAATAAAAACATATGTTGTCGCCATAGTTAGAAGGATATCGTCAGGGGCTCACGTTAGTTTTGTCCAGTTGCTCCTCAGCGCGGTGGTGAGCATAGCACAACAAGTCAGGGCGGCCTCTTACTGCAGTAATGCACACCGACCTGCAGTCTTTCGTCCGCTTGCCTAGCGGGTACCTTTCCGTAAATATAATTGGACTGATTTCTCTCCATCAGCCTAATCATTGAAACACTGAGGTAAGTGCCCTTCGTGAGGCAGTCTTGCCTGATGATGTTGAAGAAAGATGTAGTGTCCTTTTTAACTGATCACCCTAAGTCCACAAGTCTTAGACGAAGTTACCCAATCAGGAAATATACTAATGTTTAGTCTACTAGATTGACATCAGTCGTGTCCAGCCCCGCTCTGCAGCTTCTCGCTCCTACCTCAGTATTGCCCCTCGATGACGTTTCCAATTCGTTTGCGTGCATGTGCAAACGAAGCAAGTCCAACTTGCACCTGAACTTACTACTATTACTACTATTACCTACTACTAGTAGAAAACGGGTAGGGACTCTCGCTGGACAACCTTCTCGGAAAAACAAAGCCATCCTCGCTTTCTACTACTACATACTACCTACTCAGGTCTGCTCCCCAAGTTCTCTCAACAGGTACACATCACACACGCAACCCCGACAGCACCCCGAGAGAACAACAGCAGCCATGTCCATCCCAACCTCCACCTCCGTTGTCGAGTCAGCTGTCATCAAGGCCCCCCTGAGCCATGTTTGGCATCACATCAAGCGTACGTCACGCGAGACGAGAAGCTCCCCCAGTTGTCGTGTCAGAGTAATGCCACTTACACATACTCGCCTGCAGTCCAGAACTTCAGCGACTTCTGGTCCGCCCTGAAGTCCAGCGAGGTTGTCAACAGTACCAGTAACGAGACCGACGTCGTCAAGTGGACCTTCAACGACGGAACCGAGTTGGAGGTGAAGCAGGAGGAGCACAGCGTATGACGGCCCTCTTTTCCTCTGCATCCCAGCCAAATTCGCGGGGGAGATGTACTGATCATGCCAAACAGACGATCAACCACTACATCACCTACAGCGTTATCACCGCCAAGCCCGAGCTTCCTTACACCTCGGTCCTCTCCACCATCCGCTGCTATGCCGTCACTTCGGGCGAGCTTGAGGGCAGCACCTTTGTCGAGTGGACTGGCAACTTCTCCAGCGATGCCGATGCCGGTTCGTATCTTTACCCTTGATATGTTCACCATACATCCCCACCTATATCATACTATTATAAGCCAGTGTGCTGACTCGATGATAGGTGTCATCCAGGATGCCAAGTTCAAGCGTCGCGACGCTCTGGCGGACTTGGGCAAGGCCGCTGTGAAGATGTGATTGAGTTGGCCGGGCCAATAGATTTTTTTTCAGGGGTCGAAAAGTTGCGAGTTTGAGCACTGCGCGATTGTATTTGTACGGGTAATGGCACCAAAAATTGTCAATATTTAATGAGATAAACAGTGGCATGGTTTACTTTTAGAGACAAGAAGTTCGTGCATGGGTTAATTATTTGTTTCATTGGCAGTTATTGCTTCTCTGTTACTATGCAGACTCATAACTATATAGTAACGCACCTGCTACTATTAATGCCTAGTACTTTGCACGATGACAAGAAAAGTAAGCCCGTTAGTCACGCAGCTCTAATATGGTGTTGTTATGCTGGTTGCTAGTGTGGCTACGTGGCATGGTGACACTGCGTGGCTTTGTCGTAGCTGGCAGCTCGCGTCAACGGCAAACAAGCTTTGTACTCTCAGAGCCTTGACAGGAAAGCGTACTTCGAATATATAAAAATACATTGGAAGCGCGGAAAGGTGCAAGGCTATTCGTGATTCAGGTCGTCAAGGACAAACGATGCCAAGAAATGGAACCCTTTCTACTGGATCCCTCCCAGCAATTGATCATTCACTGCCACACAGAACATTCAAGGATATTGTATCACAGCATTACCTTGTCAGAGTCCCGAAAGCAAGCTCTCTTGTTCGAACAAATTATATATATAAGTACCTTGCCCCCTTGATCCTCCTTTCTCGCTCCCCCCGAAACGACTGGCAAGCACGAAGTGACCTCTTTTGAACGAGAAGGAGGAACGAACATAAGACAAAACAGCAGCACAACGCATAAGCCGTACTAAGAGTTTTAGTACCGACGCCTACGAAAAGTAAATAATTATGTCTTACGGACCCGGCGAGTCGGAGCTGACGAAGGCGCTCAAGGAGCAGGAGAAGAAGGACAAGGAGGAGGAAGAGAGGCGGAAGAACGATCCTAACCGGCCGCCGTCCCCGACAGAGGAGGAAAAGAAGGAAGAGGAAGAGCGGCGGTTCTGGGAAAGTATCGACGCTGAGTATGCCGAGGACGTGTATTGGGGGAGCTCCCGACACTCTGAAAGTCGGCGTTCCCGCCGAAAACAGGACAAGTGATCGAGCAGGTTACTAGGAATATTCAATGGGTAGAGTGTAGGCCAGGGTATACGTACTCACTACCTATGGAATTAGTTACCCGTGGTTATAGGTTGTAAATAAATAAGAGTTTTGGTATCATATCTAGGTATTACTTATTATCGGGGTGTATATAATGTCAACGAGGGCCTAATAATTATTGTGAATCCACCCAATGGGACATACGTGAGAGCTATCTAGAAGACAGGGATGCCACAAATTCGTTATATTACTTGTTCCACTCCTATAGAATAGCCAACGCTACCTATTTGGCGAAAATTGCCAATCGCGTTCGAAGCAGCCAAGGTATCGGAAAGATTTACGTCGTCTAGACTTCAGCTCGGTAGATCCGCCTAGAACTTCATATCGGCGTAAGGCCTCGTCACCTTTCCGGCCAGAAGTTCATCAACGAAGTCCTCAAACTTCGTGAACTTGAAATCCGGGTACAAGGCATTCCCGTCGATATACCCCAGGTACTCGGCGTTCTCGGGGGTGTTGTCACCGCGGACGTACTTGACATTCGCATATTGCGACAAGATCAGCTTGTAACGAGCACCCAAGTCCGTCGAGCCAGCTTCTGCTGCCGCCTCTGCGGCTTTGATGTTGGCGTGGATTTCGTCGGCCGACACCTATTTTCACACATTAGTCAACGCATTGGAGAGACAGGGGGCCAGAGTGGTCGTCGACTCTGTTACGTACATGTTTCAGTTCCAACTTTTCGCCCGTCTTCCTCTCGACGATCGCATTGACCTCATTCTGACTGAGGAGGTCTCCGTACGCATATACCCTCTTGTTCAGGGTGCGTTCGTCCCTGACGATCTTCGCCGTGATCCGCCCGACGTCCCTCTTGCCGATGAGCATATTGGGCGTTGTCCCGCCCGCGTAGAGCTCATTGGCGGGCACGGCGATCGCGTAATCCAACTTCCCACTCGGCACGCGTGGAAAGCTAAGCTCATACCAGTAGCCCACGTCGATGATGGTGAAACCTAGGCGGTCGCGGAAGATGTAGTCGTGGACCTCTTCCTTTTTATCTCGAGCATCCATGAGGCCACCGCGCGCGCCAGGGACTGCCCAGTTGCATGGCACGAAGCGTTTGACGCCTGCTTGAACGGCGGCAGTAACGAGGGGGATTTGGTCGGTAATGCTTTGAGCGCGAAAGGCACCGATGATCGTATCGATTCCCTCTAGCAGAGCAACCGTTTCTTCGGTCGGGCCGGAAAAGTCACCCGTCACGACTTTCAGCCCACGATCTCTTAGTTTCTGAGCCGCAGGCTTGCCCGCCGAAGCAGTGCGGACGAAGCAGGTAATATCCTGCAGGAGGATTAGTCAATGTGACTTGTAAAGACATGCAAGGCAAGAGTTTGGGATTGAAAAGTTTCAATGAAATGGTATGAAGAGAAGAACGAGGGAAGACCTTACGAATGAACCATCCTCAATAAGACCTTCGAGGATACTGCTGCCTGTCTCGCCCGTAGCACCAACCAGGAAAACTTTCTGTTTCGTCATCTTGAAAGAAATAGGGGGGGAATAGATTATCAGAACCCTTCATGTATCGGACAAATAAGTCCAAAAAATGATAATATTCTTCTCCCTCTTCTCTACGCTAAGTCCTCTCATGAAGCCTCTTATAATATTGCGCGGAGTCGGCGGCTTTAGTTGTAGTCATGCTTGATTTGTAATTGGTCTCGGCATGGCGTTATTTGGACGGAATGATACAAGCTCCGCGCATTGCCTTGCGGGCTAATGGATTGCCCACAATAAGGTACGGTAGCTAGTCGGCATATCACCGGATACTTACGGAAAGACATTATTGAGCGACCCCCGGTCAAAACGCTGTGCCTCTTGAAGGCAAATTTGAAGCATCTGGGTGGGAGGAGGAGGGGAAGGATGCCATAGTCGTACGGTGGGACTGATTTGGTTGACTAAACAACGAGTATTCGGGTAATTGAGGCCCCGTTCGTCCCTTGTCCCGTTTCCTCTCTGGAAATGAGCACGGTATTCATATACCGCATCGACAGAATTGGGATCATGCGAGTAGGAATATCTAGGTTCCTCGTGTGAGCCGTTCGTACCTAGCTAGCGTCCTTTCCAAACGACTGACCCGAGTCCAGTCTGTAATGACCCCCCTAGGAATACACCTAGAAGCTTTTAGGGTGGCTTTTGTGGGTTAGGAGAGTTAGCAGAAGTCGTCGGTGCTTTGTGTTTAATGTGCATTGAAGTAAATCTGATTAGAAAAAGCCACAAGGGGGTTTGCGTGACGCGCTTTAATATAATTAACACTACCGGTATATGATAGCAGATGATTCCAGTATTTAACTCCAAGGTACTGAATATGATGTTGTGAGCAGCAATGTACACGAATATCTCTTGCAAGCGAACAGCTGCACCGGAAGGATGTGAACACGGTGCTCTGTGACTTATCGAGACATGCATTCTTGACTAAGTGAAGGCATAGAACCGGTGTTGAGCAAGCAGAAGCTCTAGATAATCAATTGCAGCGCTCTGTCTAGCTTTTGAAAAGTATATAGACATTCGAAATAAGGTTGAAAAGACCAGAAGCGATAGATGTGCTGAGTTGTGAGGCCGTGCAACGACTTTTACTTAATAACGGAAGCTGCTCTGAACAGTTCACATCATCTGGCCATTGGTTCGGAAAGCCGTTATATATAGCCACGACGACGACAATGTTATTCAACACGATTACCACAATACTGGCCCATATAATGATATTAGCACGATTGCTCGATTGGAAAATGCGCTGATATAGAGCTATATGTAATATAAAGGGCCTAATAAGCATGGAACTAGATAAATATACAACGGAAACTTATTGCAAACAACGTAGTTGGCGAGTCTCCAATTAACATGACATAAAATGACCTCGTAAAGAGTGATAATGGTATTGTCCCTACGAACTTAGATATATGCTGATTTGATTGACGAGGTAGTTAAGGGGGTCTTAAACTCTGGAATACTATGCGATGTTATAAACTTATTATAAAACATAGATTATAAATGAGTTCTTAAGGCTATAAGTAATAATCAATGTTAGACTATTACAACTAACACAGTGATCTAAAACGTCTGTTTAGTAATCCAGAAAATTCAACTAACGGACTATTAATATCTGGCCGTAGAAAGAACAAACAGGTATTTTCATTGCTATATAAACTGTGTTCATCTTAAGCTATCCTTAATATATGAAATGATATACAGTTGTTTACACCAAATCCGTATGGAACTCGCAGAAGCGTATAAAAACGTATGTCTGGAAATTCGGCATTAGACCCAGCATTTAAACCTATGAATAATATCCTTTCATAAGGAACCGAAGCGATTAACGTTGCGAAACAAGGGGCCATTTTCAATAGCACCGGAAGCTATATATCGTGGGGAAAGAAAAATAATTGAAACATTATTAGCATTAATGTTCGACTGCACATATGAAATAAAGCCTTGTTATACTTATCGGTCTTTAAACAAGGAGGTGTAATAAAACAACGCCTAAGATTCGGTGCTTCTCTAGCTAGGACTTAGGTATTTAATATTAGGGTCAACGAGAAATATCAACGATTGTCACGGCGTGCCCAGCCAACCACACCACTGCCCCACCGCTCCCCAAAGGGTAACAGAATATCCAATCCGTTGGTTTGATACCTAGGTTAGACTATATGCCATGTGACGGTCCCCAACCGTCACATCGATAAACACATCTCGGGGGATAAACAAGCTCAATGATAACTTACCAAGATTGCAGCATTGTATATCTAGCAGCATACCGACTATTACTGCCGAGATTTTTAAAATAAACAAAGTTAGGACTGGTGCTTGTACTGTCACCACTTATGGAGTGGCTGTTTAATTCAATACAAATTTCTATATGTAAACTTGGAGACGTCGGTGGTGACGAGTAACAGCAATTTCCTAGATTTAAAGTGCATTGTATAAGGGGCCATGCAGAAGAAGAGTTATGTTTTGTCTTCCGTGATACCTATTAACTATACATTATGATGTTGTATATATAATCTGCTGAATCATATATTAAATCACGTTAATACATGTAGCACTGCTGTGGCTTTCTAGCATTTCCTTTTGACCTCCAAAGTTATTACTTATTTATTTGTGCATTTATAACTTGTTCCCCATTTATGTAGGAGACCGTATAGAATTGTAGTCCCACCTCTACACTCCCCCTTTCGTTAAGCTACCTAATGCAATCTCACCCAGCCGAGGCAAATTCTCTGTGCTGTTACTCAAGCCCCGCGCCCCGTGCTCAAGTGGTGATCCTACCTATTTTGGACGGTCTATTTAGTTGCATATTCCCGGCATAACTGCATATGGAACTACACAGCTAGTGGATCAGTGAGGAAGAGTATTGTTCACTTTGACTCACTATATAGCTGGTTTTTGCATGCCAACTTCAAAGGAATATGCTGAAAGGATTCGAATACATATTTGGAAACATATGAAGGCTTTGTTAAGTCTCAGCCATTTCAAAACTACTCAAATCTTACCGTAGTAGGTCATATTCATGTAGGCCATATGTGAGCATTTCGAAGTGAAAATACCTTGTAAGTGCATATACACGCGATGCATGCATGCATTCATTACAGAAACGGGTAGATAACTATAGCTTAAAAATGATCGACAATGTATTCCCTTTCCCCTTAACTAGTAGCAATCTTATTCCCGGCTCTTGTGATATTGATTAGGGGATTCTGAATTCGAACCATCATCTGCTGAGAGAACTGCTGTTAGCAATAACTAGACGAAATGTCGGCACCTGTCCCATTCTCGGATCCCCCGTGGTTGATGGGGTTGCCCTTGCCATATTTCAACGAGTCGCATCGGAAATGGCAGCAGGCTATCCGGCCGTTCATCAAGAAGCACCTTCTGGACCACGCGATTGAGTGGGACAAGGAAGAGACTGTGCCGGATCACGTCTTCGCGGACTTCGCCAAGGCCAACATGCTCATACCTTCCCTGCCGGCCCCGCTACCGGCTGAGTGGCTGAAGAGATTAGGGATTCACGAACTGCTTGGTGGTCTCAGAGTTGAAGATTTCGACTATTTGCATTCGCTCATATTTACCGACGAGATGGCGCGGACTGGTCTGGCCGGGCCTGCGGGTAGTCTGACGACAGGCACGGCCTTCGGGATCCCGCCGATCCTGAAGTTCGGCAGCAAGCAGCTGCTCGAGAAGTTCCTGCCGGATCTCCTGACGTCCAAGAAGAGGTGCTGCATCGCGATCACCGAGCCGGATGCGGGCAGTGATGTTGCCGGCATTACTACGACCGCGACGAAGAGTTCGTGCGGAAAGTACTACATCGTCAATGGGACGAAGAAATGGCAAGTCTTATTCCAATAGCCCCCATTGACCTTCAAGATATACTCGTATCATTTGCTTAATGCGGCTCTACTGACATTTCATGGATAGGATCACAAATGGCATATGGTCTGATTACGCTAGTATGGCCGTGCGGACCGGTCCACCCGAATCGGGGGCCGCTGGCCTTTCAATGCTTGTTGTTCCCTTGAAGAACTACCCGGGAGTCAGCATGCGCCGGCTCAAAGTTGGCGGTCAAGTATCCGCGGGCACGACTTTCATCGAGCTAGATGAGGTGCAAGTGCCCGTCGAGAACCTCATCGGAGAAGAGGGCATGGGCATGCGCTACGTGATGACAAACTTTAATCACGAGCGGCTGTCCATAGCAGTGGGTATCACCCGGCAAGCCCGGGTGGCCCTCTCATCTGCTTTCGAGTATGTGTTAAGACGCGAGGCCTTCGGGAAGCCCTTGGTCGAACAGCCCGTTGTGCGGCATCGGTTGGCCAAGGCGGGCGCTCTGCTTGAGAGCCAGTGGGCCTGGGCAGAGCAGTTTGCATACCAGATGACCCGCTTGACCAAGGATGACGCGGATCGTGAGCTAGGTGGGTTGACGGGACTTTTAAAAGCACAGGCTGGTATAGTCCTTCGCGAGTGCGCCGATACTGCCATGCTATTGTTCGGGGGCAACGGCTATACGAGAAGTGGCCAAGGTGAACTGATAGAAAGTGAGCGAGACACCGATATATATGTGTCATTTTGAAATGAAGTCTCGGGACTAACTACGACCTTATAGTGATATATCGCGAAGTACCCGGGGCCAGGATCCCCGGTGGTTCCGAGGATGTACTACTCGATCTGGCGGTCCGTCAGTTAGTCAAGCTATTCAAGGCGAAAACACGAGCGTTAGAAGCGAGCTCAAAGCTTTGATTCGTACCGGTGGCATTTGATTGAAGAGGAAGCAAGCTCTTAGGTTAGATATCAGGTCCGTATTAGTTAATATATCTATCTGTACGGTTCATATTTCGGGGGCAGAAGACGGGCTTGAAGATCGAGCCTTGGAAACAATCGTAGTATTGGCCGGACTAACTTACACAACTCGGTACCTACATCAAGGTACGCATTTACCTCGTACCAAGTCAATAAATGCGTTCATTGGCTAGAGAGCATGGTTGGTAAAGGTACCTTACCAAAGTCTAAGCCAGACTTAGGAGACTTAGCGGGATTAGAAGGGCGCAAGGAGGTGTAGTCATATGCAGTTTTTCTTTGGTAGGACCAAATATTCAGGAATTTGCTACAACCCAGATTCTGAATTATGTAGGGTTACGAGGCATTGTTGATGAGAGTCGCGTCGGAGAATTGAGCTGGTCATTAATTTGGTACAGGATGATATCACTTAAGCTCGAGCTAGTACGGACGTACCTATATCTAACTTAGAATGGCAGGATTGATGACGATGTTGCCGCAGGGACGTCAGAGGGAAGCCGGGCATGAAGAGTCCGATGAAATAAAACAGGTTTGCGATGTCATGAAACAAGACTTTCAACCTTAGTTGAAGAATCAACGCGGCAGGCGTGTATGGATCTAGGCTCTGCTAGGGTAGGCACATTAGCCTCATCTGTGAGAAATCGAGGGTCCCACGTGGCGGTGACGTCGCCCACACGTCTCTTAGCTGACGTATGACATCACACCTTTGGTCAACCTACCTACCTAGGTACCTAATCTCACTTACACGGCTCATCTACTTCAAGAACACATACAAATACCTACGTGCATCCAACCCCAGGACAGAACTGCAGCCTCAAGTTTCAGCCCATCAGAACTTGTCAAAACCTACCAACACAAGTCATCAAACTATCAACCCACCAGCTTGACTTATACTTCCTCCAAGTCCTCCTCTAAGACAAGCTCGATCCATCCACCAACCCACAATGCCTCTCGATAACAGCCAAGACAAGGGCGTGACCGGCGCCGCCAAATTCGTCACCAGCGCCGTCGGCAACACGGTCGGGGGCGTAGGCCGCACCGCCGGCAACGTGACCGGCGCTGCCGCACGCGGAATAGGAGACACAATCACGAGCGCGACGGGCTCAGCGGGCAAGCCCGTAGGCGACGCTCTCGGTAACGTCGGAACGGGGATCCAGAACGGTGCCGAAGGCGTCTCCAAGGGCGTCGAGAACGCCGGCCAGTGGAAGACGTCGTAAAAAGAATGGTCAATCGTGGAACACGGGATAAGAAATTGGCGAAATGAAACTGAATGGAAAAAACAAATCCCTCACATACTAGCTGAGGTGACCAATAAAGGGGTACTAGATCGGTTACCGGATTAGCGCAGTGGCGTACATTGGTAATCGAATACGTTAAGGCATTTCGTTATATTATCTTCTACAGGTTCGGTCCTAAAGCGATATGGTCTTCGTGATTTGTGCCCTTTGGGATATCTTGACTTGCTGTGAATTAGAGTACAGTAAAGACGATACTAGTAGGCGAACTATTGAACGCGTTTCTCCCACGCATCTACTACAAGTGTAGGAGTATCCGCTCTTCGCCGACGAGAAGCCCCGTCGATACGGCGCCGGAGCTCGCCGGAGTTAACGCCCGGAGGTGACAGCTGCGGGAACCTCCGACGTGACGACCTCGTCGTAGTTCCGAGATAGCGTTTCCGCAAGAATACACAAACGTCCTCCATGATACTGAGCTGCCTGTTTATACACACACACACATATATATATATATATATTCTTCACAACCTTGTAGACGAACGAGACCGCAAAAGGCAGATCTTAGAGTAATTTTCCCCCCTAAAACACCAATACCCTATCCTACCTCGCGGCGCTACAACACCTACCTCCCCTCATTCGATCTACCTATCACCATGTCATCGCAGCAACAGCAACAACAACAACAACCCACGCACAGCCCGAGCGCCCTGCTCCAAGCCCTGCTCTCCACGATCGAGACGCGCATCGTGCCGCTAACGGCGCGCGGCGTGTCGTCGGGGAGCAAGGTCTTCGGGGCGGCGATCCTGTCGAAGGCGGACCTGACACCGCTCACGGTGGCCAGCAACAACGAGTCGGTGTCGCCGCTGCTGCACGGCGAGGTTAATTGCATCCAGGAGTTCTTCGCGCAGACGTCGTTTCCCCCGCCTCGATCATCATCATCATCAGGGGAGGCGGGGGAGGATGGCGGTCGCCCGAGCCCCAAGTCCTGCTTCTTCCTCGCGACCCACGAGCCCTGCTCGCTGTGCCTCTCGGCGCTGGCCTGGAGCGGCTTCGACGAGGTCTTCTACCTGTTCGCGCACGAGGACAGCCGCGACCTGTTCGCCATCCCGTACGATATCCAGATCCTCGAGGAGGTGTTCCGGGTTCCGCCGCCCTCCTCCTCCTCCTCCTCCCAACCCGGGCCGGCACACGAGAAGACGGGGAGCGAGGTCGCACCACCGCCGCCGCCGCAGCCGCTTTACAACCGGCGCAACAAGTTCTTCACCGTGCGCAGCCTCGCGGAGCTCGTCGGCGAGATTGCGGACCTGGCCGAGAGGGCACGCTGGGAGTACGAGATGGGCCGCGTCAGAGACTTGTATGCCGCGCTCAGCGAGCAGTATCAGCAGGGGAAGAGGGACGGGGTCGGGAGCGCGAGTTTTTGGAAATAAGAGGGAGAAGGATAAATAAATAAATAAAAAACGGTCCTTTTTTGCATTTCTGTACGTATGGATGTGAATATGATGATCCTCGCTATTGAATTCAAGATACATCATATCCCGCAATCAACACCATCCATCTCAACCAACCCCCTTTTATATACGCCGCTGGCGAGAGTAGCCAACTCCACGCTTAACAATTTAATGCTTATAAACCCCTCTTACCTACATAGTTTTCCAATCTGGGAACACCAAAAATTGCCCACTAACCCCCCCCCCCCAAAACCCCCCCAAACTCCCCTCTCTCTCCACTATCCATCAAGACCTCCTCCCCCCCTTCCCCTCGCACCCCGCACAGCACACATGGCAGCACTTAAGCCCGGCCCCGTCCTGCCCGGCACACGACCCGATCATGTTCCCGCCCCTCCCGCAGACGCAGCACGCCCAGCCGGGGCCCTTGGCCTCGAAGGCGCAGGAGGTCGTGGGGCAGGGTCCCGGGGGGAACTCGAGGTCGAGGGTGAACTCGACGATCGCACACGGGAGGGAAGTGCGGTTCGTCGTTGGGGGTGTGGAGGAAGAGGGGGGAGGCTTAAAAGACGAGGACAAAGAAGAAAGGTCCTTGGTGTTCTTGTCGCAGGGGAGGTATCCCAGGGCCGAGTGGCCGCAGCGGTAGGACTTGATATGTGACTGGCACATTTCGAACCGTCGTGCTCGCCGATGCTATATGGCCTCTTCGGTCTGTGATTTGGGTAAAAGGTTGTATGTAATTCGAGATGTGTATTAAAGTAGAAAGGAGGACCACTCGTTCGAGATGTTTTGCGAAAGGTGGCGGGAAATGGCAAGATTTGGAAAAGATTTAAAAATAAATATAAAAGCTCTAGAGCACCTCGGTCACGTATATGATGAATAAGAATGAATCACCATATTTCGTTCAATAGAACTCAGTTTAGAGTGTAAACCGCCTGTTTGTCCGCAGACAGCTGCACCCGAGCGGGTGACATTGAAGGTATGTGGATGGGCATATTGAATCACCCACAAAAGGTAAACACGATATTATTCAATCTAGGAACTTGGCAATATATAACCGCCTGGATTACACTTTGCTCGAAGCTCGTGACAGAAAGCTCCCATCTTACTCAAACGAATCGAAAGTCCGCTCCGACCAAGGTGTCAACAGCTCATCCATACACATGTGAGGTGTCGTATCCTCGGTGCACAACACCCGACCCGGCCCGCTCATGCGTTTAGGGATTCCCTGAGGTCTTTTCACGCTAGAACT
This sequence comes from Biscogniauxia marginata, assembly GCA_022695795.1. Taxonomy (NCBI): domain Eukaryota; kingdom Fungi; phylum Ascomycota; class Sordariomycetes; order Xylariales; family Xylariaceae; genus Biscogniauxia; species Biscogniauxia marginata. Next base: position 303,748 of record MU404082.1, read on the forward strand.
CGATAGCGATGGTTTGGGAGATTGTGCAACTGACCTCCTCAGAATATCCCGTAGCATTTCCTTGCCTGATGGCTTTCGCTCCCAGTCCAGAGCAAGAGGGGGTTCTATCCACAACTGCATGGGGGGTGTTGCCCGGCGAATGCTCTCGGGAGTTTGATCTAGGAGGGGCATGAAGCTGTACCGACGCAATTTATCAAGTAGGCTCTCATCCGGGTCCCTTTCAGTATCTTCTGACGCGAAGATACTGCTTTTCCCCCGATGAGAAGATATACTTAACGCACTGCCGAAGCTCCTATCCTCCTGAGTGTCATTTAAATCTCCAGGCTGATAAGACAATTGATTTTCGTCTCTCTGGAATGACATATCGATCGCCGGGGGCGGGCTTGGCCTCGGTGATTCTTCAAGCAATGGAAGTGTTGGTAGCTTGAAGGCGCCGGAATGCGCATCTACGCCGCAGTTGTATAAATCCGATACAGCCCGTCTGGGCTGGAACTCTGATTGCTCTCCACAGAGACCCAGTGGTGTCAACCAATCATTAGTACAGGACCTAGAGATGAGCTTTGGAAAAGATGTCATGGACATCATGGTCGTCCTACGCTTCAGTTTGCTCCTGGCTGGCGGCTCAGGAATGGGGACAGAAATGGAACGGCGCTCCATGCGAAGGAACTCTGATTCGAAAGGATTGGGCACTTCGCACCTTAGATCTATGTCAAAACTCATCCCCCGGCACGTATTCAAGGATGATGGCGTTGAGCAGTGGTGTGGAGTGGGGCATAAGGAAACACGTCTCGATGGAAGCCAAGAGCCTGGCATTGTGGGATCTATATCTTGACCTGCTTCTCGAAAGAGCGTCTCCGTTGAGGATCCCTAGTTCACCTCGGTGATGCTCTGGCGAGAGATAAACGTAGACTTCGCCACCTGCGTGTGGCGCCTGCTGCTACCAGGGAAAGCTGTCAAGCTAAAGCATGGCTGAACGGAGCTGATTGTGGTAGCTGGGTCTGCTATAGTCGGGACTGGCAACACCATCATTTTCGTTCTGTGGTTTGGTTTAACGAGTGGCTCCCTGGGGAACATCAATGATTGGCACCCAATGTCCGTGTTGCCATCAGGAAACCTGCGAATACCCGTAATCACGATGTCTAGAATGGTCGCAATATCGTGTGTCGTGACTAAATAGCTTTCTATTGGCGATGTTGGGGGTTTCAAGCGGCCATCGTTGATAATACCGTCGTCTGGTCTGAAGTTCAAAGAGGGGAAATGGTTTTCGTTTGATACAGAGACTGTATCAATACTCCGAGGACAATCATCGTAGCGTTTGTCGGACAGATAGGCACAAATATTACCCAGAATTCCTTCGACTCCCTGTCTGCTGACTGGTCCACCAAGAGGCGTTTCGATCAGGACTGGAGAGTTCTTTGAGTACTGGGGCATTGACTCTTGGTGTTCGAGACAAATCGAACTCCAGCGTCTTGCTGCGATTGCCTGTGCCGGGGACGATGTCAAAGTATCTAGCGGGACAGTACCATTTGCCGCTGGGTTGTCGTCGTGTATGGACGAGTCAGACTTCAACTTCTTTTGGGGGTTGATAACAGTGGTACCGATGTCGTGATGCTCTGGATTATGTTCCTGCTTGTTGAGGAAATGTATATTACACTTTGACTTCGCTGCACACTGCAAATCTGAGCTCTCGAGTGTCGATGTAGGATTCGTCGGGATATCCGTAGGCTGACACATCATTACAAGCGGTTCCGACGGTTGAATTCTTATGCTTTCTTTCTTTCCTAGTTTATCGTGCGAGTTTATTATACTCACATGTCCACTTCCCACCCTGCTCGTTGGTGCACTGTAGAATGGGTCGTCCTCTAGACTCCCGATGGACAAGCGATCAACAACGAGGTTTCGCGACATTGTAAGTATAAATAACGTTCTAGATATATAAACCTGGAATAGAGAAAAGAGAACAGTGACAGACACAATCTTTTTGGGGCGTAGAGGTTATAGGAATAGCGATGACAATCAGGGGGGTTATAGGGGGAGAGAAGTGAAAAACAGCTGAAAGATTGTAAAGGACGGAACGCTACATGATGAAACGCCAAAGTACATGTACCTCCCATGTTGCCTACAAACAGGTACCTAAAACGAATGAATGGCAAGTGGGTGCATCACCAGTTTTCTCCAAGTAGGTGCCAGTGGGATTTGTAACCATTTATGCATAAAATATATTGCCAAAAAGAAGACACGATCATGGGTAAATGTGACTAGAAAAGCAGACGAAAAGGGGGGGAGGATATAAAAAGACGCTATCTTCATATTTATCTGTTTCACTCTGTTATGCCAACGATGAATATCCTTACCGGTATGTCGCTTAACTATAGAGAAGTACTCGAACTATACAACTAGAATTTACGGGACCGGTCCTATGAGGTGTATAGTGAAATCAAAAATACCTAGGCTTGGAGGGATTGTTCTGTTGGTCACATTTTTGAACTGGTGAGAACCCCGACCAATCAGGCAGTGAAGTGATATGTTGTTGGTCAGTCTAGAATTATTGAAAATCGGGTTCAGCGCTTCGGAGGTACGGAAGGGGATGGGCAGCAGGTTGCATCCCTACTTGTCCCGAATCTCAAGATTCCCCATTGAACATGCAAGTCATATTGCAGTTTATCACACTAAGTAATCAGTTGATTGTAGTGAAGTGCTTTCGGGTAAGTTATATTTTGCATCCAATAAAAAGGGGGGAAGGGAGAAGGTTCCGAGAGACAAATAAGAAAATAGGTAGGTAGAATTAGGACCACACGCAAATACAAGACCTATGCAAGGGCGGCACGTGAGCAGTGTTTTTTTTTTATACGGATTACTACTACTACCTACTAGGAGGTGCTACCTAACCACGCATGGACCTCGACTGCCGGCGTCGGAATTTTCATCGAGTGGCGGTGAGTTGTCAACCGCCACTCACCTGTGGCGCACAGGGCATGTCACAGGGCAGCTACCATGTACCTAACCTAGGTTACCTTAGGTATAAAAGGTACCTACCTTGACCTGTCTGCTACGTAGGTACCTACCCGATGGAAGGGAGAAGGGGCCGAGGGGGGGAAACTAGAGCGAGGAAGAAACGGCTAACAATTCCGGATTTCACCAAGCCGAAGTCGCACTTTATAGCTTTGCAACCCTACGGTTTACGAATCGGTCAACTGCACTGGGAAGATGAAATAAAGCTGAAATAAAAATAAAAATAAAGAGACGTGTCACGCGGCAAATGCTCCTGTCATACGATCGCTAATCTCAATCACTTCGCCCCCCTTTTTAGCATGCGATCTGGCAAATGCGCATATGCGAATCAGACGATTTAATTGACTGACAGCTAATGCAGCTTTCTATCCATCCGCAGCAGTGACAGGTGGCGAGGGTGGATTCTTTATTTCTTGACCTTCCCGCCTTGCCCAATTCCTTGTGAAGACCTCGATCTTGTTCAACACTCCCTTCCCGCTCACACAAGACAATACGATAGCCATCTCTCTTTGGATAATGTGTATCGTTCTACTGTCGACCGCGCATCCTAAGTACGCGCTCATCGCCATCGACAACCGGGATGAATACGTCCTGAGACCCACCTCCCGGCCGTACTGGTGGACCCATCAACCGTCGGGAAACCAGATCCTCTCGGCGCGGGATCTGCACCGCCGTGAGAGAGGCACCTGGCTCGGCGTCAGCAAGAACGGCCGCTTTGCCGTCCTAACCAATTACCGAGAATCCAGTCTCGACGACCCGGATCATGCCATCTGTGGCGTGCGGAGCCGGGGCAGCATGGTGACGAGCTGGCTTGGCGCACCTGCGGGGGTCGGCCTCGACGAATTCGTCAAGACTATGCTCGAGGGCCGCGTAGTGAAGGGCGTTGGCGGATTCTCGCTCATCTGCGGGGACCTGAAGGCGAAATCGAAAAATGGCGTCGAGCCCCTGGCTGTTATCTCCAACCGATGGGACCATCCCGGCGAGGTGCCGTGGATCGCTGGAGAGAGGGGGAAGACGTACGGGCTCAGCAACACTGTCTACGTAGAGCCCGGGACGTGGCCAAAAATCAAGATAGGGAAGAAGTTAATGGAGGATACAATACAAGAAGCTGTCGACAAAGAGGTCGACGAAGATGAATTGATGGAGCGACTCTTCGCGGTCCTCGACCATGACACACTTCCGTTCGAGCCTAAGATGACCATGCAGGAACACATGGACGCTCTTCGACAGTCGGTGTTTATCCGGGCTTTCGGCGACGAGCAGGAATGGAAGGACATGGCCGATGCTTTGGAGCAGGGCAAGGGGAAGGAACCCTTTGACGAGATAGAGGAGGAGATCGAGCCCGAGGAGCAACAACGGGACGAACCCTCGGTGAACTTCATGAAAGGCGCATATGGCACCCAGAGGCAGACACTCATCCTTGTAGATTGGGACGGCAATGTGACTTATAAGGAACGGGCGATATGGGATGCGCATGGAAACCCGGTGGAAAAGGGGAAAGGGGACAAGGTTATCAAGTATAAAATAGAGGACTAGGGTTTACGGAGTTATCTATGATCGTGATAGACTGGCTGCATTTGTAACCGCCCTTCAATAAAGGAGAAGTATTACGCAAACCCTAAGTCTCTGTTTTCTATCGAAACATGTAGTTCTCAAGATTACTTATATTACGTTTACGAGTTGTGTGTGTGGTTAAACAATAAAGATTCAATATCGACAAATTAGTTGTAACAATACTGTGTTTGGGTCCAATAAGATCAGTAGCTTTGGCCAAAGGACATGTGAAAAGCCCCTACCTGGTACATAATCTCAAGATTGGATGGTAATCTAAGCTGAGGAGGTGAGTACGTATTGCATGTATAATACCCCTAACATTGAAGAGAGTAAGGTTGTCACCTATCAACATTGGAAAGAGGACTATGTACAAATACATGTATGCTAGGAAGGTACTACATGTAGGTAATGGCGGCTCAGGGTGAAAGAGGGAAAGAAGGAAATTTGTAAGCTGAGAGATGGAAGTCGTATCCCGGTGAGAGATCTCCCTCTTTCGGGGGGTTTTATCTTCAGCAATCCGTACCATCTTTCATGTCTGTACCTACAAGCCGAATTCTCCCCCCTTTCTACCCACCCAAGTAAGCACAACAGCCAGACATCCACACGCAGTTTATCATCCCATGTCATTTTTCTATCTCGCCAGCAACGGATTCTCCCTTCCAACCCAACCTACACAGCTTGACTTTGTGAACTGCCATGGCAGCCCGGCACCCCGAGATTCATACGCCCAGAGAATACCCGCCTGCCAACATTCCCACAACAACAGTCGAAGAGCAACTTTTCAAAGTTCCCCTACAAATTATCGACGTTGCCTACTGCCTCCTTTACGGAAGCGCGAGGTGCTTTCTCGAGCTAGTTGTGATTTACTTCAGGACCATAATTGCAGTGATACGCATTCTGGTGCCAGTGGTACACCTGGTGCTCGCAGCCATCCTCCTAGGTCTATACGAGATAAGCAAGAATACGGTCGGAAGATGGCTTCTTCTCTTGGAGGATCGCCTACCCCAACGGGCCCTCGACGCCGAAGACTCCCGGGAGGCGGTAGTGGACGACTAAGCCCCTCGACACCCACACCCATCTTCAACCAGCTAGGTTCTCGATCTGGGGTTCGAGGAGCCCGTGTCTCTGCCGCTTCAAGAGACACAGGTACCACGGGGCTTCCGCGGATCACAGGCGTTATTTGTCCACCTCGTAGCAGACCATCCACTACAATCCAGTCTGCGATTGAGCACCGCCCAGTTGAATCACCGCGTAGCTCCTATCAATCGTCTGCCTCAACTTCATCCCGCAGACTATCAGCTAGCTACTCGACCGGCGGCCCATTGTCAAGTCAGCCAACCACTGCGTACTCAGCCATTACTGCATCAAGTAGTAACAGAGGCTCTTTATCCAATCATCCGGGGCCATTGACTAGCCATCCCACAACAGCATATACTTCCATCACATCCTCCCAGTCGAGAGGCAGCTTAGATACACGCCCTCAAGCGGGAGCTTTGAGAATGTCACATACCTGTAGCAACTTGCCTATCTCATCCACATATCAAAAGTACTCACACCGAACCTCGCCAACGAACATCCCCGCATCGAAGGCATCGATCGCAACGAGCTACGCAACGGCTACAGCTCTTCCACGTCCTCTAGCAGAGAACATCCCACCTAGCAGTTCAACTGCGAGCATCGGTACGTACCGTGAGAACAGCATTGACACGGACGAGGCAAGTCTACTTCCGCAGTCGATACCGAAGGCAAAAAATAAGTTTCGAGGAGGGATCCCCAAATCTCGTACCCTAAATGTCTTCTCCAATCTGACATCGTCTTTCTCGCGAACATCCCTTGGTACATTCACACATGGTGATTCTCGACACCCTTCAGCATCATCGGAACGCACAAATCTCGATACAACATCAGCAACACCAAGGCCGGACTCCAGTGGCAGTAGCTTCGCCTCAGGTCCCCTAAGAACGCCAATTTGCATCACCCCAAACGCCAATAATTCACGTCAAATACACCGGGCTCAGCCCTCGGAGTACTGGGCTGGCCGCTTCATGGCGTTGCAGGACCGCTTCCGCTCCGAACTGCTAATGCCTGACAACATGAATACACTCGTAAGTGCACACGCCGAACGTTCCATGATCGGAGCATCGCAGCCCCCGTTCGGTGGTGGGTCACTGGCGACATCTGCTACTACGAGCTGTTTATCTACTTCTGCCATCACTCCAAGATCTGTCAGAAGCGTTACCACCAACACCACCAGCACTGCGAATCCGACGTCTGTTAGTCCACGTAAGCAACAACATCAACCACAGAGGGTAAAACAACAAGCGAATCCAGCAACACCCCTGCTAGGCCAGCAAAAGCACAAACATACCAACTCAAACTCGACTATCTTCTCGAACGCTGCGTCGTCTAATCGTAGCTCCTCTGAGGCTGCAGCGCTCCTAACCGACGAGGACAACCGCAGCCGCCGCGTCTTTCTGCACTTAGAAGCTCTATGCACGACAGACGAGGCAAGTCGTAGCCTGCGCGCCTGGCAGCAAGGCTACGCGCGACGCATGGGGAAGGCAAATTTGCTCCCGCGGGGTGGGACGATGGAGGATAGGAATCGGGACAGCACTAATCACCATGGCCAGTGGAGGGACAGGACTTGGGTTGGACGACTATTGAGTGGTAGCAGTAGCAGCAGTGGTGGCGGTGGCGGTGGTGGACCAGGTGTGAAGAGGGGAAGCTTTGGTTTCTAACGTGCATTGCTGGACAGGAAGAATATTTTAGGAATTTTATTATGAAGGGGCCAGAGATCACACAAAACAGAAAATCTCTAGGAAACGTTGTTACTATCCATGAGGGAGTAGATAGAGACTTGATCTCTAGTGGAGAAGTGTACGACGAGTGGTGGTGCTACGGTAATCAGGGGGAAAAGGGGGGACTAAGACCACGCGCGGCACGGCAACGAGCATGAGTATATGAACCCCGGACTTGTAAGATGTTATATTAGTTTTGTACTATACAGAGCAGTCGATGGTGTGATGGTGTACTTTTACCACGAAAAATATTAATGGGTTGGGCCCTCCCCCTTTTCATGAAGTGTTATGTCTGCTAGGTACTGGTAGCCATCAGGGATGTTTACCTGACCCAAGGGAATAATATCACTTGCGGCAATATTTGAGATGTGTCGTTATTTGACCCATATCCTATCCTAGCACATCAATCATAGCTGACCAAACTAGCTCTACCCTTTGAATCCCCAGAAGACGGTAGTTGTATATGTTTCTTTTCTTTTCTCTCCTGGTTTATGATCATGTCAATCGATGGGCAAATCGTACGGACATAAATGTTGATTTTTAGGAAAAATGTGTTATGCGCCTTGGCTTAGTGAGGCTTATATTTCAACAAGACAGACAGACAGACAGACAAGATGAGATAAGATGGCATGATTGGATATATCCTACGCAACGCAACGCAACGCAACGCAAAGCAAGTCAGCCCCTTTCTTTCTTTCTCTCTCCCAACCTTAAACATCCTAGGTTAGAGACCTCCTTTATGCCTATGGAAAACAAAAAAAGGTAGGAATAAATGAACCAACTCCGTTGAAAAAGTGCCAGAGAAATCTCTCCTTATCCGGATAGGAACCGAAAACGCCCAACTCCCATCACTATGTCGCTACCACCAGCATCATTGCCGTCTCTTTCTCCTCTTTCTCCCATTTCTCTCTAGCTGGATTCTCGAGCCGCTTATATATGGATATATGTATATATATATATATAATCAAGTTCGCCCTTCTTTCTGGTGCTTCCGACCCTCATCATCTTCTACCCCTATTCTCTCTCTCTCCGCTTCGAACCCCGCTCCGAACTTTTATACTTCGACTCCAGAGCCGCCTCTCTACCATCTTCACTTCCCCTCGTTAGCCTTCTTTCGCGTGCGCATAAAGTCCTTGATCTGGTCGACCTTGTTGGCGAAGAACATGCCCTTCTTGTCGTTGCGCCAGGACACGACGCCGATGTCGTCGGCGAAGTTGCAGATCTCCATGTACTCCTTGTAGTCGTCGAAGTCCTTGAAGAGGAAGCCGCCCGTGGCGAGCATGCGCTCCGTGTCGAGCTGCCAGAGCCGGATCTGGTCGACGACGACGGGCGGCAGCAGCGGCTTCTGCGTCGACGCCGCCACCCGGTGCATCTGCTCGTGCGCGTGCGACGCCAGGTACGCGATGATCTGGTCCGACGTGATGCCCATGTCCACGGCCCGCCGGATCGACGCCCGCGTCAGGTGCCCCGACACGAGGCCCTTGAAGCGGAACTTGAGCTCAGAGAAGAGCGCCAGCACGGCGATCTGCAGCGGCGACTGCACGTATGCGTACATGCGGAAATTGGTCTCGAGGATGATGGCGCTCTTGTCGACCTGCGTGGTATCGCCACCGCCATCGTTGTTCGCGGCAGAGAAGCCCGCGCTCACGCTGCGGAGGGCAGTATCACTGCTCGTCAGGGTCGTAGCGAGGCGGGTTGGAAAGAACTGGTGGCTGTTGCCCGGTGGGATATATATGAGACCAAAGTCGACGAGGGTCGGGAGCATGTTCTTGCGGGCCTCAGGCAAGGCATCAGTGTTGTAGGCGCGGCCGAGTTCGAGGGAAGCTAATAGGAAGAAGAAAGATAGCATGTCGACGCTCTCCATTCCAGCGCGCGAGGCGCCATTCGCGTTGAGCACATCGGCAGCCTCGAGCCAGAGGAGCAGCAATGTCCACACCTGTGCGTTGGCCTCCTGCAGCAGGAAAGTGAAGCCAGCTTGTGTGATACTCAAACTTCCGCCTTTCCGCTCGACGAGCCGTCCACCCAGGAGCAGGTCCTTGACTGACTGCTTAGGCCCATTAGACCCCTTCTCCGAGCTGCTGAAGCCAACCGAGTTTACAACGTAGTGCAGTATGTCGTCCCACTTCTTGCGCGCGTACCGATCGAGGAACGCGAGATCGATCTCGGGGGGCGCGGGCTGGGTTGACGGCACACCGAAGGAGTTATGGTCGCCGCCACCTTCGAGGGCTAAGCGTAGGCTCTTCCGGAAGTTCGGCGTTAGGGACATGGACTGCGGCGTGTCGCGCTGGATGATATGGAGGGAACGCAGGATGGCGATCGCTTGGTCCTTCTCGCGCCGAGCCGTGGGCTTGATCCATATCTCGAGGTCCGACAGCTGGAAGGGTAACGGCATGTACAGCATAGCCATAACTATCGTCTTCGCTGCGGGCGTTAATGTCAGCGAGATGCTAGGCTAGACTACCGGGAGAGAGGGTTTTCGAGCTCACCCAAGTGTGGAAGCATGCGGCGGAATATGGAGAAGGCAGTCGAGGGCTGAAGGTATAAACGTCTAAAGGTGGTGCCTGGCAGCTGCTCCAGGTACTGCGACAGCGAGTTCGCGTTGACCGACATGGCGAAATGTGGTGTCGAGGGTTGAGTCGATTACGGAGGAAGGTCGGTTCCTAGAGCGAGGCTGTCTACCATCGCATGCATAGGATTTGAGGCGTGAGAAAAAAGGTGATTCCAACTGGACTGACCAGTCTTATCACCATCAGATCTATATCGTAGGCATTGAGGTGTAGGGCACAGAGCAGCCTGCGGTCGAATGTGCAGAACGAAGAAAACTGTGTGCTGAGGTTCGGTTCTGGTTTCAAAATATTTCGGGAGCTACAGACTACAGGGAATAAAAGGCCAAGGCACCGATAAGGCTGCAGACCTCCGTAATTTAGTGGGGTCACGCTATAAATACAGGGCCTGCACCAGCCCTACCCTGTCAGCTGTCAGGCTCGACGTAGATTAGGTAACATTACCTAACCCAACCCTACCGTAACCGCCAATCTTCCTCTTCTGTCCATACATTTTACCGAATTTTATTATTCTGTCAATAATTGTATTCAAGCTTTTACTGTTAACCAGTACAAGAAAAACTTTTTGTAAGATGGTATTTTACGGCAATGACATTGTGCATCTTGATAATTAGCTCGTGGGTAGCTACTAAATTGCCAAGGTATAGTTTGGGGAAAGTCAATCCAGGTTCGATCTTGGTTTCGTAGAGTCTAGCCAGAGAACAGACTGAATTCCACATTGCCTAACGACGTTCACAGAAATTCCCACGCGATGGTGAATGTTCAGCCGTGTAACGACTGGTTAACTCGGTTCCAGGCTCGTATGAGCCCGTCATCATGACGTCTAGGATCAGCCTCCCCCTTTATCTTCACTGGCATGCATGAAGTCGAAAACGCCACCACTGGGTAGACTTACAGAAAGCAACTCTATCGGGTACTTTAATCATTCATACTCTTTCCACTTCTACAAATCACGTTTACGTGCAATCCAAGGCTCAAATGATTATAATTGCATGTCCTACAACTAAGAATCACATTCCTATTTACTCGAGTTAAACCCCAGGAACAACACATATTCGTATCCAACATGCCATCGGGGACGGAACCAGCCAAGCAGAAATTCCAGGAGGGAGTCGAGAAGACCCGCCAACCAGCTGGTAGTAAGCAGAGTCCTCGCTATTCATTCCCTTGTATACCGGATACCTCGATACTGACACATTACACAGTATCGAAGGGCCCAGGGGTAGGTACGGCACAAACAGATAATCCGAAGACGACCCTATTCGGCGGCCAAATCGCCAAGGGCGACACGGAGGCTTCTTGGTACACGGCTAAAGGAGGGCCGAGCGGGACTGATCGGACGAAGGAGCCGGGTGGGCTGTAGAGGCTTGGTGAGAGGCTTGGGGTAGTGAGGGCCGGCTAGAGTTTCTGCACCGGCTCGTAAAGAGTAGGCCTTGTAGGAAAATAATACGAATTCACTGCCGAATTGTGATAAACATTGCCCAGGTCTTCCATCAAAGTGACAATTCAATGTGAGACTATGTCTTGTTCCAACTTATGTGTCTTATCAACCAACTCTGAATAGCCGTCAAGAAACCCTGTAGGTCCGTAGTCATCCTCTAATGCGGAAAAGACGGAATGCCTAAGGCTTAAGTGAAGAGACCGGGCATTGTGTCCCAGCCACTAGGTTGACCTATACTAGAGTGGTTAATATTACGTTGCGTGATCTTCCTATATCTTTGCTTTGATTTCTGACAAGGACAGTTTAAATTTTCATTTATTTTCCGCCCGATCTATATGTAGGTCTCGCTACCTCCTTCCAGGAAGTTTAAAAGGGGCGGATCGAATGTGTCCCTAAGCAAATCGAGCGGGGATTCGTGTTCATACTCCACTCTCTCTGCATGAAGCTATGGATGACAAGAATCTGGAGAAGTTCGGGAACAAAATGATAGGTCGACGGGGTTGGCAGCCGACTGTCTTTTCTGGGGATAGACTATACATAGGTATCTATCATAATCAATATGTCTGGTGATCGTTAGGTAGTCCCCGGCCGGTTCGGTGATTTTCCTATTTTGGTATCTAAATGTGGCTAGTACGGAATATCGAGAAGGGTAAACCAGGACTGGATGTTACATATTGCTATAAGCTAATCTACCATACTTTACTAACGTCGACCTAAATTAGAGATGGGAAAGGGACGCTTTTTTTTAGGTAGTCAGGCTACTAGATACGTGCAAACTACTACCTAAGATAACCCTAGTTTGGGTGATTTGTACATAGTAGGCACACTGCATACAAAAAGGAAAGCAGTGCAAGTGCACATTCACCACGTTGCACCCAAGTGTCGAACATGAGCTGTTATTATAAGCCATCAAATCCAGGAGCCACTTACAGCGTCCGCGGCCCTCGTCTATACATTCTCTGCATCTAGTTTCAGCATTGTATTTCCACTTTCCCGTATCTAATTACAACTAGTATTGACTACTCTAATATATCCTAATATAATACAAGTCGTATCCTCCCTGTACGACGTAGATGAAGAAATGCCCACTAGCATTATGCATAGCAAGTCACGACAAAAGAATAGAAGATTCTATCCAATATATATCTCAGGTGGATTGCAGTGAATGTCTTTGAATCCCGCATACTAGTTGCACGTGGTTTTAGTACCAAACTCGAACGTAATCTAGAGAAGCCTTTGCAGGTTCACATGATTTTGTACACCAACTCCCATACGATCCATTTGACGTAGGTAATAGAATACCTACAAATCCTGTGGTATCGGGTATTGCAAATTAGCTTTGTACCACCAATTGGTGGCTTCCCCGAGAAGGGTTACACCACCCGTCATCAAGTATATTAACAAGCTGGACTATAACATGCCTGAAATATAAACTTACTAAGAGACACATCATCGAGTAATATATGCCTAGCGCACGATGTTAAAACTGTTAAGATAATTAACTATGTGCAATGGTTTCCCGTAAGTAGCACACTTGAGATGATGACTGGGCTAAAGTTGTCAAGCGTGAAAGCCCATATCTAAAGCGGCAACCTTGATTATTATTGGTCAGCCGTTGTTATAACCTGCCACTCAGCGCGCCATCAAGTTAGCAGGTTAGCCAAAAAAATATGTTAGGTATGCCATGTGCGCTATCTTACGAGATTCGTATTTTCACTTCGGTGATCGGGATCTTCACGCCGTCCTTCGGGATGATATGATGTGGTTGGCTGCGAGTATCCGTCCCATGACTAAACTAAACAACGTCCTGGCCTTTGCTTATCAGATACCTAAGGTCAAGAATCGTGAAACTGTCCTCTAGTGAGGTGGTTTAGACGAGACACGTTAACCGGTATCGGGTCACCAAAGTGCCTGACTACAATCTCTCACATATCGCCTCGGAGCACTTATCAGCGTGAGATTTATCGACATCTGTCGACCTTGCAAACTTTTGTGCCGCTTTTCGGGCAAGTCCATGCGGCTATTACCGATACGCTTATTTGCACCCCGCCGTTTCTGACTATTTGCACCCTGTATCGCACACTAACTACCTCTTAAGCTGCCATGAACGTTTAAAGTTATTGTCCTAAGACCTTAACGACAAAGTATAAAGCAAATATAGAAGGTGATGAACGAGCCGTTAAGAGAGATTTCGGATTGTCAATTTGAATGACTTAGATTAAAAAGAGGTTTATACCTGAACATGAGCACATACCGCTTCTATATGTTTATGTGTGGTTAGTGTGTGAGGAACAGGGTGCCAATAGTCAGAGACGGGGTGCAAATAGGTAGGTGTTTTGGCTATCCCCCGCAATTTGGCCTCCTTCGATTCAAGCGGGGCCCTCCCATGTTTCCCTATCAGGGCCATCGTCATTATCAAGAACGTGTGGTTGAGGATCTAGAGCCTGATAAGGTTCTCGGCCGCGAGGAGAGATTAACAAGATCCTTTATCGGCCGCAGGTTGCATAATCGAGTTGCTAATTGGTGATACAGACAAGACTCCACCGTTAATCGCGTTACTCCCCCCTTTTACTACTCCTATAGCCTCCTGCATCATCAATGTCAGCTCTGACCCGAGTCGTGTATATAAGTAGAGGGCTTTGGTCGCCATTGAACTACCTTAGGTCTATATAATATTATAACGTTTTCTACTGCGTCTTACATACTTTCTCAAAATGGTTTCCGCTACTTCTGAGAAGGTCCCGCACCCCTTTGACCCGCTGTCTCTCGCAGAAATCGAGTCAGCCATCAGCGTTGTTAAGAAAGCACATGGAGACCTCTACTTCAATGTTGTCTCCCTCCACGAGCCGCGCAAGGCGGAGATGACAAAATGGCTAGAAGATCCCGCTAGTGCTCCACGGCCGGCTAGGATTGCAGACATTGTTGTGATTGCTCCTGGCAGCAAGGTCTATGATGGCTTGGTGGATCTAGCAGCGGGCAAGATCACGAAATGGGAATTGTTGGATGGAGCTCAGCCTATTGTCAGTATCCATTTCAACCTCTATTGTTCGAGACGCAGGACTAATAATTGCTCTAGATCACGATGGAGGAATTGGTGTTCGTTGAGAAAGTTTGCCGTAGCGACCCTAAGGTGATTGAGCAGTGTGAGATCAGCGGTATTTCGAAGGACGATATGCACAAGGTGTATTGTGATCCATGGACTATCGGATACGATGAGCGACACGGCAGCAAGATTCGACTTCAGCAAGCACTGATGTACTACCGGCCAAATGTGGACGACTGTCAATATCAGTACCCTCTCGACTTCTGCCCGATCTACGATGCGGAGAAACAGGCGATCGTTGCTATTGATATTCCCAAGGTGCGACGACCGGTCAGCAAGGCTTCCCCGATTAACTACCACCCTGCAGCGATTGAGAAGGCGGGAGGCTACCGCAAAGATCTCAAGCCTATCAATATTACTCAACCGGAGGGTGTCTCGTTCACGATGACCGGGAGAGAGATTGAATGGCAGAACTGGAAGTTCCACATTGGATTTAATTATAGGGAAGGAATTGTCCTCAACAACATCACTTTCAACGACAAGGGGATTGTTAGACCGATATTCTATCGTTTATCCCTCGCGGAAATGGTGGTACCATAGTCAGTCTTTACTCCGTGATGTTTACTTCTAGATGAAGCAAACTAACTTGAGCAGTGGCAATCCCGAACACCCCCATCAGCGCAAGCATGCTTTCGACCTGGGAGAGTACGGTGCTGGTTATATGACAAACAGCTTGGCGTTGGGATGTGATTGCAAGGGTTCTATCCACTACCTAGATGCTGAATTCCCTACCAGGTCTGGAAGTGTCAAGACTATCAAGAATGCTATTTGCATTCACGAGGAGGACAGTGGTATCTTGTTCAAACATACCGATTTTAGAGACGAGTCGGTCATCGTCACAAGAGGACGGAAGTTGATCATTCAGCAAATATTTACCGCTGCCAACTATGAATATGCTGTCCAGGTGAGTTTCTGTTCGACTGCGATGCTACTGAATTTCATTGCTGACGATTGATAGTGGATATTTCACGTAAGGAACTACTTGTCCAGGAAAAGTTGGTATTTGGCTAACTAATCTTGACTATAGCAAGACGGTACCATCCAGCCTGAAATCAAGCTCACTGGAATTCTGAACACTTATACCATGGAGCCCGACGAGGACACTCACGGGTATGGCACTCAGGTATACCCAGGTACGTCCTAGAATTAATTCCCGGCCCCCGAATTTCGATTTATCTTGCTGACCACAAATAGGTGTCAACGCACACAACCATCAGCATCTCTTCTGCCTTCGTGTCGATGCCAATGTCGATGGACTGAACAATACCGTGTTTGTGGCCGATGCCGTTCCCTCTGATGCACCAGTCGGCAGCCCGGAGAACTACTACGGAAACGCCTTCTATGCGAAGAAGACGAAGTTGAGCACTACCGGCCAAGCTAAAACAGACTACGATGGCACGTTTAGCCGGACATGGGAGATCTGCAACACCAATAAGCTGCATCCTTACAGCAAGAGGCCATCTAGCTACAAGCTCGTGAGTCGTGAAGTGCCAAGGCTCTTGCCTAAGGAGGGCTCACTGGTCTGGAAGAGAGCCGGCTTCGCACGACACGCCGTGCATGTCACCAAATGTAAGTCCAGGAGCGCACGCGACGTCTCTTCCCCCGCATCACCGCTAACCACCACCGTGCAGATAGGGACGACCAGCTCTGGCCCGCGGGCCGGCACGTGCCGCAGACGTCGGGCGAGCCCTCTCTCGGGCTGCCGGAGTGGGTCGGCAACGGCAGCGAGTCGATCGAGAACACGAACGTGGTCCTGTGGCACACGTTCGGCGTCACGCACATCCCGGCGCCCGAGGACTTCCCCGTCATGCCCGTCGAGCCCATCACGCTGCTGCTGCGACCCCGCAACTTCTTCTCCAACAACCCCGTCATGGACGTCCCGCCCAGCTACGCCATCACCCCCAGCCAGGTCGCGGCCAACGGCGCCGGCGCCGTCGACGCCGCGGACAAGCTGAGTAGGCTGGCGTTCGGCAATAGCTGCTGCAGTCCCTCTAACGGGACGAACGGGACGAACGGGGCGAACGGGGCGAATGGACACTGAAATGTCGCGGTTGATGATGGCGATGACGATGATAATGGGGCACTGTAGAGTAATAGGGAGGTGGACTCATTGGATTTGCGTGTCACGGCTGGTTGCATGGAGTTTCAGGTGGGCCCCATATCCATATTCATGATAACTACTACTTGTAACGATCATTTGTAAGGGTAGCAATGAAAAAATAAGTTTGTATACGTCACGTTAAGGAGATATTTGTCAAGGGAATTATGTCTGGAAGTTAGACTCGACTATCAGATTCGTCAGATCACACTATTGTCTACTAGCTACAGGCAAAGGACGCCCAGATAGATGTTTTTCATTACCATGGGATCAAGAAAATTAATTGCTTTATAATATAATCAACAGTGTAGACCTGATCACATTCCTAACGAGGCGATTAGACTAGACGCGACACAAGTGCTCTGAACTCAATCTCTTCTCTCTTTGTAGTATTGCAGGTTTTAAATATTTATTCTGTAATAAAATAGATAAAGTAGGTAGAGATCGGGAAAAATGCCTGGAGGGTCTGAAACGTCCTTTTACGTTTCTTAATTAATCACGATTACCTAGCAATCCCCTTTCCTGAAACGGAAGGCTTCTTACTCGGCGTTGTTAGTTTTGAGTGGGTATCTAAACGGGACGCTTTGATATTTGATACGAACAGTATGAGTAGGGTGAATTCCTGCGCCGACAAAAAAAAAGTACCGGCTCTGTAGCCCCTTTTGCTCGTCACTTCAGCTATGGGACACGGTGGAGGTAGAAACTTCAGCTCATCATCAATGTAGTCGATATGTAGTATTTGAACTAGCTTCTATAGAATGAAACCCATTATTTATCAAGCCAGAATGATCTATAGACTATCGTGTCAGTGTGAGTTTAATGTGGGTAGCTAGACTATTCGTAAAACATGAATTATATACCCCCCTCATAATATTATTGAAAATGGCATTCACTATTACATGTCGTGTGGCTCTGCGTATTGCGTGCTGTAATACTGACGTTTCGGATATCCTCATTAGCATCTATCACGACATTTTCCATCAATCATGAAACGTAATACCTCCCAGACGTTAACCGTAGTGAGATGATATTTCAGAATAATGATCCATAGTAGCCATGATGCTGGCTTCTAAAAGCATCGGAGACGTAATAGAGATAGGCTGGTGGGACAGTGTCTCCCTAAGCAGGGCCCAGATAGCTAGTTCAACGCAACGCATAACGCATATATTTCATTATATGGCTAAAGAAGTACCTTGAGAATTAAGTCTCCGGTGTGAGTTGACGCATAACGAAATATACTCAGAGAAATAAAAACGCAAGTATTTAGTCTTCGAAAAATAAAACTTTGTCCCACGGAAATCCACCGCAAGTATGCAGCGCTTCACCCCGGACCTCACCTCAGTCCCGTCGTGCTCCATATATACCACCCTCCCCGACACCATAGAACAGCGCTCTAATCCTCGCCGCTAAATCCGCACTGACAAAGACTTCCCCCCGCGGCTCCGGCAGCCCCGGCGCAAAAACGGCATGCATCTGGACAGCCACGGCCCAAGGGATGCTCATACCGTTGTCCTGGCCCAGGGTGTTGACCACGAAGACCTCGTGCACTAGCTTCCTCAGCTCGTCGTCGACGGGCCCGAAGCCCGGATCCTGATCCGGCTTCGCGCTATGCTTAGCGGGCTGTCGTCGCTTCGCGTCAGTCTTTTTGGCGGAGAGCCGCTTCTCCGAGACGAACGCGACCAAGCCGCTTCTGCCGGCGCCGGGGCTGAGCGGATCCGTGTCGGCCGGGAGGGGGTTCTTGCGCGGTCGACCTCTCTTGCGGGGTGCGTCGGTGGAGGCTGGGTTCTTGGGAGCACGGCCTCGCTTTTTGCCCGCTGTGGAGGACGCCGGGTTGGGTGCCTGGGGGTCGCGACGGGGAACAGGAGGGGAGGTCATGGAGCCGAATTTTCGTAGTTTGGGTTTAGTCTGGGGCTCGCCTTCGGGTGGGGAATCATCTGCGAATCTCACGGTTTGCTGGGGCTTTACCGCTGCGTCTGTTACCTGCTCGAGGGTCGGTGTACTCTCATTGTGGTCGACGTTGGATTCATTGGGGCTAGTCGCACTGGAGGGTTTCCCGTCGAGGCGATTGGACTCGGAAGAAGGTGCGGACGGCTCGAGTTGAGATAGTTCATCTGCATCTGAGCTCGGTCGTTTGTCAGAGGGATCATTACTGCAAGCATGCGACTGCTTAGAATGGATTTCTGGGGATGGATATTTACCATCGGGGCTATTCAGTTGCCTGGAAACTTCCTCTGCACTCTGAGAGTAGGCAGTGGCGTAGTTATCCATTGTGCAGGTTGTGACGAACCTCCCTGTGTGTTCCTAGTCAGCTGACTTCACAGGTGAGTACGTACTGGGTTTTCTTGATTTGAAGGTAACAGTGGATCGAGGTTGGTTCAAGAGATTCACAATGCTTTGTTCGTCAGAGAGATTTCAAGGTACTCTCACTATAGTATCAAGGAGTGACTGTAGTCTTAGATTGATAGCTAAGGAACTCGAATGAATAACTAGATACAGAGGAAATTCGAATCTACTTATACTTACTCTTCCATGGAGCAATGCCCATCATTCTCCTTAATTCTCAAGAGATCAACAGAGAATGTTGATATTCTCCTTAATTCTCAAGAGTCCAACAGAGAATTCTTCCTGGAGTCATGTGACCTTAGATCACATGACTCCCTTCATTCCTTCTACCCTTGTTGGTTCGTAACAAGAACAATGTCTTTGAGGCTTCCTAATAAAGGAGATATGCGAAACTGCTGGGTGAACAAGCAGTAAGTGATTGTTCAGAAGACACAAGTATGAGTATCTGAAACAGGTTGTACTTGCTCAGATTTTCCCCTTGTTTACTGTTTCCTTACGCAAAAGGTGTCAGCTATGTTCAATATAGGGGAAACCACGTTCAAGTCTTGTTGTTCCAGTCGATTCATGTAATAACCATGAAACGATGTTTAGCTTTAGTAACTCATTCATAAATTACTTTCTCTCATGGTGGCAAGTCAACTGTGTTGGCTTGCTGCATGTCGTGAAGCACTCTTTAATACTGGCAAGAAGACAGATGTTATTAGAACTTACACCTGACTGGGGTATAGTACATTTCATTTGCCAATTTTTCCTTTGATATCCAGGTAGTGCCTTCTTACACTATACCTATTGTTTCTTTTACACCGTACTTCTTGTATTTTGTACCTTCTTGTCTCCTGATACTCCATCAATTCCTATTTATCTTTCACAAATGGCGGTATTTTTGCGTCCTTCCAGCCGGACACTGATGAAAACACAACCTCATTCGTCTTGCTGGCCTTCATCTTTTGTCTCTTAGTAGATAATTGTATCGTTTCTGCAATACCAGATTGTGTATCATAGTATTACTCCAATGCAGGATATCTAATTAGGAGCCAAAAATCTCACTGAAGATTTTCCCACGAGAACATGGATCTAATTACTTCCGTACACTAGATTTCTGAAATATAGAAGTATGCAGAAAGTCTGCACCGTGGCTACCATTGCAGCAAGATAGGGTCACCCTTTCCCCCCCTTTTCTTCTTTGAGGGTAGATCTAGGCAATGAGCCTTTGATAAGCGCCCTGCGAAATTCGGCGTCCCTTTAGATACTCTTGCTCCCGGGCTACTCCTGTTTGCTCACCGTAGAAGTCTGTGCTTGCGTTTGTAAAATCTTGGAAGTTATATTCAGGAGCAAAGACCTTCTACCAATTCATCCCTGATCTATGTGACACATTTGTGATAAGGGCTGCTGTATTGGAACTGTTGTTCAATTTCAACTAATAATTCTCTTTGGTCTCATGGGAATTAAGAGTCTAAGTTCAATCATGAGGTCCTCCAGGATTCTGCTGCCTATATATACACAGTCTGCTGCGTGAGGCATCTCTCATCCTATGCACGTTGGTACCATTGAATCCAACCCTAGAATCTATCTCCAATGACCTTCAAGCTCATGACCAACTGGCCTTGGTGGTGCCTACAGGTGTCAGTCCGTGTGACAATATTCGAGTTTGAGTGCGTCGCCGTCTCCGATATGTGAAAGTTCGTTGAGCACATCTTACTACACGCTAATATTGTAGTTCAGTATAATGATGTTGTAATACTCGGGAGAAGATCTTGTGTTAATGTAATTCTTAGAAAGATTAGGCATTTTATTGGATCCATGCGCGCAACGTGAAACCTCTGTAGGTTCTATCCGACTGGGAAACGTAAGCAGAGAAGAGACGTAAAGGGCGGACACTTGGATTGGGCATCTACACATCAATCAGGGAAGACACTAAAATGAAATTATCTTCTAGCGTTGTTTACGCGAGTATACATGTAGAAGGAGTCAGGATGCAAATGTGACGAACCTCCCTGTGTGTTCCTAGTCAGCTGACTTCACAGGTGAGTACGTACTGGGTTTTCTTGATTTGAAGGTAACAGTGGGTTGAGATTGGTTCAAGTGTTTCACAATGGTTGTTCGTCAGAGAGGTTTCAAGGTACTCTCACTATAGTATCAAGGAGTGACTGTAGTCTTAGATTGATAGCTAAGGAACTAGAATGAATGACTAGAAACAAGAGAAATCTCATCCTTCTTATACTAAATTTCCTTCTGGGATAATGCCCAACATCCTCAATCATTCTCTCTCATTCTCTGTGAGAGCAACAGAGAATACAATCATTCTCTCTCACTCTCTGTGAGAGCAACAGAGAATACAATCATTCTCTCTCATTCTCTGTGAGAGCCACAGAGAATGCTACCATATGTCACGTGACCCGTGTTCACATGACCATCCACCTTTCCAACCCCTGTTGGTTCGTAACAGCAAATAAGTACGGAAGGATAAAATTAAGGGGCAATTTTAGATAGTTAGACGTTTGTTAACGAAGTTTAGCCAATCACGATATAAGAATATACTAGGTTAAATTTGCAATCAAGTGTTAGTAGACTATCATTACTACGGTGGATGAGGGATATCAAATCGTAAGTACAATTCGTCAATAGATTTGGCCTTATCAAATATAAAAACAAGACACAAGTGTTGAAATATGGGGCTATACGACCCTTGTCCCCTGTATCTACATATATAGGAGGGCTTCGCCCTCCTATCTAGACGTCATCTTGAACCAATACACTTGATCTTATCCTCACATCCTCGTCTCATCTCAACAACAAGACAAAACGGGGAAATTTCAGAGAATCGGACGATTAAATCCAATTGTTGTTATTTTTTACGATATACGTATGGATTTGATCGTTTCAACAAATTTCCATTATCATATCTTAACTATATCGACGCGGGCATAAAAAGAGGCAACATGGCTGGGATAACTAGCCCGTTTGCTCTCACTCGTCTTACTTTTGAAAGTGGAAATATAATCCTCCCCAAACTGAGGCGCGTAACACATTTTTCCTACAATCAACAATCCCTCAGAGCCTCGGGTTGAATTTACTCCTGATCCGTTCTCCGAATACATAGAATACCACCGGGATTGGGACGAGGGCCAGCGATATGAATGCTAATAGGCTGTTTCCCCAGCCGAGTCCTAGTGTGTCATACATTTCTAATCCTGCGAGGGGCAGGAGAGCTCCAAGTAGCGATCGAAGCACGGCTAACGCTGCCGTCACAGACGCTGCATATATGGGATACGTATCAATAAGGTAGTTCTGGACAGACATCTATAATACACATATTATTAGCCAGGTCAATATGAAGACTTTCCGCTAACTCGTATAACTCACGTTAATTCCCATGAGACCTGCACTGAAGATGACTACTCCCACCATAGGCACAATCCAAAATACACCTTTGTCTGTGGTCCACCCATATATAAACAAGCCAATGGGTAAGGCTAGACCACAGGGGATTGTGAGGACAGGTATTAGCCGTACCTCGGGCCTATGGGCAATCTCCCTTGCTTTGTTCCGCTTGACTATCCTGTCCGTAATCTGCCCGAAGCCCAAGACGCCAATCAACAAACCAATCCCAGAAGGGACTGCAGAAAAAAGGAGTCAGTAATTGCTGCATTTGGAGTGTTTTTAACACGTGAAACATGTCTCGGGAGCAAAAACTCATACAACAAGCCAGAACAGGCATGTTTTACTCGTGCGACAGGCTATAAGGGGCAATAGAGAACTCTAAAAGTAGCTTACTGAATGTGAGCCCGCTTGAACCTTCGTCGAATCCGTATTCACCTTGATAAACGAATGAAAAGGTGCTTATAAGTAGATACAAAATGCCATAGTTGACGGCGGTATAAAGGGCGTTAAGGGTGACGATAGGTGTAACTAGTAACAGTTTTAAAGGGCGAACAATAGCGAGTTGGATCTGCTTCTTGGGACTTGCCCCTCCGGACATCTTACTATGAAGCCTTGAATTACCAGTCTCCTTACGAAGTATACGAGCTTTTCGTTCCAATAGAACGGGTGCGAATGTCTCTCTGAGGAAGAAATAAGAAACTGGTATAAAAATACCCGACTTTATATCATGTCAGTCATATTAGGGTTCCTCGTAAAAGTATAAAGGGAACTGATGGAAATCCAGCACTGGGGCTAAGCTAAAATATAACTCACCACGATAAGAAGTAACCAATACGTCCAGCGCCATCCAGCACCTTGGACTAAATAACCACCGGCTATAGGACCAATAATAGGACCTAGCAATGGCCCCAATGCCCAAGCTGATATAGCCCTCCCGCGCTGCTCAATAGGCATGAAGTCCACAATACTGCCACTTCCGATAGTGCTGGGTACAGAGCCGGTGATACCCATCAGCAATCGAAATGCTAAGAGCATGCCGATACTAGTACTGAGGCCGGTGGCGGCTGTGAAGATTGCAAAGAGTATATTGCCAAATATATAGAGCGGTCTACGGCCATATATCTCACTCAAAGGGGCGATGATAAGAGGCCCAAAGGCAAAGCCGAGGACGTAGATGGATACGAGGAAAGTCGCCGTAACGGAAGAGGTGCTGTGAAACTCAGCCATAATACTGGGCACGCCTGGTGCAAACATAGATGAGCCCAGTGGACTTCAAAAATGTCAGTGTAAACGAACAGATTAACAGCGCGATGCGAGAAAGCCTACGTCACGATGCTTAACAGAGATAAGATGGATACATTGAGCCATTTCTTCTTTTCTGGCCAATTCTTTGGGTTTTCTGGATCGTTTGGCCCGTTCCAGTCGACAACGTCTGGGTTCGTCTCCTCGACGGCAAGCTCGTATTTGCTGGTGTCGATGCCAATATTGGCATCTGGATCTGGTCCTTCTGTTGATTCATCCTGGCCTGATGGCGCATAGGCTGCCGATATCCCATTCATTGAGATATCTCCAAGTATGTCTGTGTCAGAATTTGTGGTTTCTCGATCATGTTTCCGATCGACGGGTTCGGACATCGTTGCGTAAGGTGTTGTAGGCCTGATGGGTCTCGGGACGGGGGAGATAATGAATATGGAAGTGTAATAAACTAGATGAGATTGATTGAGAGCAGCTGAATGTCAACAACTCATTAGATAATGGAGTTAGTGGACTAAAACATAACATATATTACATACAGATCATGTATAGTTGGCATAAAAGTCTCCAGGCCGGAGGTTTTGGGAGCCGAATATTCCATAATGGCAGCTTCTATCAATATGTTGTGAAAACAATTTGTGACAAGGTATTTAATTGTCGAGTTAAATTACAGAAACGCCTGCCATGGCCCAGGACGGAAAGACATGGTTACATTTCATATTTAAAAATAAAAATTAACTCCAATCTCATTGAAGCTACAAGATGCTCACCCTATAGGGGTGTTTCTATCAACATTGGATGAAATTATCTCTATTGATGTGCTGGCTTTGTATACCACGATGTCGGCATGTTTATGGCCAATAAGCAGCGAGAAAAAGCACTGCGTCTGACCAACGCCCGCTCATGGTGGTCGTGTAGCCACTTATTTGTTGCATGTATCTATCGCCGAGCCTATCATTCTCATCTCTTTCAGCCATCTTTTTACGGCAGCTTGCTTTAGAGCAGTCTTACGTCATGTCGAGAATAGCAGAAATGTGAAGAAAGAGCTCACCTTCTGTGTCCTCCTAGCTCTCCACTTCGTCTTAATAAGCTGTTCGGGGTGTGTTGGTATATCATAAGTAGACAAGGAGTTCATTTTTTATCGAAGCATTTTGTTGTAGATGTTAAAATCATTAATTGACTGGTACAGAATTCTAGGCGAAATTCCGGTATAAAATGGGATTTATCATATAAACTTACCGGAGGAGTTTATCAAGAAAGGAGTTAAATCAATGTAATACGTTAGCTGAATGAAGAAGTGTAGGTTATCACTCCCAGTATGTGGTACTAATGGATAGGGAAACTGGAAACAAGATATATGATTATATATTACAAGCTGCATTTGGTGTTATAGGCTAAACCCGCCGTCTGTTCAGACCCTGCTGAAATGTGTCCAGGGAGTAGCTGTCATATTCAGGTACGAGCCATCCTCAGCCATCATGTGTATAATAGATAGATCCACCCACATTCGCCAGATAGTTCTTCACATGATTAAGTAACCTTATAAACCCAAATTTCAGCTGGCTTGACCTATTTTCCCCCGATGGGTCGCATATCGAATCGCACGAGAACCGAACCTAAGCGTGCCAACATTTCAGTGCTACCAAAGTGCCGACCTGGACACAAAGCATGGCCACCACCGACCTCACTAAAAGCGGCGTCAAGATGTCTCATATATCCGTTTTTTCTAGTCTCAAGGAAATGCTTACGGTCGGAATTTTCCGTGTTCGGTCTCTGGAGGGATTAACCAGAATGTATGACAACCTTTGGCTGTAAGGGTACGTATACAACTTATTGTTGCGCTGGAGAGGGAAAGATCCTCTCTAGGCCCACTACTCTTAGTACTATATACATCATAAAGTACGGGCTACATGTCTGTGACATTGGTATCAAATAATCCCGCTTTACAATGAGAATTGACTATCCACCACATTATCCTCTTAGACGATGCGTGCAGCTACACCTATGCCATGAAACTACAATGCCTTCTACCATGTTTATACTAGGATAGGAAATGCTGTCCTAACCTGCGCAAGTTCTATGATGTAGACCCTATTCGAGCCTGTTTGAACTAGCTAATCTACATCGTACCGACAGTCCTCCTATATGATGCGACCGGATAGGACTTGCCACTCAGCCCGGAAAGCAGTAGGAGCAGTATTGACAATACCGGCAGCAATTTGGCCGATCTCAGTATAAGTCGCGCCACATATATTGAGACCAAAAGTAGAATTATATCCCTGCCGACGTTAGACAAAAGGGGAACCATTGAGATGTTGGTACTCCTGGAAACAGCGCTTCAATTCAGCTACCATGACATTAAGGCCTCTCGAGCTTCGTCCGGTAAGGATGTTCGACACGAAGAATTTATTTTATGCAATACTCCCGCACATGATGCCTCGTATTTGTAGGCTCCAGTACTGTGAAATTAAGTTTCTTGTATATGAACTCTACTGTATTCATTAATGATGCAATATATATAAATTTCCAGGTATCATAATATTGAGAACCAAGTCCGAAATTCCTTATCTTTGCTCAGCATATCCTGCTCAGCCTCCTGAAGGGTAACGTAAAAATCGTACACACGCGAGCCCTGCTGTCGTCTACAATCTGGAAACAAAAATGCGAAGCCCGGTGCGGGCACTGCTGAACAACGTATCGAGTCCGGTGGCCCAACACCGAAGTCATAGTCCGCGGTGTTCATGAAATACCATGTGCTAAGCATAAGCCCCTCCTCGAGCAGCCCACCACTAGGCATAAAATGCAACTTCTCCGTCGGCATCATCATCCTGCCCAACGCCGTAGCGTGGGCGATGGAACCTAGGGTGGTGTTCTCGATAGATTGTCGAATGCTCGAGGCGGCTAATGACAATCCATCCGAGCTGAGGAGGTCTGCCATTTGCACGGGCCCAGCACTGGCAACCGTCACAGCGTTGCCAAAGTAATTCCTCGAAATTCCTGATTCGGTACGGTAACGAAGGTCAACTGGATGTAAGAGCCGGGATTCTCTGGGTTTTAAGTGAGGTTTCAGTTCTGCTCGAACGCGCATGAGGCTCTTCCACAGCAGTCCGGCGACGCAGTCATAGGTCGAGACGTACGGTATGCCTTTTAATGATTTGCACATATCCTTCAGTCTTTTTACGTTTGCCCCTTCGATCCTATAGATTAATCCTTTAGCCGCATTCGCTGTGCTGGTCGTTTTGGGAGCCTTGGTTTTGTTTGGTGCTGTGGACATCTCGATGATCTGATAGTCTTTGACTCGCGTTCTGAGTTGCTCCTTAGGAAGCGCGAGAAGCTCCAGTGGTGCGGCGAACTTTTCACGCTGGTAGTCAAATTGAGAGCGCGATGCTGGGTCTCTTTCCATGTAAGCTTTGCTGCACTTTGATATCAGCGTCAAAGCCAGATTTCTTCCTCCCCCATCACTCGCCACATGATTGAAGCCCAGGGCAAAGATTAATCCCCCGGGGATGAAACTGAGCTGCGCAAGCAACACATTTCTCTCATTTATGTTGTCGTAAGCCTCCACGGGAAGAAGTGTTGATTGATCGAAATCGTAAGGCGAGAAAGACTTCGCGGCAAGCTGGTCATAGGACTTGTGATCTCCAAACTCAAACTTGCGTACTTTGAGCTCCAGGGACCCGGGAGTCATTTGTCGCATAGGTTTCCCGTTGTTATCAAAATGTAGCTTGGCCGCTAGTGTTGGAAGCTGTTCAGCCGCTTGAGCCAGACCATGTTGTAACGATTCAATTATCAGCTGAATATCCTGATCTGGATGTAACTTGTAGACTAGGAAAGATGAAACCAGAACATTCGGTGAAACGGTGTCTAGATCGGACAAGGTGTATTCCTTCCTAGTGGCGGAAGGGCATGGTGTCTCTAGCCCTGCTGGTATAGGAGCCACAGGCTTTATTTGAACGCGATAATCAATTTCCACCGATTTTTTAAAATCTGCTTTCGTAGATCTTGCCCTAGTCGGATGGAAAGAAGCAATACCTGCCACATCACGAAAGAAGGGTTTTAGGAGAAAAGTTCGCTGAGTCCGACATCGCCTAATAGCCCCATCAAGTGGTCTCGAAAGCATTTTAGGGTCTAGTCAAACGGGAAATATCAATACTAGAGACAATTTGTCTGCTGCATGGTTCATATTTGGAATCATCCTCTGTATATTTACTTTACTACAACTACACTAATCGTGGCTGAAGAGAACCATAATCTCGCTATCTTTGTAAGGAATCCTGACTTGTACCAATACGCGGAGGAGACAGCAGACTTGGTGCAATTGCACGTAAGCAGTAATCACCCGTATGGGCTTATAAGCAGCTCCGAATTGCAAGGATTAATGGTCAGCTCAGACAATCTCATCAGTCTTAACCCTCCGAACCACTCGGAGTGGCGTCCCCGAGCTGGTTGGGTTACTACCATCAACCCTACCCACCTCTCCTATGGATTATACTCGCACCATAACTCCCGATATCTTATCCTGAATGCCTATGCACCGATAACAGCTGAGATTCCCAATTTTGACAAGAACTATATTCAATCACAAGGTTGTGCTCACTAGCAGCAGGGCTGTGGCTTGCTGATTATTGGCACTCGTCATCCAATACAAAAATAGTACCTCTTTGAGTGCTATATGGCACCACGCACACAAGCGTTCTTCATGATAGTTTCTTACCTATTACTAGTAGAATATATGATATATTTAGCGTACAAAGTAGATGAGCTGAGATGGAGGGATAGGGCTTATGCAGGAACCTCGCCTGGATAGCTGCGATAAATAAGAAGCCATGGCCTACTTCTCTTGCCTCTATCTGTATATGACGTTGTTTAACGGGACCTGATATTACTTGACCGAATGAAAATGCATTCCAACTTCTTGGCACTGTTGGCTTTGTCACCTATAGCACTTGCTTTATCGCGAGTGGGGAGAGCGGACGAACTCGTCAACTGCTTAGAGTCTTCGCTGTCTCCCCAAGGGTCTGTCATCTCTCCTGACGACTCAAGCTTTGCGAATGATATTAATCGATTCTCGACATATCATAATCCAACTTTCAGGCTGGTCTCCCTAGTTACCAACGAGGACGATGTGAGAGCTTCGGTACGTGCCACCGGCTTTCATTGGTAAAACACTGGACCGTACTGACAGCCGTAAGATCAACTGTGCGAAGAAGACTGGAACCCCGTTCCTATTTACCGGGCCCCGCCATGGTACCTACATGGGATTTGACAAGTTGAAAAATGGATTAGAGATCTTTACTTCGGCGTTTGATAACATAGAAATCGACACTCAAGCCAATACTATGACAATCGGTGGCGCTGTTGTTTTTAAGGATATATCTAACGCTCTATATGCCGTCGGGAAGAACATCCGTGAGTTGAGATTTGTGAGATATACTAGCACCCCTTTACTGACACCAAGTTACACATAAGCTGTTGGTGGTGGTCCTTGTGTCGGAATGGTCGGGGCTAGCTTGGGAGCTGGGGTCGGTCGCCTTGAGGGATTATATGGCCTCATGATCGACAGCCTACTTTCTGTGCGTATCATGCTACCGAACACAACAGTCATCGAGGCTTCTACACAGAAAAATACGGACCTGTTCTGGGGTATACGCGGTGCTGGGTTTAACTTTGGCTTTGTTTTGAATGCGACCTTCCGGGTTTACGATGAGGTGCCCAATGGCCTGAATTTCAATGCCGATTTTGAATTCCCACTCAGCGTCGCTGAATCGTTCTACCAAGCGCTTAAAGACGAGGCCCCGACGATTCCAGCTCCACTCTGTCTCTCTACCTCTCTGAGCTGGAGCTCGACTTACAACGCAGTACGTATGAATTACAAAACTCGAATCCTGCCATTTTGGAGATTAAGAACTGTTCGATCTCGAGGCTGACGGGAACCAATCTAATTATAGACAACGCTGGCTGTCAATGCGGTATATGCCGGACCAGAGAGTGACGGGCGTGAGGCGGTTCAATTCCTCCAAAAACTAGGTCCTGTCCTCCGCCAAAATTCCACAGAGGTACCGTGGAATGAGTTGACACAAAACACCTTCTTCTTGGATGGAAACGAAGCCATTGAAACATGCGGGCTGAGTTACGGCAGAAGGTCTACCATGGGTGCCTTGTTCAATAAAATAGAGGTTGAAGCACACGTTAGTATGACAGAACAGTTCAACTACATGGTCACGAAGTATCCGCAGATGAGGTCCAGCGATAACGGCATGTACTTTTGTGGCACACAAGCAGTCAGAGCTGTTCCCAGAAACGCTACTGCCTATCCGTGGCGCCAGGCTTTGGGCCATCAGTAAGTCTCCCTGTCTCTCAACGGGATTCTACCTCTATTCCGCGCGAGCCGTCAGCTGCGATCCCTCCAAGCTGTCTAACATGCAATCCAGTACTTGGGGGTTTGTCTACTCGGATAACACGACCGATGCGGAGATCGAATATTTACCAGAGAAGATACGTGCCACCATCGCTGATAGTGCGGGCACGGATGGGTTAGCAGTCTATGTTGGTTTTTCAAATGGAGATGAGCCGCTAGAGTCTCTGTTCTCGAAAGAAAATCTTCCTCGTCTGGCTGCGCTGAAGAAAGATTATGATCCGGATGGTCTCTTCAACGCGTACCACCCCCTCCCAACACACTATTCTTAAGGAATGTAGCAAAATAAGACGTTAGGCTCTGGTGAATAACCTTCCCGGTAGAAGTTGAAGATATAAAATTGCATATTATCTAGTTAGCATATTTATGGATTCTACACTAGGTATTAGCATATATTTCTCACAGACATGACTTAGCATTACTGCTCAACAAACCGCAGATAACCCTAAAGATTTACACCTTATTCCTTGCTTTTTATACAAGAGGCTCCTTATGAATGAATTTTGTGTTTCTGAAAAACATGGTGTGTTGTAATTAATTAGTAAAATATGTAATCCGTATCGCGGGGTATATAAGGTGTAATTGATACATCGCATTTACGGCGTCTTCTTACGATTAAACATATTGGGGACTGAAAGTTGCATATTTAGGTAAGTTGGTCTTGGGCAAGTTTTCATATGCGTAACAAGGTTCATGCGATAGAGATTATAGAATGCACTACCTATTTGAAGTAGCATCTTTGAAACTCCAGTCACTGCCCCAACAATGCCTCCTTATTTATTTCAAGGATCAATTGTAACTCCCTCTCCAAAAATTGTCTGATGCTTTCCAATAGAGCTGTAGTCGCATCCATGTTATAGTATGACTCATTGAAGTCCAATGACAGGGTCAGCCGGCCATGAAACGTCCAGATATACAGTGTTGGTTGCCTCGTCAAGATGGCACTTCCTAACCGAAACCTCTCTACCACTATAGTTCCATGGTCGCTTCTCAAGTACTTCTCGATGATGCCCAAGCTGCTCACTGTCACGTTGCTCGCGGGCAATCTTGTCCCGGATCTTGCGATGGCTGCTAGGGCCTCTCCGTGGATCTTGTAAATGGGCCTTAGCGCAGTCATGTACTCCATCGTGGCCCAACTGCCTCTGTAAGCCTGGGTGAGCTGCAGGCTTCGAGTTGCAAAGTTGTCAGCACGCCGCAGCGTATGAGTTATGCCCGTGACGTATGTTCCGCAGGCATATGCATATGCTGTCTTGGTGTTATCATTTTGTGGCACAGGGAGACTTCCACGCATATTCGCTGACACGACGGTGCTATAGGAGTGATCATTGTTCTTTGAGCGACTGAACACAGCCTCAGCACACGCAGCATGTACTGCGGCGGTCACACTAATGCCGCGCGTTTTGCAAGCAGCGACTAGGTCTTTGGTCGATTGTACGGTAAGTTCAATAGCTTGGGATCGTGAACGGCCCGGCTTTGTGGTTATATCGCCGTTGTAAGGCAGTCCAGCAGAGGGATAAGATGTATCAAAGTTCCTTTTTCGAATAGCTTCCGCCATAGAGTCCATTATCGGAGAGCATATATAAGGAGAGCCAAATGCATCTTCCAGACTTGGTGAGAGGTTTTGGTACTCGAGATCCCACTGCGGTATTGAGCGGGTTGACGAGCCTTGGGAGGCAAGGTCAAACAGTCGATCCAGAACCATGCAAGCGCCGAGGGCGTCTATGCGCCAGTGTGAACAGTGGAAGATAACTTCTGAAGATGGCGGAAGGAAGATTAGACACGGTAGCCTTCTCAGATGCAGAGTGGACACTATATCGAGGGCCGAATGGACCGCGTCCACAGAGAAGGTTTGCCCTACCCAATGTTCCACGCGCTCAGCAGTGGCAGCTACATATTCCTTAGTTGAGCCATCGGCGACCACACTTAAGCCAGGAAATTCAAATCGAGTGTTTCTCCAGGCATCACATAATAATGTCTCCAATGATGCTTCGCGATCCGAATTTTGCACGCTGATCTTGCAGACCGCGTAGACGGAGCCATGCTCTTTTCCAAGTCCACTAAAAGCCTGTGACATATTATAAAATACTTTCTCTGCACCATCTAGGTCGTCTACCCAGACACTAGCCTCACTCTCTTTCCAGACCATATTGGAGACCAGTGTGAAATAACAGCGTAGTACTTACTGAGCACGAAACACGGTGAGGGTCTGGCCCTCAGTGCAGTCAATTTCCCTTGTAAATAGTTAGAATAAACACATATAGCGTTTTGAGAAATTGAGAAATTGTTAGTTTGTGGATAAGAGACAAATCGCAGAGGGCGGGATAAACGGTTGAAGCATAAGATCTTCAGACGGTATCATGGCGGTGTGGACTAAATACTTCTATGTCACGACCCCCGAAATATCCCGTCGCACCTATAATTAATTACTAGATGTAATGATCCTATTTAGTTGATACAGAGCATTTCGATGGGACAACGTCTCTCTAGGACTCACGACGGAATATAACTGGTACAAGATTGGTGACTATTATTAGCTAGGTATCTTCATATTTTCGTCTCCATTAGAACTATACCAGTAAACGGGTTACATGATTCGGGACCAAATGCTACGGTAAATATTTATTTCCGGTTTGTCAAGTAACCGTCAGTACTCCCCCGACTTTGAGGGAACCCGATTTACTTTGAAGTACTCTGATTTACCAAAGTAGTGGTACGTGACACTACCAGGAATCTAAGAGTACTGCATACTAATAGAAATAATATGACAAGATTGTTGCATATTCGAAATAATCACATTATACAGTAAATACATAAGCTTAGGTTAGGTACCTATATTTACAGAAAATAAAATATTCGAGTGTGATATAATGACAAGTAGAATCAAGCTTTCTTACAGTCTTACACCGTACATTCCGGCACGCAAGTCACCTGCCCAACTTGGCTTAGACCCCGAAACCCCCTGAAATCCGAGATCCACAACTGTTGGACCACCCGCGGTCCCCACATCCGGCTTTCGGAGGCGATCCACTCGGAGGGGCGTATACGTATGCATGCTTAGGCTTATATCAGCACTCTTGTCTTTCATAATAATTTATCATGTCACGGTACTTCTAGCGAGTATTTTGTATGATACGAGGTACCTCCTCGGAGATATTCGGCTTCGTCTTGAACGTACCTAGCATGTCTCAGTAGCAAGCCCCGATATGACAACTGTGACCCCGTAGCTCCCATCTAGCTTATTAGTCTTCCTACAATGTTCGTATCATATCAACCTCATTCAAAGACTAGCGAATTGTTCTAAGGCTATAGACAAAATGCGAGACTCGAGGCTCATCATAGCGCATTGCCTAGTGCTCTTTGCGAGTCATCTGGTCCATGCCGGCCCTTTCAGCTTTCCTCTTCCCAATGGCTTTCCCTTCCCCGATGACGCCGCCCTAGAAGAGCTGTTTAGCGCTGCAGGGGGGAACTTCACCAATATGCCCTTAGCTCCTAAGTTTGACGATGACTCGTTGACGAGCTGGAAATTACAAGCCTTCAACGAATTTATGGAGGTTGCCTTCTTCACCCAGTTAATTGCCAACATTACAGATCGCCTGCCTGGCTTCGAGCTTGACCCGAGGAGCGAGAGTTACGTCTTAGAGTCACTCAAGACAATTCAAGCTGTAAGCTCATCTTTTCCCTGTGAATCATTCCTAACCCCCTGGTCTTTTACCCCGTATTCACAAAGCGTAATGGTATTGGGCCTGGTGTGATCTTGGCAATAGAAAATAATTGACATCAGATATATAGCAAGAGGAAATGCATGCGTATAACGCAAATGATGCAGTCCGACACTTCACAAATGGGTCTCACATATTCCCATGTACTTATGTTTTTCCTGTCTCCGACTTCTTGTCGGCCGTGGCCTTCGCGCAGACCTTTACAGACATGTACATTGGCCTCTTGACGAACATCCAGCAGCGTACCGCCAACGGCCTGGGCACTGATTCCAACTCCATCATCTACGTCCTTGCGCAAGCCCTGGGTCAGGAGGGACAGCAGTCTGGTTGGTTCCGCTCGTTGCAAGCCAAGC
Organism: Biscogniauxia marginata; assembly: GCA_022695795.1. NCBI lineage: Eukaryota > Fungi > Ascomycota > Sordariomycetes > Xylariales > Xylariaceae > Biscogniauxia > Biscogniauxia marginata. The sequence goes on from MU404082.1 coordinate 337,783, forward strand.
CTCCCAGCGCTGAACCCTTCCTGACTTCATCGACGCGAGACTTTGCTTTCAGCTGGCTACAACGATTTATAGTCCCTGGTAGCTGTCCTAATCTGGGCGACATCTCACTCCAGATATTCCCCCCTCTAGATGTGGAAGGCAAGGTCGTGGGTACTGGGCCGGTGATATTGATCGTCCCGGGCTCGGTCGACCCAGAGTCTCAGGCCGTTGCATTTGTTAATGGAGCATTGGTGCCCACCGTCGTGCCGCTCAACGTTACGAGTACTTCCGGGTGCGGCGTGACAAGAAACGACCTGTCGGGGTTGTCAGGGTGTAACCGGGGCATAACGACAGCCATCACCGCCGATTTTCCGTACGCGCAAAATGTGATGCACGGATTAACCCTTGCCGCAGTCGTGAAGAAGGGGCCGACATTCATAACTGCGGAAGATGTTGCAGATGCTACTATATATGGACCGGCGGTTATTGAGGTTCAATGAATGGAGTAACCAGTATCGAAATATGGGAGAATAGCTCCCACTGTGCGGTCCCATGTATGGCCTACTGTATATATATATGAGCTATCCCCATCTATCTAGACACCATCTTGGACTAGTACACGTCCTTCTACTATCATAGAATCATTTTATCTCAAAATGCCAGTTCGTAATGGTGAAATGCATTTAGTAACAGCGAAATGGAAGTGGGCAGCTCTACCATCATATATTAATCACATACAAACTCATAACTCTAGGAGCAAACATATTCACGACAGCAACTATAACCTTCCACTTAAAATGGTGTCATTATGAACTCTGTGGCATAACTACTGCGTTTCCACTGAATACACGTGACTATTCAGTCTCCAAGTCCGGTCATTCTTATGGCATTCCTGTCTGGTACCGTGTATCTCAATCTAGTAAATGACTATCTTAGTTGAATTGAAAATCTAATACAAAAACCCCATATCCTCCCACGCCTTGACATACTTCCTCGCCACCTCGGCGCTCACAGGACCAACAGCTGCAAGTGCCTTCGAGTGCTCACAGGCCTTCTTCGTGTCTAGGATAAGCCCGCCGCAGGACATGCGTAAGAAGTGATCGTCGAGGAAGTCGATCAATCTTCCAGCTGGGTTATCTGTCTCGATTGACAGCGGTGACCGCCGGACCTTCGATACCCAATCACGGAAGGGGATGATGTTCTCACTGGGGACGTCCAACGCACCGGCTAGGGTCGCTATCATTTCACGCCAGGGCTGCTGGACCGGGTTGTCGATGTGGTATATCGGGTAGGCAGTCACGTCAGAAAGCAGAAGCTCGGAGAGCGCTGCGGCCATATCGTTCACCGGGCACCAGGAGAGGACCTGTATGTGCATGACCTGTCAGTTAAGAAAATAGAAGCAACTGCTAGACTGTAAACACTTACACCTTCGAAGTCAGGAAGCGCCTTTAGCACCTTAGATGACTTTACCAGGAACGAGAAATGCTCCATGGGGTTCCAATACCCGCTGACTTTAGATCCAGCAATCTGCCCAAGCCTGGCCGTCATAGGACGGAAGCGATCCGGATATTTGTGCAACGTCTCGTCGAGGATCCGCTCACACGTATATTTAGCATCGCAATAGCCGTTAGGTAGGACGGACTTGATCTCTGCTCTTTCCTCTGGCACACGGACGTCGCCGCTCCACAACGGGTAGTGACCGACGACACCGATGGAGGAGATAAGCTGGAAGCTAATTTTTCCGGGTCTAGCACAGGCTATGTCTCGAGCGAGGTCGATGAGGTTTCTTAAAATTCGGAACTGGCCCTCAAACCCCTTGATAGGACGCTTGCCACTCATCGGCCACGCATTATGTAGAATAGCGGTCACGCTTCGAACCAGAGCCGCGTAATCTGCTTCGCCAAGGCCGAGTTTTGGTTTAGCAGTGTCTGTCTCGAGGACCTGAAGTTTGCCAAGAGCGTCACTATCGAGGCTCACTCCCCTTGAAGCAAATGCTTCCTTCTGGCGGGCGAGGGGGTTTGAGTTACTACGGCGGTTTAGACATATGACGGTTTTCACATCGGGACGCTCGGCGAACTCCTTGACGAGGTGCGAACCAAGACTTCCAGTAGCACCCGTTACCAGCACGCACTGGCTATCACTTTCCAAAGAGGCCGTTTCTTTTGGGGCTGTTGGTGCTTCAAAGTCGGCGCTGAACCTCTGGACGTAGGATGATATGTCTCTTTCCCGAGCTGTCAGGTCAGTTGACTCGTTGCTCGGAGCCGGCTTCTCTGGTATCGGCAGGCGCGTGTATGTCGGACCAGAAGCTAGAGCAATGATGACCTTTTGGATTTTGTTCTCGGGAAGATACCCGTCACTGTAATCGACGTGACCGAATCCTGCTGATTGGAGGTCCTTTTCCCATCTGTCTTGATGCGCGATCGCGTGCTTCCGACCATCGTCAAAAAGCCACCATCCCTCTAGAAGTCCAAAGATGATATCGATAAACGGGACAATCTCTGTCATCTCTAGCATCATCAAAAACCCGTCCGGACGGAGAGCGTTGCGGATGTTAGTGCACGACTTGACTAAATCGTGGGTAGCATGAACTGCGTTACTAGCAATGACGATGTGCTGAGTGCCCGAAAGATCCGCAGGGACTAGTTTTTCGATGTCGTGAGCCAAAAACTTCATAAATGGGTATTGTTTGAATTTCTTTCTTGCAGCAGCGACCATAGACGGTGACAGATCCGTAAATGTGTACTCCACTGGCACACCAAGGCGTCCTAGAAGCGGTGCCATATATAATGTGGTCCCACCAGTGCCGGCGCCCATTTCCAAAATCTTTAGTGGCTCATCTATCACTGGGAGTTTCGATATCAGACCTTCAACGAAGTCCGCCATTTGGCCGTAATTCATCTTGTTGAAAATGTGATCACAGTAGAGGCCGCCGACCAGCTCTCTACCTTCTTCGGTTCCAAATATGACCTTAATACCGTCTGTCTTGCCTCTCAGGACATCTGCCAATCTAACACCGGCGAAGTGGGTAAGCTTCATGGCGTAGCTCCAATCCGGGTACAACCGAAGCAGGTCCTGGAACAGCGCAGTACTTGATTTCGCAGGCGGTGAGATAGCGGTGCGAATGATCTCAGAGCCTCGAACGTCGATGAGACGTGCCTCCTTCTCCAGCATTTCGTACAGATACTCGGTGAGCCTCTGATGTTGTGAGGCGTACTGGATGCGCGGAAGAACCTGGCCTGGCTTTGCGGTCCTCATTGATACCCCTAGTTGTTCGAAGGCATCAAGCGTGAGCGCAATGCAAAGCTGGGTTGATTTTGGACATATGGTCTCAGCGAAGTTGTCAATCTTGTGATCGCGAATAAGCTGATCTGTGCGCAGTTTCGCTTCTCCAAATGCCTCTAAGATAGCAGGCGCAGGAACTTTAAGGTTTCCTCTACTAGTTGCAGAAGACAGGGCCCCGCTCACAGGTACAGCCGCTATGTGAGAAGATGACGACGATGTGTTGACATGTGAAGATGAGGCGGTGCTATTTGCCTTGGGGACCTCATCAACAGACCTTGTTTTTGCTTGATTTACCTTCTTGCTAGTATTGAAAGACGGATTTATCTTGGTATTCAACTCCTCGACTGTCATAGCCTCGATGGAGACATCTTCAGGAATGTGTACTTCGAACTTCCCAGAGAGATCTGAACGGAGCTCAGTAGACAGTAATGAGTCAACACCGAGATCAATCAAAATAGTATCGTCCTGGATATCGTCTGCGCCGACACCGAGAAGTTCTATGAGATATTCGACAATATCGATTCTGGACTCGGGGGACCCTACTGAGGAAACAGGCGTTGATATAACATCAGAGTCCTTAGAAGAGAAGCTATCCTCATCGGCAGATTCTTCTGTATCGTTATCGTTGTCATTCTCATCTTCTCCATTCTCTGTCAGTGGCAAAGAAGACTGAATACAGTCGACAAGCGAGGGAAAGTCGAAAACCTCCATTAGTTTCTCCTGAGATAATGTGCACCCAAATGCAGCCTCGACATCGCGTGCAAGCTCCATTCCCATAAGGGAATCAATACCAATATCGGCCAGCTCTGTGTCATCTTTGATGTCTTCAGGTTCAAGACCGGAAATGTTAGCGAGAAGAGTTTTCACGGTCGGCTTGATATCTGATTTTGTGGACTGTGGCTTCTTTTCTTTCTTCACCTTTTCAGTGCTGACCTTTACGACTGGTTTTGACGATGCTGGGCTTGGAGCAGTTACCCGACTTTGGGCGTTTGAACTTTGACCCGGAGATGTTGGCTTTGCGACTCCCGGCGACAGTCTAGCCAGAATCTTCTGCATGGATGCTTTCGCAACTTTGGCATACTTGATACCCATCATGACTTCCACCAGCTCCCCAGTTGTAGCATCGAATGTGAAAACATCCGTGGTGTATGCCTTCTCCGATGACTGATGACTTGCGAACACGTTCCAGACCTCTGGACAGGGACTGCCATTGCGGATTTTAGGAGAGCGAGTCAGAAGCTCGCATCCACTCGCAATGAACATATCTTCAGGTGCTCTATTGGTCATGCAGTTAACCCAAATGCCGCCAACTTGACTAAAACAGTCGGAAAGGTGGGTGTCGAGCCAGGTCTCCCCTGAATATTTCTTCACGACGCGTCCAGCGCACTCATTACCAATACCGACTAGTCTCTTTAGGCCACGGTATTGCTCCCCGTAGTCCACAATTTCAGAAAATGTCCTGTAAATATTTCGCCCTTGGATGATATCATCCGCATCATCTGAGTTTAAGACACGAAGACACCGTTCGTGGTTAACCAAACGCTCATACCTTGCAAACTCGGCTTGGAACTCGGGATCGTGCACGGAGCAGAAAACAAGTTTGCCACGAACGTGTTCGGTGTTTGAGCTGCCCTTTTGTGTTCCGGTGCTGACAATTTTCCAGTGCCATGAATGGCATTCGGGATCAATTGCCTCGTAGTCTAACCAGACGAGCCGAGATGGATCCACGCAGATAGGGGAGTGGTTCTCCATACTGCGAATAGTCGGTTGCATGCCCGCTGCAGCGAAATCCGGACGAATGCTCATGAGTGCCTCGATAGCCATATCAACCTCGAGAGTTGCTGGGCAGATTGGAGCTGTCTGCGCAATCAAATGACCTGAAATGAAGGATTCATACTTCTTCGTCATAGTGTTGACACGGAAGCGGGCACAGCGATGGTTCTTGTCTTGGTAGCCAATAAATGTCCAGAGACCGGTCGGGGGCTCTTGTTCCCTAGCCTTCGACGGCTGTTCTGACGGGGAGGCCATCTTCTGGGGTTTCTTGAGCTCCATCCAATGTTTGATCTTCTCGAATTGGTAGGGTGGCAGAAAAATGTGGCCATATTCGTAGGTCTGTAAAGCGTGGTGCGGCCAATACTCGACTTTCAATCCAGCTTTCCAGAGCGCTAATGTAGCATCAGCAAGATTCGGCAGACCATTATCGGTAGTAATGTTGACTGATTGGAAATGAGAATCTGAAGGCGATCCAAGTGCGCGGCTCGCCATAGTCGTGATAGTTGAATTAGAACCCGCTTCAAGCCAGATCGCGGATGGGTACTGCCTGGCCAGCCTTTGCACAGCATGGTTGAAAAACACAGGATTTCTCATATGTTGAGCCACGAAGACAGACGTTATTTCGGTGTAAGTATGCTCGGTTGACCTCTCCAGTTGTATAGTGGCTTCCCTAAAAGTCAAGTTACGCCCAATCTGTTCCAAATCTTCCATTAGAGGTTCTACAAGATCTGAGTGAAAGGCGTTAGTAACGTTAAGCCGCTTGGTTCTGGTACAAGACGAGTATTTCGAACTGTTTGCCACAGTTTCCGCGACGTCGTCAATAGCTTTGGCTGAGCCAGCTAAAGTGAAGCTTCTGGGGCCATTATAACAAGCAATTGTGGCTGTCCCACCTCCTTCGGCTAGGAGTTTGTGGACGACTTCAAGATCCGCTTCGATCGCCATCATTGACCCTCTGTCAGGACCCCAGGAATCTCTCACAAGCTTGGCCCTACCGGCGATCATTTTCACAGTATCCTTCAGTGAAAGGACACCCGAGACACAGAGGGCTGTTAGTTCACCAAAGCTATGGCCGACCACGGCCGCAACTTGCACGCCACAGTCAATCCAGCTTTTTGCGCAGGCATATTGGATTGCGAAAAGCATCGTCTGTAACTTTATAGTATCTTCAACTGATTCTCGTTGAAAGATTCCCGGGTAAATACCCTCTAGACCAATAGATAAGAAGACGGCGTTGCACTGATCAAGATAGCTGCGGAGGATCTTGATACTCTCGTATACATTCCTATCCAGGCCAATGTAGGTGGAAATCTGACCGCCGAAGCACATGATTACTGGAAAGGGGGTTTTCTTTGCACCGATTGATAAGATGCTCCTGTCACCGCTAACGAAGGCTGTGAGCTTGCCCTCGAGCTCCTCAATAGTACTAGAATTAAACATGAGACCTCGATCCAGAGCTCGATTTGATTGGCGGCAGATGTTGAACGACAAATTCGATACAGAAATGTTGTTCGCGGACACGGTCTTTAACCTGATAAGGTTAAGCAGCTTGATGCAGTACTCACGCAAACTTCTGTCGTCCAGACCACAGATCCAGAATGGGTGTCTGACACCTGGAGTGTGGATTGGTGAATGGCCAATGACATCTTGACCGGTTTGGAGTGGCTGAGTGACAATCATGGAAGCGTTGGATCCCGATGCACCATAATTATTAATAAGAGCGGCTTTGAAGCTTGCGTTCCAAGGCTTAAGCCTAGTTGCTATCTCCATCATATCGGACGATGAAGCCCTAATGTGGTGGCTCATAGTCTGGAAGCTGGCCTGGGGTGTAATAGTGCCCTCTTGGATCATCAGAATCGTTTTGATAAGTGATACAAGGCCTGATGCGCCTTCAGTATGCCCTACCAGTCCCTTTACTGAGCCAAGTGATAAGGGCTCGTCACGTATAGGCCCTCCCAGTGCTTGACGAACACTCTCATACTCTGCAGGGTCACCGACTGGAGTGCCGGTGCCGTGAGCTTCAACGAAGGAAATCTGCTGTGGCTCAAGTCTTGCTTTATGAAGGACATCTTTAAAAAGATACGAGAGTGATGGACTATTCGGTACGAAGACTGGGGTGCAATTCTCGTTTTGGGTGACTGAAGTACTGGAGATACAACCGAGGATCTGGTTGCCATCCGCGATTGCTGCAGACATCTTTTTCAAGAACACACAAGCAATTGCCTCACCCCTACAGTAGCCGTCGGCCTTATCGTCCCATGGCTTGCACTGTAATACAAAAGGTCAGTATTATAGTAATGGATAAGGAGTATGACATGAGCCGCATTTACGTAGCGAGAATTTGTGGAGGGAAATCAATGGAAATATTGATTGGACTTCATATAGAAATGAATGACTGCCGAAATTACATACCTGGCCTGTTGGGCTGAGAAATGATGCACCAGCCAAATTCTGGAACCAGATAATGTTGCCCATGATGGCGACACCACCCGCAAGCGCAGCTGTACATTCGCCACCCAGGATAGCTTTGCATGCCTGGTGAACGGCGACGGCTGAAGACGAGCATGCAGTATCAATGGTAAGACCAGGGCCTGTCCAGCCAAAGTAGTGACTATGAAAAGAACAGGCATTAATGACCGTTCCTTGAGAATTCCCAAGAGTACAAGACAGACAGGAAACTTCAAGTTCTAGAGAGATGGCTGATGAACAAGCAAGGAGGGCTCCATAGTAGGCAGTAGGGATAAACTGGATGGAAGGAAACAAAGTCTCCGTACTGACCTAATCTTGCCAGCGATAAAACTTTTCAGGTTTCCTGTCGCGGTAAAAGCGTTTGGTGCATAGCCAGCAACGTTGCTCTCATAATCTGCGGCGCAAGCACCAATATAGCATCCGATCTTTGTATCGACGTTTGGTTGATGGAAATATCCTGACTGCTCGACCGTCTGATACGCGCACTGTAGCATGAGACGTTGCTGGGGGTCGGTAGAGACAATTTCTCGCGGGCTCCTCTTGAAGAACTTATGATCAAAAACGTCGTGATCCTTGATGAAATTACCATACCATTTCCTCTTTGTATCTACCTCGCGCCACTGTGTCTCGGGGCCGAAGCGCTCTTCTGGGACCTCTATGTGCTGCGATTTACCCTCGCAAAGAATTTTCCAGAACTCCTCGAGGTCGCCGGCTCCAGCCACTTGACATGACATGCCAATCACCGCAATGTCATTATCAGAGCCGTCATTTTGGCTTTGATGGATCGATGCCGCAGTCGGATCCAGTGCGCTCTCAGCCAGCCGGGGGGCGGCTTGATCAATATCAGCCGCATGGATTAATTTTCGGCCAAGATTTCGCATCAGAGAAGGTGGTACACCACGATCCGGACCAAAAGAAACGACAACAGATTCTTTGGACTCCAAGCAGGAAGCTTGCACGAAAGCAAATGTCTCGTACCATTTGGACTGCTCCACGAGTATCATACGGAGAACTGCGTGATGCAGCTTTACTTCTTCCGCTTTCTGGCTTGGAGAGCTTAAGTGTATCGGCAGCGCAAGGTTGGATGAGTGAGGAAATTGGAAAGCAGGGTCCGAGTCACAAAAATTTATGATGGACCCAAGATCATCGTGGTAGCATTGGCAATGGAATCGGCCACGGAGGCCGACTTCTGATGCAGTGACACCAGCCTGTCTCAGTTGTTGTAGCAATAAAGGAACAGTGTCGACCGCGGTTGTCAAAGTGGCGCGCTTCTCGTCGTAAAGAACTGAGATATATGCCTATTGGATGTAAGCCATATACTACAGCAAGGATATCTAGTGTTGTGAACTGATTTACCTCTGGAAACCCGTCGAGTATTCTCACCAACTCTCTCGACATAGCCGTCGAATTCCATGCTAATGCAAATGATTTTGATCGCCCATGCAATCGATCTGAAGCGTCCTGCGCGTCAACGAATGCGCCAATGAGCATGGCAAGGCGAATTGCGACTGCACCATACTGTCGAAACGTGGCTTGGTCAGAAGAGCTGGAGACGACCGAGGCACTTAGTAGTCCAGTGCAGAAGCCCACTGTCCCCACTTTGCGCTTTGCCAAGGCCGTGTGAAGATCTTGGACCTGGGTTGAGACATTGGACAAGCTCAGTGAGAGATATCGAGAAAATTGTGTGAGCTGGGTTAGAACAACAAGGGGAGTGAGAAGGATGTTCGGAAGCTGGAAGGTTGTTTGATCAACAACCCCAGTCTTAAACCAGCTGTCCAGGTTATTTAGGAGCTTTTCTCCCGGAAGCTCTTGAAGCTTGGGGAATTTCGTGACGAGGGTATTCCAGTGACTGGGCAGTTCTGATATCGTGTCCAGCATCCATTGGCAATCCTCTGAGTCTATGAGATATGTTCGAAGAGACTTCAACGACTCTTCACTGAAAGAGAGGGCTTGAGGACCGAACAAGAGGACAGTAGTCCCCAAGTCTGAACTCATTGGTGGAGTAGAAGCCATAGCTAAGACAGAGCTCTCTTTCCACGGGAGGTTAATCTGGCAAGGCCAAACTGATTTTCTATGATGAGAATTACCGGTACGTGCCAAAATATGGGCACCATTTATTAAAGAGACACTGAAATAAAGGCCATAGCAGACAGGAGAAGTTTAGCCTAAGGGAGAGCCTGATGACAAAGTGAAAGCTAACCTAGATTTATGTATTAAAGCAACGCTGTTATCAGGGTAACGCCAAGACCAACACATCACTACATTCCACCGACTGTACAAACCCCTTATAAATCTATTGGTTTATAGTTGCAGGAAGTCATAGATACTTAGTAAGTAGTCCCTCTTATGGGTAGTAGATCGATAGAGAGGTTTCAATGTAATCTACCAACCGGCATAGAATAACATGTCCCCCCCACTATGCTCGCAGCTTTCTGTCATACATGAAAACGACACATACACAACTATTCAAAAAAGAGAACCACGGTATTGGCCCGTCGGTGGTGAGCAGGGTTCGTATTCGGAGAATCGGTATGAATCTTACAATGACATAAAAGTAAGCGAGGTTTCCCTGTCATTATACTCTATGTATTGGAAACAAAATTACTAAATCATGTCACACATAAGCACCATCCGTCTGTGAAGGCTAGGTTCGTAGCTTTCGGGCTTCTCTGAGAATTTGAATATCCCCGTTTCGCCGATTTGGATTCTGAACGGCAACCTGAAACCTGGGTGGCGGGCTAGCAGTCAGCCATGTTGCTCACCGGACAGTAGCTTCCATTCATGGGTATATCTTGCTGATGTGACTAGGGTTACCGGTCACAAAAATAGAGCATGAGTACAACTATCGGTTTTCACTTTCTTGATGTGTGCGTGCATGCGTGCGTGCATGTGTGTTATCAACACGGTATTCAATGATCAAGAATGGTCTTCGCATAAACACACTAATACTAGTATAAAACCAGGATGCCGGGATTGTACGTAAACCTGTGTTTAATTTACAGTATAATACTTCAACAAGTTCCTATGAAGTCACAATTATGAATAAGTCAAGCTTCACTCCAATTTTTCCAGTATTAGCTTTGAGGTTCAAGCTTAAGAACATCTTTGGCAATGCCACGGTACTGAGAGTCCAATATGATATAGAATGCAATATTTTCTTGAGGTTTTAATGCAACCACCTTGTTCTGACAAGGATATTTTCCTCTTTCGAGAGACCTGGTTAAGCCACCCCCCGTCTCCACGTTCATACCGGTCTCGAACTACAATCTTGATTTGTTAAGATACATGCATTGATGAGTAAGAGACCGTATGGGATTTCAGACTAAAGAGAGTACGGGAACATAAAATATGCAGCTTATATTATTCAGCCAGCCATCGGAGAGAATGATCGAATGCATTATTCAATTATCCGTAGGGAATAGTCTGGTTAGTGACTACATCCAACTCTGATTATATACGTGTTAAGGTAAAGCTTTAGCTAATTGGTAACATACCGAAGCTCTGGCTGCAGCCACTCCGGTTTATGAAGTCGATTGTTCGGCCCGAAGAAAGAGGTGCTATACTACTCGGGATCACAATATCTTTCTACTTTGTTATTGGCCAAACTTTCCGATGGGAATGACGGTTGGTGTATTTGGATGGTCAGATAAGGACCAACAAATGTACGTATGCTAACTAGTCCTTCTAGTTTATCATGACTACGTCAAGTCCGATTATGCACTGCATCGCAGCCGTTCTTCGAAAGTGAACATTCAGGTAAGGTGAATATCGTGGGGAACGTGCGGCCATCATGTTGAAGCGAGGTGGAATTTTTACTTTGCAACCCCTGGCTGGTATATGGTCACTTCTCTGAACGGACTTCGAACGGCAATTCATTGGTCTGGTGGTACTTCCAATACACCATGAATGACTTTACGCATCTCAGGGACGTCGTGGGGCAGCTCCCCTTCCTAAAGACTTACAGTCATCTACTTCTTGCTTTCCCACTTCAAGATGACATAACATCTCGAAATGAAACTGTTGAGCGTTTACGATCAGCTGTCCTCAAACTTACGGAGGCTCTCCCATGGCTTGCTGCTAAAGTGATTAGCAAGGGCAACGGCGCAGGCGCGTCTGGTCTATTTGAACTAGAATCCTGTGCTCTGTGGTCACCACCAAATACCATCCTGCGCATCAGAGACTGTTCAAGATTATGCACTCCTTATGATAAGCTTATAGAGGCACGAGGGCCTGCCACTATGCTTGACGGCAGCATGTTGGGGCCTCGTAAAGCATTTCCAGAGAGCTACCAAGAGACTGAAGAGGATCCAGCTCCTGTGTTAGCCTTTCAAGCCAATTTAATCCAGGGCGGCCTGCTTCTGGACTGCGCAGCGCAACATAACTTCATCGACATGAGCGGTATTGAGCAATGCTATAATCTGCTAGCCGCTGCTATGAGCAACGAGCCCTTCCCACCCGATTCTGTTGAGCAGGGTAACCTGGATCGACGAAATCTAGTACCTCTTCTACGTCCAGATGAGCCTATGCTCGACCACAGTCACTTCAAAAGACCGCTTCCGTCTGATCTCCCTCCACCGCCTCTTGAACCAAATTCTCCCTTCTCGTGGCGTTACTTTCGGTTCTCAGCTGCCAAGCTATCAGAATTGAAGTCCCTTGCCACTTCACCTGAGGCCTGTGACCTTTTGGTGCCTTACATATCGACAAATGATGCTTTGACTGCCTTCTGCTGGCAATGTGTTATTTCAGTCCGTTTACGGCGGCGTCAGACTCCTCGTGCAATTGCGAAATTCTGCCGCGCTGTGGATGCGCGCAAGGTTATGGGTGTCCCACGCGGGTATATGGGAGATCTCGTCACAATCGCCACTTCAAGGATTTCATTCCAGGAATTAGCAGATGCTTCGCTTCCGACCGTAGCTAACCTGCTCCGCGGAGATTTGAATGCTGTGAATACGCGTGATTATGTCCGAAGCTTTGCGACATTCATCGCTAATACGTCGGATAAGTCGACTATCGTCTACGGCGGCAATTTCAATCCGGACACAGATATTGGTTCCTCTTCATGGGCTCATGTTCAACTGTCCCGGGTAAATTTTGGTCATTTAGGTAAACCGACATTAGTGAGACGGCCCAACTTCCAGCCATTGAGAAGCGATATCTACTTCATGCCGAAGACGGATTCTGGCGACATTGATGCTTTGCTTTGCTTTAACGAGGAGGACATGATGGGGCTTATGGCAGATTCCCGATGGAATTCATTTGCAGACTACATTGGATAGAATTTCAGGTAGACAATGACATCTATTTTCTCTCTTTTTGGCTCTCTGCTTTTTACACGCCAAGGCGCTACATGATATTAAGAGAGTTCAACCCAAGTACGATTAGGCGATATACCTATGATCCAATTATATTGTAAATTCGCTGCTTGTAAATGGCGAAGGTAGACATACGTTAGAATCGGTGGAGTTTAAAAATGACTACCTATCCCGAGAGGCCGGAAACCTCTTTCTCCCCAGCCTCCAATCTGACATTGAAGTTCTGCCGATCGTGGCCCAGCCGGACTGCCGGGCACCCTCGGGGCCCAGACCAGGATTCCCCAAAAAAGGCCCGTTCACAAACCCACCAATCGGGGGCCCTTGCTGATGCAGAAGCTTCCTAGACAGGTAAGTAGTAGGTCTAAACTAGGTAAACTAGGTGGATTGTATTAATAGGCACATATCCTCCGAAACGGAAGAGTGGGTGGTCGGAGACTGCGTATGTATGTATGCGACTACTGCATATATGCTATGCTACACGCAGGCCGGAGCGGAATGCGGTGGAATTTGAGTTCAATCCCCAAGAGCGAGGCAACAATCTCTAGTTCATCCTATTCGAAGTCGGTCCCATGCTGCAGAATCTCGGGTATACTGGCGAAAGGTCCGTGACACACTCTAGCAAAGAAAAAGTAAGCCATATTGATTGAAACGGTATGATCACATCACAGACAGTGGCCTTAGAAAGGGAAATTCAACTTGAACGAATGTAGATAGGATAGATCCACATACAACACTCATCCACCACGACGAATAAAATATAGCTGGTGATTACGGTTGTATCTCCTGTATTCTTCTTAGTTGTTCAAATCGACCTGACTCTCAACTGCCTATGCCCCTGAAACTATGACTACAATCACAAAGAAAACAGTTCTCATCACGGGGTGTTCTGAGGGCAGCTTGGGAGCCGCGCTGGCCGTCGCCTTCGCGAGACACAACTTCCACGTCTTCGCCACCGTGCGCGACCCTGCCAAGGCCGCCTCTCTGGCGTCGCATCCCGACATAGAAATACTCTCGCTCGAGGTCACGAGCTCGTCTTCTATCTCCTCCTGCGCCGCTGTGGTGGAGAAGAAGACGGGCGGTAGACTTGATATCCTGGTGAACAACGCGGGAATAATGTTCGTGATGCCCCTGCTCGACACGAGCATCGAGGAGAGCAAGAAGCTGTTCGATGTGAACGTATGGGGCATGCTAGCTGTGACCCAGGCTTTTGCGCCGATGCTGGTCCGGTCCAAGGGCGTGATCTTGAATATTTCAAGCATTGCGGGCGCGGTGAGAATGGCGTGGCAAGGTTCGCTTTCCTCCCTCTTATCACTACTCATCCATATCCCCTTCCTCCCCTCTCTCCCTCGACCTAACTTAACGGTCTTGGTCTTTAATCGCTGTTTAATGGTGTACGCCAGTTCAATGTTAGGTTTAGTAACAGAAGCAATCAGGTGTCTACAACTCCTCCAAGGCATCAGTGCGCTGGCTCTCTGAGACCATGCGTATCGAGATGCAGGGTCTGGGCGTGCGCGTCGTCACGGCCATGGTCGGCGAGATAGCGACCAAGATCTACGACAACGCGAGCGCCCCGCCTTCGCTCCCCGCCTCGTCATTCTACGCCTCCATCAAGGACCTCATCTTCCGGCAGGGAACGGGCCAGATGCAGACGGAGAACGAAAAAGTAGAGGTCACCGCTGAGAACTTGGTCAAGGACGTGCTGAGTGGGAGAGATGGTCATGTCTGGCGCGGCGGCGTGGCGGGGCGCGCCAAGTATTTCCACTGGCTTCTACCGGAGCGCGTTTTCGAGAGGGCGCTGCATGTTACCAGGGGCGTTTATGAGGTCAAGGCGCCATATTCATCTTGACTATCGGGGAATTGTTAGATATTATTAGGTATATTTCAATCATTTTCCTCTTAGGCTTCTCGTGATTCAGACATGGGTATCCACTTGTATCATGTTGCATCGTATAATTGTATAAAATTTATTTAGTCTACTTACGAACACTCCAGCATCGTCTCTTCGGTGACGTTTGACCGAGTAATATACTAGCCACGGAATAATTGTGAGACAAGAAATATGTCTTTGTGAGCTACTTCAAAGGTTTAAATGTGTTTACGTGCTAGGGTTAATTGGTCTTAGTAGCATATCGCTAGAAAGTTCACGATAATAAGTTGAATAGTATCAATGGTTTGCTAAGTTATACTATTTGCCTTACGGGCGTGTGTGCTTGCTACACCATACATGATAATATAGTAATCAATTAACAATTTATATATCCTGCATGACTTTGAATAAACTGTGGATCCAAGGCCTTAAACAGAGGGCGTATAGATACGAGAGAGCCCGAAAAAGCCCTCCCTAAACACGGAGAGCTGGCCTTATGTAGGTGATGTGAGGTCCACGGTTGATGACTTCCTCGGCCCTGAAGCTAGCATATTCGTCTGGAATCGGCTTGAACTCGAAACTGAGGACTAGCATGATGATCATTATGCGTAGCTCCATGCGCGCCAGTCTCTGCCCTGCTTGTACGTTAGCGTCATATCGCTACGATTTTCAGGTCGAGGGTTTATAGTACCAAAACAACCGCGAGGCCCTGCTCCGAAGGGCAGCATAGGTCCCGCGTAGGCGTCGTACTTTCCATCCGCGTCAAGCCATCTCTCGGGCTGATATAGGCCTTTCGTCTCTCTTACCCATCTCCCTGATTCTCTCGGCTTGGACGTTGCCGACCGGACCTCGGGATCGATGTCGAAGTCTTCCATATCCTCTAGGCTCTGCACGCTAGGGGCTCCGAAAACGTCAATCCCTGCTGGTATCCTATGGCCGAGGACTAGCACATCTTGCGTAGTCCGACGAGTCCAGGACGGCGCTGTCAGGGCGATCCGAATCAGCTCTTGGATGCTGGCCTCGACGTACGGGTGCTCGGAAGAAATGATTTCCTGGTAAGATGGTAGGTTATGGGCATTGGCGTCGGGCCAGATCTTCAACAATGCAGCATGGAGCTTGCTTTGCTTATCCTGATTTGCTGTGAGATACTTCATACTCCACTTGGTGGTGTCCTGCGTTGTCTCGTGACCACCTGGATAGTATGCGTTTAGTGTATGGATCTTGAATTCGTGGGTAGCTACATTACGCACCAACTATGTAGGCGAAAGTCTCGTCGATCATTTCACGATGGCTTGATGAAAGCCTACCCTTAGACCCAAGCAGTTCACTCCGTTTGAATACTTCATCCATAGCACATTGGGCTTCTCCGAACCTGGTGCGCGAATTCTCGATAAGCTGCAGCATCACAGCTTCCTTGGTGTTCCAGGCTTTGTTCCACGACGGCATCAGCGATACCCACAGCCTGGTAGCTGCCAGCCACACGGAGCTACGCATGCTCTTTAGATATTCGACGAGGGTCTCGCATGCGTCCACGATCTCCGGAAGGTCAGGAGGGTTTCGAAACTCTACTGCCTTGTCTTGACTACCCGCATCCGTTATGTAGCCGGTCGCAGCGGCAGCTTTGATACGTCGAGTAATCAATCCAAGATCATCGCCTGTGGCTGCAGTCCAGATCCTTACGGTTAAGTTAGCGAATGCAGCTCGCAATAAGGACCGCAAACTTCCTATGGGACGATGTGAGGTAAGATAGTAATAGCTTACTGCGATTGAATCAGTTAGACGTAGATCTTGGGTCGTTTTTTACAAGAGCAAGGCAAAACGTAGAGGTTTAACTAAAAGAGGGAGCGGGAACTTTACCATGTCAAATGTAACTTGCTTCAGGTCATCTGAAACTTCAAAAGGCCGCCCATTCGCACGCTGGACTTTGGTGGACCACAACTTAACAAGACTACAAGTATGCTGATGGATTGTCCTAGCGGAGACCGAGTTCAAGAACTGGCTGGTCATGGTAGAAGACCAGATATTGCGCTGGTCTTTGAACTTGTCGTGAGAGGGCATGGATATGGTTCCCTCGGGGAAGAGTATGCCAACCCAGCCCGACAGAAAACCACCGCGGTCAAATTCCCTGGTGCGACGTGTCGACATGTCGATGATCTCCTGGATGTCCGTAACGACGACGATCGGCTTTGATAAGGGCGCAAGGAAGACTTGGAATATTGGGCTCTTGAGCTCCGCGGCCTTGGTAGCAAACCATCTGAAGCCCTCTCCCGTGTCTTTCGTGTAGTTGACAAAGTCGAACGCGTCGCCAAAGAATTGCCATCGCGACTTCTTGGTGTAAGGGATACCTGGCAGAGGCTTTGGCAGAGCTTCCCAGTAGATGAAACCCAAAAACAAAGTTATAAAAGCAACGCTAATGGCAGTTATGTTTTCAGATATTAATTCGCCATAGTAGTTCTCCTTCACTAACGACATCAGCGGGGAGGATGCCTCGCTAGTGTTGAATACCGTCGCCATGATATGTGTTCTATACCAGTCTGAGGTGTTTAAAGAGCAAAAATAGAGCGTCTCTCTTTGTTATTTGGTCCTAGGAACCATTTATCGGAGTGATCTGAATCCAGGGCGAAAGATATCACGAGAAGACTTCAAAGCTACGTTGTATATTCGTCTTATGGCAAACACTGCTTGCGTGAGATACAACTAACCTACCCCTATGTTCAAGTCACCTTAGCTCAATTTCAATATATTTGACTAAACCCCGGGGCTGTCGGCATGGCAGCTTGATCGGACGTGCTAAGGTGGGTGAGCTAGCTGCGTGTCCAGTGTATCGGGAAGAACGGTGGGGCTGCAGGGGTCAGGCAAACCCGCCGAAACGCGCACATTGCAGAATCGGATCGTTATTGGACTAAGGTTGCTGTTCTAGCCAAGTGTTCTCTGGCGAAGGTGCTGCTAGAGGTTCTTAGGAGAGGTGAGCTTATCACCATTACCTGACCACCAACTTAGCAGCTATGTCGGCAGACTCGTTACTCTTGGCATAGTCTAGGAGGCTTGGAACCCTGACATCAGACAACCTTGGGGTCACAATATGGCCTCTAGCTTTACCTAGCCAGAGTTGTATTTCCGTTACGGTGAACAGCAACGACTCTTTGATTAGCCCAAGGAGAGCCTGATAGATGGGCAGTAGCCTCATGTGAGGTATTCATGTATATACATTAGGAGGCCATTTAGGACCGTATAATATGAATACTTTCATATTCCAACAAAGAAATCATAAAGTTCTGATTCGGTAAATTCGTTTTTATTAGGCCTAGCTACCTGTAATCTCCTTTAATAATAGATAGCACCATGACCTTGAGACTTGCTGAGTCAAAAAGAGCGTGTAGAACCATAGTTAGGCCATCCGCATTGAATTACGGGATACAGTGCAGAATAATCTAGACCTCCTCGACCTCGACCACCAATTTCTTGGATGAGATGCCCTTCTTGAGAAGATCCAAAGCTTCCTGGATACCGTCGAGGCCCTTTTTCGACACGACTTGTGGTGGTGGGGCGATCTTATATTTCCCCTTGGCTAGCGCCTCTGGCAGGAACCCACCGAAGGTGACGGGGAGCGTCTCCGAGAAGGCCTCGATGCCGCCCGTTCCAAAAGTCATCTTCGCTTCAACACCCTCTGGGACGTCTTCTGGGTTGACAGGATTGGAGGAGGCGACGAACAGCTTTTGCTTAGACTTGTATGCGACCTGGCAAGCCTCGGCGACCTTCCCGGCAGCCATGTAAATGCCAGCACACGTTCCCTTGTCAAGCTCGGCGGCAACATCATCGGCAACAGTGGGGCTGTTACGGTCAAAAACCTTATCAGCCCCTATGCTCTTCACGTAGTCGAAGCTGCCAGCGGAGCAAGTAGTGACTACTTCGAAACCGGCAGCCTTGGCCAGTTGGATGCCGTTGCTACCACAGGCCGAGCTGCCTCCCCAAATCAAGACCGACTTCCCGGTGCTGGTAGGGTTGAGAGAAGGCAGAGGCAGGGCCAGGTAGTCCTTTCCGAAGAGGGAGAAAGAACAGGTGCTGATGCAGAGGGGAAAGACTGTAACGTCGCGGTACGGAATCGAGTCTGGGATCTTGGCAGTGACGGTATGATCGAGAATAACGTGTTCCTGGAAACCGTTGTTGAGGGAGAAGCCAAAGACGCGATCGCCCACTTTGAACTTGGAGGCGGCGATAGATCCAACAGCCTCGACGACGCCGGCAACGTCCTGGCCCAGGATGATCGGGTATTTGATGAAAGGTAACGGCTGGTCCTGAAGCATCGCATCGCAAGGATTCATGGCCCAGGCATGGACCTTGATCAGGAGCTTACGGTCTTCGAGCTCGGAGGGGACCGGGCCCTCACGGATGACACCTTTCACGCCAGCCTTGTCCTGCCAAAGGGCACGGTTCGTAGCAGACATTCTTGTTGTTGCTGTTATTGTTCTTCTTACCGTAGAGGTTTGACAGTGAAGTTGAAGGTGAAACTCAGAAGCAGCTCGCTGAGTAAAAAGCAGAGGTGTGGTTTTCCCGAGTGAGGGCAGTCGTCGCAGTGTTAGGAACATAGAATGAGCCAAAGGTATCCAAGTATATCCGTCGACCAAAGTTGGAAAGGACGAATATTACGCCTCTCAGCTTAAACGGATATAAATATGTGATTATTCCCCAGCCTGTGCTACCTCGACACGGCAATAATAAGCACCTTAAACTGGTTGTTTGGAATCTATTCGATGCTAGTAAATATGCAATTTCGAGGTCAACGAGTTGAATCGCCTGGAGATTAGGAACGGATTTTAGTACGTAATTACGTTGTAGTAAAACCCGCATGAAAAGGGTTGTAGTACGGGCTCCTGTTGAGGCTAGTTGTTTAATTAATTTTATAAAATTATATGTACCCAAGGTACCGATGTTTGTAGCACTTACAAAATACGTGTAACTAATACGATGCTGAACTATACGCTATTACTTTTTACGTTTATATTTCTGTTTAAACTTCGGATAATACTGTTCATACTAAAACCTTAAGCTATTTCAGTTATGTAGAGAAGGTAACTGCTCTTGTCTAGCTGAGGTGATTACATGGCCTTGATGTTTAAACTCACTCCAAGTTGCTTACCTCTTCACAACTCATTCCGAGTACCGACTCTCTCCGGATCCCGCGATGAGGTACCTACTTGGCACGACCCGGGCTGGTGGTCCGAGTAACTCATAGAAAGGACGTTGATTGGGCAGCCAACATGTCGGAAGAGATGCTGTGTGACCATCCAACTCGGTATTGCACTGCGGTGTTAATATTACTGTACTTGCCTACCGACAGCAGTACAACATAAGTAACCATGCATACGTACTCTCGGAACAATGTGGCGGTATTAGAGCACTTTAGCAGTGTACTCAAGTTGTAGTACGGATGCAATGCAAAGAGGCTCTCTATAGAGGTGTGCATCTTCGTAGGTATAGGTGGTGTGTAGGTAGCCAAGCAGGGAAGATCCCCGATACCGACACCATCCCTTCTGGACTTAGACGGCTTTGCTGTGATTAGCCGAATCCGAAATCTTACATAGCTCGATTTGTACCCCTGTCGGTCTGTCCCGTAAGACAGACCCACTAATTGCCGAGCCAAGCAAAGCTTGGTGAGCTTATCCTGCGTGTCTTCAAGGATGCTGGGGATAATATAAGCGAGGGGGCCCCCCACAATGCTTAGCTTACACTACAGTAGGTACCCAACTCATGCATGGAGGATGCAGCCAGGGTATCACCCGGAGTAATAATTCGGCAGCAGGCTTCTATAGTGCATGGAGGCTTGCTTCTGGGCGTCGCCCTACTTCTCATCAGTAATGTCTCTTTCCGTACTGCTGCATATCAAGTAGGCTACTTCTTCACCACGATAGGGAGTCTCTGATCTCGGGTTTCCCCTTTTCCCCTTCTTGCATGTTGGTTGTACTAATTCTACCTAGCACACCAAAGCACCTGTTGAACCAACACATCCATCCATCCATCCATCCTTTTACACATCAACATGGAGGCCGCAAAACGCGACAAGTCGTCACGAATACCATGGCACAAGATGCTTACAGTGCAGGGCTACGTGACGCCTGGAATGCTCTCGCACGAGTACAGAGGCGCGGGTACAGAAGACGACCCTTATCTTGTCACATTTCTGGATGATGACCCCCGTGACCCGATGCGGTTTTCTCCGTGGCTGCGGTGGACTCTGTGCCTCGCTGCCGGCTACGTGACATTCTCCGTTGCTTTCATTTCCAGCGCGTACGCCAGCGGCGTACGAGATATCTCCAGAGATCTTGAGGTCAGCCCCGAGCTGGTCACCCTGGGCCTGAGTCTTTTCCTGATCGGCTTCGTTCTCGGGCCCTTCGTTTGGGCACCCGCTTCTGGTAGGCAAGGGGGCTCTCATCTACATCCAGAATTTTTGGAAGGGCTTTTTTTGACTTGCATGACTAATACCAAAATAGAACTGTTTGGTCGCCAACATGTCTTGATCCTCTCTGCAGCCGTGCATGTAGTGCTCAACATCGCAACTTGCTTCTGCAAAGACTTGAGCGGTCTGCTTCTGCTCCGTTTTCTGTCCGGAGCGTTCGGTGCCTCGCCTTTGACGAACTCTGGGGCTGTGATCGCAGACACCTTCCCGCCGAAAGAACGGGGGCTTGCTATAACCGTGTACGCACTTGTGCCGTTGTTCGCCCCTGTCCTAGGCCCGATTGTGGGTGAATTTGTGGCGGGCACCCTCGGTTGGCGTTGGTTAATGGGACTTATGGCTCTATTGTCTGCATCCGCTCTACTTGTCTCGCTTCTCTTGTTGCCCGAGACATATGCCCCTGTCATACTCCGCAAGCGGGCTCAGAGGCTTAAAAACATCACTGGGAGAGTTTTCGTGTCGGCAATGGCTGTTAAGAGCACAAACAGTACTAGATTCGCCTCATCTTTAGCAACAACGTTCTCGCGACCATTTCTCCTAGCCGCCCATGAGCCAATCATTGTTGCCGTTGCTCTATACCAAGCAGTCGTGTTTGGAAGTCTTTACCTCACATTTTCAGCTTTCCCTATGGTGTATACCGACCTTCGTGGGTGGCCACAAGAGAGTAGCGGCTTATCATTTATCGGCGTCATGGTAGGTATATTATTCTCGGTAGTTTTTCAATTCTGGGATAACTCCAGGTATGTCAGATTAGTGGATGCGCTAGGAACCCAAGCTGCTCCGGCAGAATCTCGTCTGCCAGGTTGTTGTATTGGCGGAATTTCCATCGTGGTCGGACTATTCTGGTTTGCTTGGACGACCAGCCCAGACATACCTTGGATGATAAACATGGCAGCTGGTGTGCCATTCGGTTTTGGTATCATTCTCGTCACAATTGGCTTGACGAACTATCTCATCGACTCATACGCCATCTTCGCAGCGTCGGCGTTGACTGTCTGCATATGTGGGAGGGCGATCTGTGGGGCGGTATTTCCCCTGTTTGTTCGAAGTCTATTTGCAAATCTAGGCGTCAATTGGGGCCTTTCTATTCCAGCGTTTCTGTCTCTTCTTTGCGTACCCATTCCATTTGTCTTCTACCGCTATGGCCCTGGAATCAGAGCTAGATGTAAGTATGCACTCCAGGCGGAGATGTTCTTACAACAAGCAAGGCGCCCAATCACTGAAGGCACACGATTATTATCTGGGCATAACAACACTTATAGCTAGGGCAGTCCAAGATGACTAAGGTAACGAATATAAACTATTAACTCTCAACTATGTCTCTCATAAAGATATGAAAATTCGTGAAGACCAAATTCCGATTGGTAGCTGCAGAATTCGTCAAATGGGAGAAAGGGTTATTATAGCAAAAGGGGCTAACCCTGCTGAAATAGGTGTCAAGGGGGTAGCTGTTATGTACAGGTACAGGGTCACCGCAGCCATCATGTATATAATAGGCAGGTCCTCCCACACACTCTAGACCGCTCCTCTTCTAATAAAGCAACCTCATAACCCTGTATTTCAACAAACCCTAGACCAACTATAGATAGTAGTAGAGATAAGGTATACAAGTTGCATAACATCGTTAGTAGTAAGCGCTAATTTACCCCTTGATTGTCTCGGATAATAGTGCTAGCCCACTTAGCGGATGTGAGCGTAAGACATCTTAACGTTTAGCTAAAATATCACGCTTTGGGGGCTAAAAGTGTCAAATTTGACTTCCCTGAGAGGCTGTGTACGACGAGGGAAAAGAGGTTGTGAGTGAGTTGGTATTTCGTGTGCTTAACTTAGTGCACTGCGGAATCTACATACCATTAGGGCATATATATATATTATTGATATGAAGTATCTAAGTTGGCACTGTTATTCGGCCACCCCTAGAGTATTAAAGTAGCCTTTTCTGTGCTTCTAAACCTTCACAACCAGACGGGTGAGTCGAGCATATTCATCAAGCAGTGCATTAGATCTCTCAATCTCGCAATGGCCCCTCGGCCCTGCTCAGTCCCGGTCGTCGCCTCTGACATGCATATTTCTACGAAGTGGGCCGTGACGTTCATGCCCAATATCCCACTGCCTTCAGCGGCCGACTTCTTACTTGTGCGACAGCCTTCAGCGAGGCCTAAGGCACCCTCAATCTCTTCCAATAACCGTGCTGCCACCTGCAGCACAAGTTTGATCTGAAAGTCGGCAAAATGATAGAGCGGCGCGCCGCCGATGGTTAAGTCGCTCCATATAGGTTGGCTATGGCGGAAGTCGGACTCGGTCAGACGAATGTAGTCGTATATCGCATTATGGAGCAGCAGATATAACTGCAACAGTCTCAAGTAATTCGCAATAAGTTGTAGTGTAGTGGGCTTGTCGATCGCGCACACGCGCCTGGAGGACAACTCGGTGGATGACACCGATGATGAGTAACTTCCTGAAGGATGGGCTCTAGGATCGGAGAGCGTCGGGTGCGGGCTAAACGCCCGATGATGGTTTCCGTCTTCCATGTCGCTAAGATCCGGCATGGACGGGTAACGCTGACGTACAGATGGGGTATTGCTCGCGGAAGAAGAGGACGAGTTGTCCAAGAAAAAGCATCGGAGAAATTTAAGAAAGCCGATGGCCGCCTGCAGGACCTTTCCAGCAAGCTCCGTCGGGAATATATCAGATGAGAGTCGGCTGCCATGCTCCTCCGGAGAATACATACTCTGAAGCTCATACATGACGCTACCGAGCTGAGTGAGTCTCTGCATAAGCGCAGCTGGGTTTGGTCCGGTGGTTGAGTCCACAAACTTGTTGAAGTTCGGTATAAAATTCTGCGAGTTTGGCCGATCAGAACGCGAGGTAGGCCTATTTATTTGCCTCTTGTCGGGTGTCGTATGTATCATCAGGTCTGGTCTCTGGTGGTGTGGTGACGCCCTTGAATTGTTAGGGGTTATCGATATGTCATCTATGGCTAAGTGTGTTGGGTTCCCATTTGTATCGTTGGTCTGTCCCATACTTTGCCACGACGCCGAATGTTCAGTGGTGGTGCTAGGGTCGGTTGGCCAGGTCCCGAACGTTGAAGACTCGTGATCTGCCGTGACAGTGTCATTGTAGAGCATACTCAATAAATTCTCGTCGTCCAGGTGGCTCACTTGAGACAACACTCTCTCTTGGTCAAGATTGTCGACAGGATAGTGGCCCCGGGCTGTGGATAACGTCTGATGCTCAACATCATGTTCGGCAGCATGATTTGTTTGGGATTCGAGGGATAGATTTAGATAGTTTGATTCGGCTTGCCGGAAGGCAGGTATAGAAGGTGCTCGGTTCTCCCTTGCCGGCTGAGCTGTAACGTGCCTCATCGTAGGGGGGCGGCCAGGTGGAAGAGGTTGTCCGAAACTACATGGCGTCTTGGCTTTACCACAGCGCTGACAAGTCTCTGAGAGCTCTGATCGAACACATTTGAGCTTCTGTGCACGGCATCTGTCGCAGGCGAGGCGTCTACTTTGCTGACCATCTACCGAGCTGGCTGTACCTTGATTATTCATCATGATGGTGTTGAGACCCTCTACGTTGGAAATCTCACAAGACAGCCGGGTGATGTACTACGACTTCACTTATACGCTGAGTAGTTCAGCATTGATGCCAAAGCTAGCTAGAAGTAGGCACGGGAGGCGGGCGGGAGGCGGCATTAGGCGTGATAGGTAATTAGTTTTGGTAAAGAGGACACTGCACCGCATGTGAGATTCATTTCTTGGCAGAGCTGAAGGCTTACACAACAGTAAATAAATAAATGCACGAGGGCGATCGTGGAGGAATCGCCAACAACACAATTGGAAGTGTACCGGATAACGAACCTGTAAGCCTTCTACACCTTGATAGTCATCAATAACCCACTTCAGGGGGCACCCCAGACGTAATTGCCTGCCGCTTTGCGCGATTAACCAGCGGCATATGTGGAAGAAACCCCGAGCATGTCCCATGTGGTACATGTACGTTTCACATCCGCTAAAACTACCCGACGCAGCCTGTTCCACTACTTGCTTAAACTAAAAAGTACATGCTGTGCTAGTTTCTACGCTAGCGTGGTGGGGCCCCTGCGAATAAGGCTGAATCTACGTCACATGAGTGGCTGGCTAGCTACGAAGGATACGGGCCTAGCGGGCACTTACTGACTAGACCGAACTTAAAGTTCACCGGTGATACCTACCCTGCAGGTGAGGTAAGCTGAGACGTAAGCCCCTACCTTAGTCAGCCTCACACCAGTTCTGGCCCTGGGGCGGGAGACAAGCCAGGAGACAAGCCAATCAGATAAGCTTCTCACTACGTTGGCTATCCTATTTGGGGAAGCAATATACGGATATAAGTAAGCCGGGGATAGGCTACCACAATGCTAGCACAGTACCTACTGAAGTAATCAGCGGCCTACCACACCAGACCCAACACCACAAGATCCCTTACCAAACACCCGCTTAACCCCATTCACTCATCCACACCTTCAGAGAGCTATAAAGGCCGCAGTCCTAGACCTCCATGTCACCTCGGCCGGGGAGGCGTTGATCGGAAAAAGAAGCCTTCATACTACTTCGGGTTACCCAACCCAGACAAGCGTGTTGATTCACTCATGGTTCATTATCAAGATCCCGCTGACAACTGCATACTGCCACGTACTCAATATGATCCTATCGATTATCAACATCAACCTAGCTTTCGTTGTCTGACTGGCAGTCGATTCGAGCCACCGATATCATACAGGGGTCTTATATATGATATGTCTATTATGTGCATCGCGATTATCCAAGTAGCCTCTCATCATTAAGCGACCAGCATTGCATACCTGCTGAACTCACCATCCTCCATCAGAAGATCCATCTCGTCATCGAACAAGTTGGCAACGAACTCCACGCCACCGTGACTCTTTCTCGGTAGAATAGCACAGTACCGGAAAGCCTTGTTAATCGCGCCCATCAACGTACGCATTGCCTCGGGCTTCCCACCATTTCCGAACACCCTCTCACCAAAGCAAACTTCTGCCAGCTCGAAGGCCAGCAACGACGTAATCATCAGGCCATTACCGTCGACCTTTAGGTTTTGCAGTTTCAGACCCCTATCCCGGCCTACCAGCGTCTTGACCAGGGTATAAGCATCCATGAGGGTAGCCGTAGTAACTTTGCCCGCCACTTGACGAAGCATGCGTGCTATCGGGCCGAAATTTGTACTTGGTGCCACCAGGTAGGACAGAGGGACCAGGACCTGGTTGATCATGGTGAAGTTGCCTAAGTAGTTGGGTGGCACAACTTCAGGAAAGTAAGGTCGAACATCGAAGGGTAGATCCAGACGCACAATAGCATCATCATCACCAGTGGTGCGTCCTATATTTGTAGCTTTGCCGTCCAAGGCCATCTTAGCCGCTGTTCTCGATTTGAGCAAAGAACGCCAAACCAGCGCGCAGATAACGTCGTTCACAGATACGTCGGTAGCACCCGGATCCTTGATGCACTCATCTCGTAGAGCCTTGACGTTGGCAGGCGATATATAGAATATGTAGGCCTTCATTTCTCCTCTGGAACTGGCAGCCTCTGGTGCTGGAGCATGTTCAGCCTCCTGGAGTCCATTTATTGGTGCTCGCGAGTTGGGATCTCCAGGAGCCTCGAGACCGAGTAGCCGCCAAGTCTCCGGCGGAATCTGCTCCGCTGATTTCCCAGCCCCTTCTTTAGACCATATCTGTTCCAGGACATTATGGTCAGAAATCTCCGGTAGCTCCTCTGTTTTCAATGCGTTTCCAAGTTGCACATCTTGGCAATTGTCTGCCCAGATCTTGAGCACGCTGTTGACGCCCATACCGTCTGATGCAGCATGGCATATAGCTGCTGTAAGTATACAGGCACCGGGTAGGAAGTTGGCTTGAGCCACGAAGACTTCGGTGCCATTAGACAGATTGGGGAGAAAAGGTACCCAGGTTAATTCTTCATCTTCGAATGTCGATGGGTGAAATGAGGATTCCCTTAGCTCTTCATATGTCACGGAGGAGTCCAACTCGTTGAACTTGAGCTGATAAGGCTGAGATCTATCATGGGTGATCGGGTAATAACGAATCTCAAGGGCCCCTGTTGTGGATGTCGATGTGGGATGGACCTTTCCGCTTAGCCATGGCAGCTGGACGAATGTCCTATGTAATCCCTTCCGAAGAACATCAAAGGCTTCCTCTGGGTTGACATTGGCTTTGAGGCGTAGATATAGTATAGCGTTGGCATAATTTGGGGGAGGTAGGTGATCCAGAGAATTTAGGGCAAGATGGATAGGTTTGGAATCCATTGCTCTTTAACAGAAACAAAAGCTTTTCACCTTATTATCCCTTCAATAAATACAAGCTCAAGTTGTAGATAATGTGGTAGGTATAGATTCTAAGTACACTCCTGTCAAGTGGTAACCGATAAAATAGCAGGGGACGATTTCTCCAGGTAATTCGTCCCTGTAGGAGATGATTTACATATGTGATATCTGTCTCAAAACCTTCTTGTTTTATTGACTATCTCCGGGCAAAGCAATATGTAAGATATAGGAACACTTCTTGGCCGGGTGATTACAATGAAGCCATACCCAATAATTCTCCAAGCATATACCAAGTTAAATCCGTCCTCAGGAATTCTTGTAGTAGGTGACTGCTTATTCGGTGCAGCGCCAAGAGTTCCCCTGGTAATAATCTGCCGAACGGAGGTGCCCACGCGGGGCCGAACTTAGACCTCCGAATTCTACCGCTCCTCCGGTACAATATGCATATGCACATCAGCACATCATCGGGGGCGGAATTCCTCTCGTTGGCTGCTTACCCCTCATTAACAAGGAACAAGGTGATA
Source organism: Biscogniauxia marginata (assembly GCA_022695795.1). Taxonomy (NCBI): domain Eukaryota; kingdom Fungi; phylum Ascomycota; class Sordariomycetes; order Xylariales; family Xylariaceae; genus Biscogniauxia; species Biscogniauxia marginata. The sequence goes on from MU404082.1 coordinate 365,776, forward strand.
GTTGATAGGCTTACTAGACCGAAATCACAATAGCGCAGGGGAAGCTATCATCTCACTCAACCAAAGGTACGGAAAAGTATATCCATCTTCGGCCGTGGCTAACAGGTTTATTCATATGAGCTAAAGCCTCGTTACTGAGATTAATCTTTTCGCCGGTAGGCCCCGTTAAGTAAGTAATGAAAGCAACTTGAAACAATCCAGATTAGGGGTACCATACGAATAACAAGAGGCCGTTTCGGCCACGACAGCGGGTGTATGCCGGTCAAAATAATTGAAACTCTTGCAGGTTTTCTGAGTAGCCTAAAATGAATCCAATAGTAAAATTATTTCTGCGCCGGAATGGCTTAAAGTGTTACATTTCCCAGGTGCTTCTAACTCTTCATAATATGAAGGGGCATAGATGGTCACCTTGTTGTATTTAACCAACCAAAAGCGCGCGGTCTTGAATCGTCTGTTTGTTTCTCTCTATACTTGTTGCTACCCTTTGCCGTGAGACGCTGCCAGTTAGTTCCCAAACATGTCTGTTGACGGAGAGCTCCCGACTTCATCCCAGTCAATTGCTATTATTGGCATGGCCTGCAGGTTTCCTGGAGATGCCACAAGTCCTTCAAAGCTTTGGGACCTCTGCGCTGACGGTCGAAGCGCCTGGTCAGAAATTCCACAAGATCGGTTTGATGCGAAGTCATTGTATGATGCAAACTCGGAAAAGGCTGGCAGAGTAGGTCACTCCTAAGCTATACATGTTTCTATTCGCATACTATGCTGATCCTTAATCAAGAGTAACGTACTTGGAGGACACTTCTTGAAAGAAGATGTGGCACGATTTGATGCTGGGTTTTTCAACCTACCGGCAGAGGTTGCGAGTGTTAGTTCCTCTATATCCCAAATATGCACTCTGGCTAGGTTTCCAGACTCCACATTAACCCCCTCCAGGCCATGGACCCTCAGATAAGACTCTTGCTAGAATCAGTCTACGAAGCAACGGAGGATGGTCAGTCTTATGCAAGCCATGGAGGTCAATCACCACTGACTTGGAAATGTAGCTGGAATACCACTAGAGAGGCTAGCTGGCTCGAATACCTCTGTATTTTCTGGGTGCTATGGTACTGATTACCAGGATATCCAAACCAGGGATCCTGAATTGATGGCGGCGCCATTCATGACGGGCAACTATACCACTATGTTTGCAAATCGTATCTCACACTTCTACGACTTGCAGGGGGCAAGTATAACGATTGATACCGGTTGCTCATCTGGACTCGTAGCTTTACATCAAGGGTGCCATACCATCCGTTCTGGTGAATCAGATATGTCTATCGTCGGAGCATCCAGTATGATGCTGAGCCAAGACATGTTTATCTCCATGTCCACACTAGGGTATTCCCCCTTTCCTTGAATTCTTATCTGGCGGCAAGTATTCCTGACGATGATAAAGAGTGCTTAGCCCTGAGGGTAAGTGCTATGCCTGGGACTCACGTGCCCATGGTTATGGCCGCGGAGAAGGTGTTGCGGCACTCATCCTCAAGTCTCTCGGTGCTGCAATAAAGGATGGAGATCGCATTCACGCGGTTATCCGAAATAGCAGTCTGAACCAAGATGGCAAAACGACGACGATAACATCACCTTCCATGGAAGCTCAAATCAAATTAATAGAAACTTGCTATAAGGGTGCCGGCCTCAATCTTTCGGAAACCGGTTACGTTGAAGCTCATATGACGGGTACTCAAGTTGGAGACGCCATCGAAGCTGAAGCACTGGCTAGAACATTTGGAAAATTTGCGACTCGCGAACCGATTTCGGTTGGTTCTGTAAAGACCAATATTGGGCACACCGAGCCCGTAAGCGGCCTCGCAGCAATTATCAAAACCGTCTATGCTCTGAAACACGGCCAAATGGCACCCAATATAAACTACGAAGAGACAAATCCAAAGATTAAATTGGATGAATGGCACCTTCAAGTCAGTTCATATTATTTAAACCGAATCGTGCATCTCAATATGTTCTAACCAACTGACACATCAAGGTTCCAACACGTCTTACTCAATGGCCGCAGGGCAAGCCCCTTCGTGCCTCGATCAACAACTTCGGTTACGGTGGAACTAATGCTCATGTTATCCTAGATAGTGCTTCTTCCTTGCTACCACACGCAAACGGAGTCAATGGGAGTGCTACATATCAAAACGGAACACATAGTTCTAATCAGTATCGGGTTTTCATCCTTAGCGCCAAGGACTCGACCGCTTGCAAGGAAATGGCAAAGAATCTTGCCATATACCTCCGCCAGTCGATTCAAGATGGCCGCGAGCCGGCGCCTAGCAATCTGGCCTACACATTGTTCGAGCGTCGGTCACGTCTCCCATGGGCGACGGCGGTCAGGGCTCGCAGTTTAGAGCAACTCGCGGAGCGCCTGGAGCAGCCGGTAGCGAAGGGGCCATTACACGCCACAAAACGTCCTCGCCTGGGATTCGTGTTCAACGGCCAGGGTGCTCAGTGGTATGCGATGGGACGGGAACTTATCACTGCGTATCCTGTCTTTGGCACTGCAATCCACAAGGCAGGCCAGATCCTTAACGAGTACGGCGCAAACTGGTCCTTGTATGGTAAGCGGATTTTGAGTAAACAAATCAATCGAGACAGGTGCTAATTGTTTCTAGACGAGTTGATGCGTGACGAGCAGTCTACACGCGTAGGCGAAATCAATCTATCCCAGCCTATAAGCGTCGCGCTCCAGCTATGCCTAGTTGACCTTTTGAGATCATGGGGGATAGCTCCTTCGGCTGTAACTAGTCATTCAAGCGGTGAGATTGCCGCTGCCTACGCTATAGGCGCGTTGTCATTCAAGGAGGCCCTTGGCGTGGTCTATTTCCGTGGTGAGCTCGCACTTAAACACCAGAAGCTATCGCCCCTCTTCGGTGGAATGCTTGCTGCCGGAGTCGGCCCAGATCAGGCCGAGCGGTATATAGCAGATACTATAGATGGCCACGTTGTGGTTGCATGTATCAACAGCCAGGAGAGTATAACATTGTCAGGAGACCTACCGGCTCTGGATGAGGTCGCGTCTCGATTAGAAAAAGATGGAATGTTTGCGAGAAGGTTGAAAGTTCCCCTAGCTTATCACTCCCACCACATGCTGCCAATGGCCCAGGAGTACATCGACAAATTGCGCTCTATTCTTCCGGAACATTGGGAGTGGAACGATAGTATCACATTTGCGTCACCGGTCACCGGTGACATCGCCTCCCCCAAGGTCCTAACACCGGAGCATTGGGCCTGCAATCTGACGAGTCCTGTTCGCTTCAGTGAAGCTTTCGAGAGTATGTGTCGTTCCGACGCAAATATTGATACGTTGGTAGAGGTTGGAGCACACAGCACACTTGCAGGTCCGATCAGACAAACCCTCAAACTCAACGGTAAAAAGATGGCATACATTTCATGCCTCAAGAGATCCACGGATGCTGTCGAGACTATGCAAGATCTCGTATGCGAGCTCTTAGTTCGCGGTTACCCGGTGGACCTCAATGCCGTAAACGCACCATTCGGCAAGGAGACACAGAATTTCACCCCCGACCTCCCTACGTATCCATGGAACCACAGCGCACGATATTGGGTGGAACCAAGGATTAGTAGGGATTATCGATATAAGAAATTCCCGCCACATGAACTCCTCGGCCTTCCTATTTCCGGCAGTACTGAGCCTATAGCCACCTGGAGGAGCTTCTTACGTTTATCGGACCTTCCATGGCTCGTTGACCATCAGGTGGATTCAAAGGTCGTTCTTCCCGGAGCTGCTTACATTTCGATGGTAATCGAAGCTGTCCGCTTCATTGCGGACTCGTCTTCGTCCGTAAGGGGCTTCCGGCTAAGGGATGTCAATATCGTAACTGCTCTAACAATTCCAGAGTCCTCTGACGGTGTTGAAGTGCACACCCGCCTCCGTCCATGCAGTGAGAGCGAAATGGACCACAGGGGCTGGTACGAGTTTGAAATTGGCTCTATTGATACCAGTGGTTCTTGGAGTAAGAATTGCTATGGTTTTATCTCAGCCGAGACGGATACTACTAACAAATCACCCTTATTCCGTGAACCAGAGAATCCATGTGAAGATTCGTTCTTCGCTGCCGGCGCGAAGACTCGAGATGTCGATGTAGCATCGCTATATGCTACCTTACGACAAATGAACATCTATCATGGGCCAGCGTTTCAGAACCTCCTCGATGGCCGTGCCGCAGACAAAAAAGCAATCTCACATCTATCTATCTCATCAGTTGCTTCTGAGACCTTTGACTACATCATACACCCTACGACGTTGGACACCGTTATCCAAGCCACGTTCGGCGGATTACCAAAAGAATTATCACAGGGTTCTATGTTTCTCCCCAGATCAATCGGTAATCTTTTCATACCGAGCGACCTAAAAAGGCAAGCTGGCAGCAAGCTTAAAATTTTGACCGAGTTGCGCAAGTCAGGTCGACGCGGGTTTTGGGCCAATATTGCCGTTTCCAGTGTTGATGGTGACGGGTTATCCCCTTCGTATCTTCGAATGGATGACTTTTACTGCCAAGCAATCCCATTGGATCTCGACAATAGTGCTGGGAGTCAAAAATTTCCCGTTTGCTCTAAGAGTCGTTGGGAAGTTGACATATCCCACCAAGTGCCGGCAGTTATTAAGGACTCTATGAAGATTGCCTTGAGCGACGAGGAGGCAGATTTCGAAAGGAAACTTCTGCGGTCTTCCTACCATTTTATCTATGATGCCATGATTCAGCTGAAGAACGATAAAAGAGAAAGCTGGACCTGGTACCATAAGGTATACTACGATTGGATGGAACACATTGTCGCTCTCGGCACGAGTGGAGCTCTGAGCCCCGGAAGCAAATCGTGGTCAAGAACCTCCAAGGGAATGAAGCAAATATTGAATGATGAGCTCGATTCTAGCGACGCCTCCGGGAAACTCGTCGTAAGAGTTGGTCGGCAAATAGCCAGTATCGTCCGAGGAGAGGTCACGCCACTTGAGGTAATGATGGAGGGAAACCTGTTGAACCAATATTACATGGAGATCCCAAGACTCAAATCTCGTACTTACAAGCACCTGAAAGAACTCATGGAGCTCATCGCCATCAAGAACCCGGGAGCCAACGTCCTTGAGATAGGTGCGGGCACAGGAGGAGCTACACAAACAGTCCTCGAGGCCTTCGGTTCTCGAGGAGACGATTCTGGATCTCTTCTCGGTCATTATACATTCACTGACGTTTCCGCTGGATTCTTCGAGGCGGCTAAGCAGAAACTGGCGGCGTGGGAAGGCATGGTGAACTTCACCAAGCTCGATATCGAGTCAGATCCAGCTGAACAGTCTATAGAGCTTGGTAGCTATGACCTTATCGTAGCTTCAATGGTTCTCCACGCAACCAAGAGCTTGCACAAGACGATGTCCCATGTACGCAAGCTCCTCAAGCCAGGGGGCAGGCTCGTATTGATCGAAGCCACGCAAGATCGGCTTGACACGCAAATCATATTCGGTACTCTTCCAGGGTGGTGGCTTAGCGAGGAGCCGTTCCGAAAACATAGTCCAAACGTATCCTTAAAAGTTTGGGACGAGGTACTAAAAGATACTGGGTTTTCTGGAGTTGATTTTGATATCGGCGATTGTGAGGAAAGCCAGTTCCAGAGTTGCAGTGTCATCTTGAGCAGCGCGACGGCGACTCCGTCTTATCCATTTCCCATTTCAATCGTGCACGCCGCCTCATATTCGCCTCCTTGGGTGGCACAACTCGCGGAAGCCATACGAGATGAAACGGGCGCTTCACCTACTGTGGAGGGCTTGGATGAACTAAAATCAGTTCAGGATAAGTTTTTTATCTTCACGGCTGAAATGAATGCTCCCTTCCTCGACGGAATCGATAGTGGTTCTTTCTACAAACTTCAAAATCTCCTCGTCAACAGTCGGGGAGTCCTCTGGCTGAGCTGTGGAAGCATAGTGGATGCCAAGATGCCAGCCTTTGCGCAAACGCAAGGTCTGCTACGAACTCTACGTCAGGAACACTCAGATAATCGATACGTCCAGCTCGACTTCGAGCAGAGTGCTGACCCTTGGTCGGAAGATAAGATCAACTTCATCGTCCACGTCCTACGACAAGCCCTTGACTACAACAATGATCATGTAGGTATTGAATGGGAATACGCGGTCAAAGACTCGATTCTTCACGTTCCCAGAGTTTATACAGACAAGCACGAAGACAGCAGCGATGTCGACCCAGTCCCTCGGTCACAGCCCTTCGACCAACCCGGACGTACCCTCGTGTGGGAACCGTCAACTACGGGCACATTGAGTAATCTCTGTTTCACAGATGGGATAGACCAGTCTGGCGAGGTCCCCAGTGGGATGGTCGAAATCGAAGCAAAAGCATTTGGCCTAAACTTTCGAGATGTTATGATCGCGTTAGGTCAACTAGACGATACCTTCGTAGGTCACGACTGCGCCGGGGTTGTCACGCGGCTGGGACAGCATACGGAGCAGAGCGGATTGAAAGTTGGCGACAGAGTCTGCGGGATAGCCCAGGGACGATTTGCTAGTTCGAGCTTGGCCTACTGGACTGGGGTTACTAAGCTCCCTAATGACATGTCCTGGGAAGATGGTGCCGCAATCCCGATTGCTTATGCTACAGCGTATCACTGCCTCGTGCGTGTCGGGGGTTTAAGGAAGGAGGAGTCAGTTTTGATCCACGCAGCCACCGGAGGAGTTGGTCAGGCAGCTATCATTATAGCACAGCATATCGGCGCCAAAGTGTTCGTGACCTGCAGCACGGTAGCAAAGAAAAATTTTCTCATCGAGAAGTATCACATCGAGGATACGCGCATCTTGTCCAGTAGAGACACAAGCTTCGCCCCGGCCATCATGGCGGCGACAGATGGTAAGGGCGTCGACGTAGTGCTCAACTCGCTATCTGGGCCTATGCTTAAAGCGACATGGAGCTGCATCGCCCGGTTTGGCAGGTTCGTTGAGATCGGGAAGGTCGACATTGAGGCAGCGAGGCATCTTGACACCACGCCCTTTGGCCGCTGCGCAACATACGCCGGGTTTGACATGTTACAGCTCAACGAATATGACGGTCCACATACCAATGAAGCCCTTGCAGAAAGTGTCCGCATCTGTCACTCAAGGACAAAAAGTGGAAACGGGGGTCCGATGTATCCTATCCAAACGTACTCTATTTCCGATATGGAAAAGGCGATGAGGAAGATGCAGAGTGGATTGCATGTAGGCAAGCTCGTGCTTGTTCCACGTGCTGGAGACGAAGTCAACGTGAGTTCTGACTGATTACTCTTCTTCTTCCTACATGTCAAGTTGCTAACCTCGAGGACATAACTTAATAGGTCATTGCTCGCCCGCGCCCGCTTTCGTTCGCAGGCTCAGATTCAACGTATCTCATAGCAGGCGGTCTGGGCGGCATCGGTCGTGCCATTACTTCATGGATGATAGAGAACTGTGCAAAGAACATTCTGCTCGTGTCGCGAAATGCCGAGTCGCATCCCGATGCTGTCGAACTTGTGCAAACGGCTAAAGCAGAGGGCGTCAACATCCATGTGCGGAATTGCGACGTCTCCAGCGAAGAAGCTCTTTTAAAACTCCTCAAATACTGCACTTCTGTGTCGTTGCCACCAATAAGGGGGGTTATCAATGGAGCTATGGTTTTAGATGTGAGACAGAACGCCCCTCTTAAGTCTATCACGCCGCCAGCAGCCATACTGACAAGAAAACTCGTTTAGGATACGATCATGGAACGTATGACATTCGAACAATGGCAGCGTGCAGTACAAACCAAGGTCCAGGGTACCATCAACCTGCATAAACATCTACCCAACCTACAATTCTTCGTGATGCTGTCTTCACTGACCGGAGTAGCTGGGCACGTTTCGCAAGCCAACTATGCTGCCGGAAACACCTTTCAGGACTCCATGGCACGCTATCGAACGGGATCTGGCCAGCCCGCCGTGAGTCTCGACCTCAGTGCCGTTACGAATGTTGGTTACGTAGCTGCTGAGGATTCTGCCGGTGGGGACAATCGCGTACTTTCTCGTGTTGAAGCTCTCGGGACGATCTCGCTCGAAATGGATGCGATACTGCGCATTCTCGAGGCCGCCATGCTGCGCAATCCGCAGCGGCTCCGACAAGATGATGCCCAAGTCATTGTCGGTCTGGCACCCTGGGATCGCCTACCAGATAGCGCCCCCGTTCGGCAGGACCCTCGCTTCGGCACGTTACGCCTAGCCAACCCTCGCGGGGCCGCCGCTGCCGTGTCCGCAGCAGCAGAAGCGGCAGCCAGTAGCCCGACAGCCATGATGATACGAGCACTCGATACTTTGACCGAGAGGACACGGTCGGTGGCAGCGGCGGTGGCAGAGCGGCTAGCAACTATATTTAGTGTCTCGGTCGAACAATTGGATCTCGGTGCGCCCATGGTCTCACACGGTGTTGACTCTCTAGTCGCGGTTGAGCTGCGCAACTGGCTCACGGGAGTAGCGAAGGCAAAGATATCCATTTTTGAGATTCTGCAGAGTAGTTCGCTGGTGGAATTTGCGGAGCTGATCCTGGAGAGGAGTCAAGTTGTTCAGGGGCAATGAGTTCAACAGTTCTAATCCCGACTTGGCTATTAAGATGAAATTTAGATTATTTTTAGGATTCATAGGAGACCCTTCAATATACCTTTGCAAATACATGATATTATTGTCTATTTAGAATATCGTCAGGCTATCGATGGACGTACTTTGCTAAGTCCATTTCTTGCATAAATAAGACTCATATTTTGGTATAATCGAACAGGAACAGCCCGTAGAACATGCTTAACCATCGTAAAGCTCCATTCATGATTTTATCTCTCCAACAAGCTGAACTTTGGGTCAATATTGGCCCTCTGTCTTACAATACGATAAATTAGTCTCCAGACCACAGCACCCCCTCCCCCTCCCTCCCTTTTTTTTTAACTTGTCCACATCATGGCGAAAATTGATGATACTCACGTAAATCAATCACTAGCCAGCTATAACCTTATGGTTGTCCTATATCATGACAGGATAGCATTTTACTACCTGTCCGGTTAGGTGCTCCCAAGCGTCCAGCATTACCAACTCGGACAACCATGCGTACCAGCAGCGCCTCTGGGTGTACTCAGTATACCCTATGGAGTAGTTAAAGGGAATCATAGCGGTTCGGAGACCCAAGGTCGGGCCGAACAGGTTGTGTACTTCGGCTGATAGGCATATATTATCTCACGTCATAACACTGCAGGGTATACATTAGCCCTTCGGCGCCACACCGAACAGGCTGCTTGACTTGAGATGTTTTAATTACTTAGTCCCATATTTAGGTACTTCCTTGAAGTGATATAATTGTTAATTACCAGGATGACAAAACATAATAAGGCCAAAAGCGTACACCCACTATGCAATCACATATGCAATCATCTACCTTAAGCCTCTCCCTAGAGTTATGAACTATCCTAGATTCTATACACGAGTTTGCCTGCCGTGACTCGACCACTTCTCAGCTCGGACAACCCTTTCGGTATTTCGGTCAACCCCCCTTCACGCCTGTGTACCAGAGGACCTAACCGGAGCCGATCCTGTCGCAGCAACTCGGCTATTATCTTCCAAAAGTCGGCTGCAAAAGTGAAGTCAACCATGTTTGCTGGTCGGAGCTTACCTGCGAGGTGGGTCATCTCTCCGAACGCTGAATGATGGTTAGTATAACGTGATTCCGGTCGACAAAGATCTGCACATGTCCTCGGAAAACCCACCGGTGTACCCAGATGTCCATCCATGTTGTACATCCTGTCTAGGGAATTTGTCACCTATAGGTAGTGCCGCAGTATATAGAGCTTCATCGGGTCGTGATGTGAGTGCATCGGCGCATATCTGCAAGCTGGAACCGGCCGACACGCAATCAAGTGCGTAGAGGAGACTGTCACTCGTGGCTGCGCGTATGGCAGCGGCGCAGGCTTCGCCGTCGTGATAGTCGAACGCTTCATGGGCACCCAAGGCCTTCACAAGCTGGAAATTGCGCGGCGAGCAGGTTGTCAGGACCCGACACCCCGAAAGACGTGCAAACTGCAACCCAAACATACCAGTCGCAGTGGCACCGCCGTAGATGAGTATCGTAGGGCCCACCGAATTAGTGATCTCGGAATGCAATCGTGGAAGTGGTAGCTTCAATGTCTGATACAGTGCTATTATAGCTTTTTCTTAGCATCCACAGTATTCCAATGGGATTGTAGACAGTGGCACCGTACCTTGACCGACGAAGTTGGCACCAACTGGTATTGTAGCCGCTTCTAAATCACTTACATGATCTGGGACATGCAGTGAAAGAGCGCCCTTGAGCAATGCGTATTCGGCAAAGGCACCGCTGGTAGGGTCATCCACCTTCATACCGTAACAGAGCCCAGCTACACGATCTCCCGGCTTATAGTCCTGAATGACCTGCTCACCGCACGCGACTACGTAACCGGCAACATCACAGCCCACAAGGTGCGGTACCTCTTCATTGAAGATGGCAACTCGCTTCCAGTCGGCGGGATTCAAGGCAACACTGAAAACTTTGATAAGTAGATGACCCGGGCGAACCGTGGGCACTGGTGCTATCGGGTCGATGAAGAGATCATCCGGACCGCGTACCTTGACGGCGCGCATTGTCTCTGGAGATTGTGGTGTATCCTGCATTTCGAAAATATGAACAACTTTTCAAGCCTCTCTCAAGAGACATAAGAGATGCACTCACTTTGATGAACGCGATAGAGATATCCATCAGTCAGGTTAAGATGATCGACTTATAACCGACCAAGTTTACCGGACTTGCGATGCCACTTCGGTCATCGGCACAAGCTTGCTTGACATAATTAAATCCAACCCGAAGCACAGGCATGCTAAAGCCGATTAGTCGACAAGTACCGATCATTGGCCAGCCTACTTATGCTTGATACCTTGAAACACTCGTGTTCCTTGTAGATGCTAGAAATTGATTCTTTATGTTCTGTTCGAGATGGCCTGGAAAGAGGCACGCCCTGGATACTGGCAGCGGCCGATAGGCGAGAATGAAGCCATGATTAAGATGATTGGTGATGGAGGTCAAAAATTTGGGAAAGATGCTTGGTCAATTGCAGTGACAGCCAGCTTCGTCGCTCGTGTGGATTCAAAGCCCTTGCCCCAAGCACTTCGTGATGGATGGAAAACCCTCCGTTTCCATCACCCTTCTATCGCAAGTACGGCTAGCGAAGACATACTTGAGTATCATACACCTAGCTCTCTGGAGCTCGATCAGTGGGCAGACGAATCTTTCATCCTTGTGGATGACGATGTCAGTCCTGATGATATCATCGCCAGACTCACACCGCGACGCTTTACTACTCTCTATTATCTAAGAGATCATGCTACTGTACTTCTCTATTTGTCGCATTGGCGTACTGATGGAATTGGTGCATTCCACCTCCTGAATTCGTATTTCCAGGCGGTGATTGAGTCATTACAGGAAGAACCATGCGAATTGCCATGGGGTGAGGAGGCTACCAGGCTCGTACCAAGCGTTGAGGAAGCTTTGAAACTGCCACAGATACCATCTCCAAACATTATACGCGCAACAAAGCAGTATGTGGGCACTCTTGCGAACAACATAGGAGCCCTAGGGACACCATACAAGTCTGAAACTGGGATCATCCCGAAGGGCACGCGAAGCACCCTCCTTCGCTTCTCCCAGGAATTGACGACAGAGCTGGAAAACAGATGCCGCCATCTCAACATCAGCCTGCAGGCTGCTGTACATGCTGCGGTAACTGCTGCGGCATACTCTCTTGCGGACTCGACCTCAACACAGAAGCATCATAGCAGCACCATGCGTCATAGCATCCGCCCTTATTTACCAACACCATACGATGGTGTAGCAGGTGCTGCCGGCATTTACACCGCAGGCTACATCGTCAAAGTGCCCGCAACTCAGTCCTGGATAGAAAATGCAAAACAGTACGAGGCCGAATATAGCAAAGGCGCCACCCCGGATCTTCTGTGCTCTCGCCGACAATACGCTCTAGCCATGAAAGACATCTTGAAGAGTATGTTACCGCCTGATCCTCCGCCGAGTGGCTTGGACATCTCCTACATCCCCGACGTTCAGGCGCTACTGAAGCCTCTATATAAAAAGGCGACGGCTTCTATCGAGGTGCGCGACATTGGGATCGGGATCGACGTGCTCTCTCGTTACCTTTACGTATTCATGTGGATTTTCAACGGCCAGCTTGAGTTCAAATTAGTCTATAATGAGGCTTTCTACGATGAGGTTTGCGTTAAGAGTATCCTTACCCAGGTCAAGGAACATTTGGTATCCAACCTGATCCCATCGCATTCTTCATGGCAATCAATCATTTAGAGATAAATATAAAACGCAGTTTGGAGTGTGCGAAGTGCACCACTGTAAATCAAGACACAATTAAAGTAGCTCAGAAACCACATCGAAATTAATTCGACGACTCTTGTGAATATATGTGGACGGAGCTGAGATGCATTACCCCTACCTACCCCTGTTTCAGCCACGACTCTTATATACATGGTTTCCTCTTATAACTTCCAGCTTGGCATTACCAACAGCTCCGTCGCAAGCATATAGGTAAATATCATACCATCATGTTAGGTCAATTTATCGGACCTGCATGAATCTATGATACGCTAATCGCGCATCACTTATCATACCATCAATGTCAAAATACCAGATTTTATGAGCACGCCATTCAATATCCTTCAGGCACTTCTCCGGATCGCTCCCGCAGTCTGGGTTGGCCCATTCATAGGTCTGGCAGACCTGGCGAGAGCTCCTCACGAGCCACTGGCTGCGGTCCCGCCGCGCTGCGTCGTAGGCCCGGAATGCCGCGGTCAGAACGGCCCCCTTGCTCACATTCCCTGTCTTCAATGTTGAGATGGCCTCTTCCAGGACGGTGCCAAGAGCAAGGGCATCTTCTACGCCGAACCCCGCGCCCGAACCATGATGCGGCGAAGTAGCGTGCGCGGCGTCTCCAGCAATGCAGACCCGGCCGCGGGAGTACGTGGGTGCCGGGTGGTCGTAGGTATCGAAGATTGCCCACTTGTCGAGCGAGTCTCCGAGAAGACTCGCAATGGTGCGAACGGCAGGGCCCCAGCCCTGGAAATGCTTCATCACTTCCTGTTTCGTGGCCGGCGCGGTCATTTTCTCGTGACGCCATTCGCCCTCGTCGGTAGCGAAGGCTACCACATTCATGAGAGTATGCTGGGCAACAGGGAAATTCAGAACATGGCCCTTAGGCCCCATGTGCATGCACTGGTTGAGCGCCTTTTCCTCTCCCAGGGCCGCGACCGCCTTGTCCATCTGGATCAGGCCTCGGAAGGCGACTTGGTGGGCGTAGCCCGGGTATGCTGCGGGATTGTCTTCGCCGAGGAGAAGCTGTCGTACGCGCGACTTGATGCCGTCGCACCCGATGACTACCAAAAGGTCAGGCTGTGACGACGACGGTGTAAGTTTACAGCGCGCGGGGGACACTTTACTTGCCTGCGTCTGCTGTCGCGCTTGTTCCATCCTCGAACTGTAGAGTGACTGCATCGTCACTACTTCGGGCGTCGTAGGTAATGAGTCGCTTCTGAAACTTGACAACGTCCGCAGGCAGGACTTTGACCAACTCATCTAGAAAATGGGCTCGGTGGCAGCCATCAAAGCCCGTCTTGCCCGCATGCAGTTGGAAGAGCTGCTTTTCGCTCATGTCATTTGGGTCGTCACTCTGGCAGTGGTAGCCGTCCACGTAGTTGTAGTAGGGGATTTGATTCTTTGTCGACACGGCCTTCATAGCGGCTAAGATGTTTGGGTCTAGCAGCTCCATGCATCTCTGGGCGTTGGTGGTGAATGCGACACCAGCACCGATTTCCCGGAAGCTTCGTGCCTGCTCATAGAGCACGACGGCGATATTGCGCTTGAGGAGACCTAGAGCGGTGACTACTCCCACGATGCCTCCACCAATGATAGCAACCCTTAGTCTATTTCCCTCTATGATGCTTTCCGTACCGTTACCGTTCTGCATTTTCGTTTGTTTAATTTTTCTCTTTTCCAAAAGCCTTCGTAGTTTTCCTTTGAAGGAGAGGGGGTTGTTTGACAATCTATGATATTGGCCGATGTGAAGTCTTCACGTCACGGTACCTGCTTTCTTACCTATGTAGTACGGGGTCGGACTAGTTATCTAGATATATCTACATATTATGTTACGAGGTTCAAGCATGTTTGGAAGCTTTATGTAAGGGTAGAAGCACTTCTGAGCAATTCACTCGGATTGATCGGCACCAGACTCGGGGCTTTATGCAGTCAGCTCTGCTGTCGGGTATGGCATGTTTCGGGGCAGAGCGTGCAGATAGATAACATAATGTGGACTGGACAAGCGACATTGATACTAAGTATATCAAATAACTAACTGATAAACTCCCTGAAATTAGTATAATGCTCAACTTACGTGCAGTTATTGGTACTGAGTCACTTTGGTGGTTTCCTATGTTCATAAGAGAAATGGTTTATTATATTTGGGCTCAGCAAATTAGATAAATAGAGAATTGTCAGAATACAGAGTCTGAAGACCTATTACTATTGCGACCCTACATAGCTTCCTGTATAAATCTATACACCTATCTTGTATTCTCTTTACTCAAATTAGGATTAATACACTTCATCGTGTCTTTATATCTTCGCATACAACGAAAATCAGCTTACGAGTATGCAAGACCCCACCTATAGAAGATGTTGAGGTTGTTTTCATGTAATAAATGCCATTTGGTTAAATGCTCACGTGCAATATTGAACTGATATCAAAAGGAGTCGTTTGTTTGAAATAGAGGTCCCAATCACTGACGTGCAAGCGCATATGTTTAAGCAAATCCAAAGCTTTTATTCTAAACGAGAGACAGTATCTTGAAATTCTATATACAGAGAGTGTGAAATCATGCGCAGTTGCAAGGAGACGGATATGTACCATAGATCATATAGACAGGAGAAAAATCATGATGCAAAACAAAAATCAGAAACGCCCTCTTTTCCATCTATGAATCAACTTTTCCCGCTAAATCCTCAGTTCATCTATACACAACCTCTGCACCTAGGTAGGAGAAGAAAGGCCTGTTGGCTTAAGCAGTGGTGCCGGAGGGAGGGCCGCCAGAGCCGCCACCGGGGGCTCCGGAGTTCTCGTTCGTGACACCGCCATCCTCGTAGTAGAAGGCCGCTGGGGTGATAGAGGTGCTATCGGTGGCATTGATGCCGAAGGAGATCCAGGCAAAGAGGCCGTCGTTAATGCTGTCGCCGAGGAGAGTGTACTGGAAGAAGGGGTCAACACCGTCAGTGGCGGTCTCCTCGCTCAGGATGCTGTCTTCGGCGTTGGTGGTGAGAACCTGGGTGTTGGTGTTGTAAGGGGAGAGCGCCTCGACAGCGGTGATCAGGTCCTGGTCGAAGAAGGCCTGGCCGACGTGGCTAGAGTAGACCTCGTTGCCCAGGGTGCTGTTCTGTAAGAGGGTGGCGTTGGTGTGGACCATGATGTGGATGTGGGTAGCACGGGAGGTGTAGTGACCGGGGAAGAGCGACTCGAACTGAGCAACTCCGTCGGAATCAGTCTTCTGGATGCCACGGAGGAAAGTGTTGTCGATGTTGGACTCGTCGGAGCTGTCGCCGTTGCCACTAGAGACGACTCCAGAGTAGACACCGGTGGAGTTGCAGTGCCACATCTCAAGATAGACATCGGTGACCGGCTCGCAGGTGTTGACATCGATTACCTGGTAATCAAGAATGGTGTCGAGACCCTCTTGATCCTCGATGAGGTTGCGTCGGACATATTCACCACCGACGTCTGAATGCAGACAATTAGTCACATGGTCTCAAACCCAAGATGAGAAGATCAGATAGAACTCACAGTAAGGGCCCTGAGTCACCTCTGGGGTCAAGATGCAGGAGTTGTTGCCGCTAAAGAGCGTAGCAGCGTCGGTGTTCAGAGTGTAGCCAAGAGAAGTGGCATTGTGGGAAGTAGCCAAGACAGTGTCAAGGTCTCGCTTTGTCAGGCCACCTGCAGAGTTGTCAATACTTGATATCAACAAGGAAATCTTGTCATGTTATTGGGGAACCTACGCTTAGCCCTAGCCTTCTCGAGCATAGCACTACGGCGGGCGATGTTGCGCTTAGTGACCCCGCGGGCCTTAAGCTTTTCGGCGCAGTGGCTCAGGTCGGTGCGCTTAATGGAGCTGAGGAACTCTCGGCGCTCGGCAATCTCTTGGGTGAGGTCATGCCCGGGGTGAGCAATGACGGAGCTGGAGAGGAGGGCCAAGCCCGAGGCGACGGTCTGAATGAAGCGCATTTTCAAAGATATAGTGAATGAAGCTTTGGAGAAAGAGTGTAGAACACGATCTGGAAAGAGAAATAGCTTGTAGGAGTGTGTTGGAAAGAAGGGATGAGGATGGTGAGTTGGAAAAAACGATATGATCGAAGATGTCCTTCATCTTAAATATACAATTCTGCAGAGCCATGATCTCTCTCTCCAGGAGCTCCACCGCGGAACACGGCCGAGGCCTCTTACGATTAGTTTCTACGCTGACGTGGTTGGCCAGACGGCCATACCGCGGCTTGCGTTGGACTATTCACGTCTGCGTAATCCCAAGTTGTAAACTGTACAGGCCGTGCCTGTTAGCCAAGAGCTTCGCCATCAAAGACTGGAGCGACGCGCAATGAGAACGATGCCCACTCGCATAGACAGTCTAATTCGAACGAAGTCGAAGCCCTGAGTCAGTCCGTATGAGGCTAGCAACTACCGGCACTAGTTTCCAAATTAGTATAGCATGACGCGGCTGGCCAATCAACGGGCAGGGTGGGCTCTATGTTCCGACTATAGTCTTGCACGAAAGGGGAAATCCACAAGGCGACTAGGATAGACCGCGTCAGCTCTGCATTGCATTGTCATGGAGCCTCAATATTAAGGGGACCCTCAATATAACAGCCCCAGACTAGGTACGGAATCGAGTCCGCCCACATCCCGAAGACTTCTACGACACTGGCCAATGGCAGAGTTTTCAATTCCCAATTACAAGAAAACCACCCGCGTTTCACTCCCAAATAACATGGGATGAATGAAGAACTGCACGTACGTCGACCCTGTCCACGTGGCGCAGCTTAGTCTGAAAATAGAGTCGTAGATTTACTCTAGAGTACGAATATCCTCAAAAGGCCAGGGGTTCGCGATAATAACCCAGTTTAGAATAAAGTTAAGAGATGTGGCGCATTGCTTGTCCCGCCTCTCACATCCACATTTTCAAGTCAGAATGAGGCTCAAAGAGGAACCAGATTTTAGGTTACGTTGGATGAGATCAGTGTGTTGCTGTATCGAGATAAACTACCTAAACTCCGTGTATACATATGTACGCACCTAGCTAAAAGTCTCTTCAGCCAGTGACACTGTACTAACAGTCACAATACATACCTACAACATAGAAGATATTATATTTGCGACAAGAGGCAGTCAGTGAGTAGCAAGGGCAACAAGCTGCGTTAGCTAAATATAGATATAATCGTATTAGGTAGGTAATGGATATTCATCATTCGTTCAGCCATCCCCCCGAGGTATTGTCACAGCCAAGAATTCCGCGGTCCCTTGATTGAATTATTTGTCTCCGTGCAAGCACCACGTCGGTATCCAGTTACGAGTGCCTAGATCTTGGGTCATCGCCTTGTGCCGAGGTACCCTGTTTGGGATCTTGATTGTACATATCTTAACACCACTACGTATAGATATAATATTGGGAAGTATTGGCCATAGATCAAGGTAGGTATAGCTCAGCCCCCCAACTCCCCATACCGGCAAACCTACGTAAGTCCCCCCGAGAACTCGACCGAAAGCGTACCTAAGCGGGTCGGTCCACACAAGCAGCGGTGGAGATTCAAGTCGTGTGCTATACGTATGCATATTAAGTCTATACTTCGCTATAAACCCAGGGGGCTAAAGTGCCGGACCAATGAGCGAGCACCAATTAGGCATACGAATACCTCCGCCAAGCACCGCTTTTAGAACTGCTGAACTTTTTTTTACTCAGCTACCATGGAAGGAAACACGGTTCTTCTCCTATATCCAATTGCTAAGAACTCGTACGAGTTGAACATTCGTATTGATGTCCATCGCGGTCCTCCTTATTTTATTTTTTCTATTTTCATGTTCTTCGTCGCAAGGGGAGCTTCTTTTCTACACCGAAGCGACAATCTTTTCCCTAAGAATATTTCACGTCAATGATAGGAGGGAAAACTTCGTGTTAACGACATCAGGAGGGAGTTTGCGATCTATTTGTCAGCTATCTTACACGTTACTTACTTACTATCTAACATGCTATTCCAGTCGGAATGATCAGGACTACTTACCTATACAAAGTCGTTCAAATCGATTTGCACACCTTCGTGGCCAATCTGAGCCAACGTGGCGCGATTCCGATTCCGTATCACCCGCACCATCTCGGCTAAGTTATGATGATCGAACATCTGGATCAACACCGGCTTCATCTGTTGGCCCTTCCGATCAACTCGGCCGAAGGCTTGGTTCTGCGTATCTGGCCTTCGCGGGACTTCGGTGAGGATGCAATAGTTGGCTCGTTGGAGGTTATAACCTTCTGCCGCCATTTGAAAGCTGCCTATCAATACCTTTACAGGATCCCCTGGAACGCAGTCTTTCTGTATGTTCTGGCACAAGTCAGCCCTCTGGGCAGCTGACAAGCCTCCGTGAAGGTAGATGAGCTCTACGGGGTCGTTGACATAGTTTTGATACAGAAGCATAAAACTGAGGAACGCCGAAAGCGGTGAATCTGAAAGGACGAGAGCATGTCTAATACTTGTGCCGTCTGCAGGAAGCGGGCCGAGCGACGTGATGGAATTGTGCGTAGGAGGAAGGCCCCTGAGTGCAAGTAACCGGTCGATTTGTCCAATCACGCCTTCAAATTTTCGGGACTCTTCCCTCAGCTGGACTCGGTAATTCCACCACGGAGACTCTTTGAGGGCATCGATCACCTCTGCGCTGGATGAATTAGCCCTGAGAAGAGAAGACACCCTATTTGCTACGGGAGTAATGTTGGTTACTAGCATTTCATCGTAGGGCACAAGCTGATTAAATACTAGTCGAGCTACTGTCGGATAGGTCGACGCGTGACAAGTAGTCTCGAAAGCTGTATTTTTCCGTGGGTTTTGTGCTGCCTCGTCCAGGAGACCTCGTTCCACCGCAACAGCTAGAGGCTCATCATCAGTAGGAGAGCCGTCCGCGCGCCATCTGTTATGCTGAACCTCGAAAGTTTGGTTGCACCAAGCTTTGACGCGCTGTGCTAGTTCGCGGAAGGCAGCTCGAGTATGGCCCTCCCGCATATCATACGCGGTCTCTTGGAATGCTGCAGGCTGGAAAATCTGTCTGCCACGGAATTCACTACCTTTTTGTCGGCAAAGCATCATGCTGGGTATGAAATCTTGGAGAAAGGTTTTAAGATTGGCTCGGCGAGCATTAAAGTCTTCTAGCCTTTTACCCTCATCGGGAGGGTTGTGAAGATGGTTGATGAGATAATCCCAGTCAGTCTCATGCTGGTCCAAATCGCTTGCTTGGTTCATGCCCGCGATTCCTGTAACCCAGTTGTGCTTTTGAGCAGAATAGAAGAGATGATAAACGAACGGTCTCCAGTTGGAAGGGCTCGAACGGAGAGATCCGGATAAGCCAACCGCGATGACAGGGTCAGGAGAGTTCGAGGTTATCTTTTCTAGAGCCACAAAAGCGGCCGTCCGGCTACTTCGTTGGCCGCGGTAATTGTGAAATTCGTCAAAAAAGACAAATCCGGCCATCAGGTGATTCACTACTAGTTGTGCAGTTCTGACCCCAGGGCCGTGCCAGTTTTCCCTTGTCTCGTACATACGAAGAAACCGGTCCGCCAAGTGTCTGCTAACGATGACAATGTGTTGGGCACCATAGGCCGCATTGGTGGGAGTTCTCAATCTGTATGAAGCCTTACCTTGAATCATATCATGTCGATCTGTAGGTGCCATCAATTGCTTCACAAGAGTTTTATCGTGGTACTCTGGCTTACCTTCGTATGATGTGTGATAGACGCTAACTGTCATGTCCGAAGCAGGGCTATCCGCGTCTAGATCTATCCATTTGTCCATTTCGGTCATCCACTGTGTATAAAATCCAAGTTAGCAAATGTTATCTTATAAAGTAAAACTAAACGCGTTAGAAAACGTACCACGGAGACGAGGGGCTTTCAAAGGGGGTTATATTGAAAGCCCTATTGCTCATGACACATTGATAAGAAAATAAATAGCAAGAAAGGGAAAAAATCAAAGGGGGGATACTTACGTTTTGAATTAGATCAGGCGGGCAGAAAACGATGCTGGGTCGAGAAGGCATTGTTGAAGCAAGTCTGTAAGAAAGTCCCGACTTGACACAGGGGCATATAAACCCCAAATCCAAAACGTTTTGCTCTGGACACACTGAGTCTTGATTTTGATTGTCTGGTGGAAGGTGAAGTCTGTCCATGGGCTCTGCAGGATCCGAATCCCATTCCATGAGCACGCGATCATACTGCTCACGGATTATACGAAACAATACCATGGCGGAAATCGACATTCCAGTCTTGCCGAATCCGACGTCGTCTCCTATCATGACAGAAGCTTTCTTTCTAGTCACCTGCGTAAGAATTAACCAAATGGCATGCATTTGATAGTCTTCGATTCTCAGTTTGATACCAGGCACTTTGATATTTCGAACACCCCTGGAACAATTGAAAAAGCGGCATACCTCGGCCCAAGTGTTTGGGCTGATGCGTCCAAAGTCAACTTCTAGATCATCCATGATGGCTTGTTCGTTCATAGTGTTGTCGAATTGGGCTGTGGTGTCAGCGGCGCCAAAAGGGTCGGATTCCCCATCGTGATCCTCGCCATGCCTCAACTCGCGACCTTTGGTATAGTCAACTTGTCCTGACTTTGGAGCCTGATCAGGTGCTGTGTCATTTGATGATGAGGATGATGATATTGTCTGGGGGTTGTTCTTGGAAGTGCCAGCCGGAGTCGACACGGCAGCAGGCGTGTCAGGAAGAATGGAAAAGCTATCATTACCAACTGCTGCAGCTGTACTAGGGCCAGGGTGAGCTGAAGAGCTACCACCACGGCTACCTCCACCACTGCCTCCACGACTGCCGCCACGACTACCACCTCTGGTATATCCTCCAGGGGCTGGTCTAGAAGTGCTTGGTGGTGCCCCAATAGCGCCTCCAGGCCGGCTGGTATCAGGCGTAGATGGTGGAGCCACAGGTTCGTCTTCGTCTGATCTCAGCCCCAAAACACGCAGTCGTGTTTGGGTGTCAACCGGGAGGTTGAATACTCTACTCTGAACCTGAGTCAAAGCTATGTTGAACCCCGTCAGACCTCGGATTATAATATTTTCAACCACACCTTCGCCGTGAAGAGGTCTAGAGCTGCGAATTCCTATATGAGTAAGCACCCAAGATCGGAAGACATTATAGTCGTAGTCGCTCGCTACACGCAAACGCGACGCTCGGCCATTTTGGCTGATGAACTGGTTAAGAACTACGATTCCGTTCTTGCCATTGGTGGTCCCGGTGACACGAATGAGTAGGTGGTCTAGATTGATAGCATTTTCCGCCATCCTGATATTCTGATGTCGTTAAGACTAGTCTATTTCGAAAAGCGGTATGATTTGATCTTGAACGCAATTGTTGTATAAAAATGTGCGCTATGGGGTTATTATTTGTTTGGTTGGCGGTACTATGTATTGCATGGGGAAATAATCACTAATTCAATAGAAATTCATAGCAATTATATATGCGGAGAATGCCGACAGAACGAAGAAAACGCCAATATTATTACAGCAAACAGTAGGGAACAAGCTATGTTTGGAAGTGTATGGAGACTTTGCACCACAGCAACGAAGACAATCAAAGATGGTCATCGAGATTCGCTCTCTAAGTTCAGAACATAAAGGTATTGTTCAAGAATATTAGCTTAAAGGTTTATCTCTCTGCGTGGTGCCCACTAAGGTGTACTCAGGGGACCTTAGCAAGCGCTTGGGAACGTTAAGAGGAAAGGGGGGTGTCACGGCAGCGCAGGGGGGTTCAAGGCAATGTTTGATTTCCTGGTTTATTGACGAAAATACTAAAGGTGAAGAGAGAAAAGAAGATCTAGAATGGTCGCTAGGGCCATTCTAGCAGCTAAATACATTTCAGGCTTTGCTCCTAACCTTGTTGTCCTGTTGCCAGGCCAAGCCAAGCCGTGACAGGGGGGTTAATAGCATACAGCCAATATTTGTAAGTCAACATTGATATGTAACTATTCCCCCCCACTATTGCTGGGTATTCATCCTTTAATAAGGGCAAAATACATTGTATTATTTCTTAATAGTTATTTTGCGAGGTATATCCACGTATTATTTATAATTATATCATCGAATAGCTTTATGTTTTTGTCTTAAGAGTTACGGCTCTTCCTTAATACTTCAAGTTAGGCAGCTATTAGGCGATTTATAATAGATACTATACGGCTCTTTAGTGAGTATTATTCGTATGCTTCCGAAGAAGAAACTGGAGCGAATTTCGTTTCGGATAGAAAGCGGTTAAGTAGCGATTAGGCCGCTGCAGGAAATTGGGAGCCTGAAAATTTGCCTTTGTCGTCAACTTTGTAAAAGTTTGCCACACACCACTGAATACTAACGCATTTCCGGAAATGACAACATAGAAACAAAGGTATCGATCAGATCTAGATATATACTGCGAATAAAAGAAGACTGGCCATTTTATCTGATTAAAAGTTCCAAGGTCAACATCTGCCTGGCGTAAAGTTTTCGACGTACCCCTAAATATTGCTAGTACGATGTCTTTCCATAATAAGCACACACGTGGTGGTGACACACAAAGCTCTGAATAGCACGCTCCTTAGGTGGGGAGGATTGGATATATTTCGCGTAGATGTCCGGGATGGGGACCGTCTGCCTAGCCATAACCATAACTAGAAACATCACCTCTGCTGACTTCCTGGTTCTCCCGGTGCAGGTGCGCACCCGTCCATCTCATAAACTACTACCGGCCTCTGCTCATTTTCCTCTAGTGAAGTTTCCGCGTCGGTAAACGAGGAGTTTTTATCGCCACGCAATGTCCCGAAAGCGTCGAGTTCCTGTCTAGGCAAAACCCGACCCGTAGATTGTGCCGGCAGCTCAGCCTTGAAGCCTGATGCTGTCCCATCATAGCCCCCTTCGTTACTATATATATTCGAGACATCGACGTTGTTTTTATCCTGTTTTCCTTGTTTACTCTGTCTGGTCCTCCACCTCTTAATTATGAAAAAGGCGACCACAGCTACCCCTATCATAATCACAGCGACAGCCACAACAATGCCCGCTATTGCTCCGCTGGATATTCCGTCACTGCTTGATGTACTCGTACTTGTGTCACTGTAGTTTGATATGCCTGTGGTCTGGGTTGATACGCCTGTAGAAGCGCTACTAGTTGTCGTTGTGATTGTAGTGCGAGCAGTAACTGTAGTTAAATCGAGGCCCTCAATAGTAGGCAAAGCCTCATCAATTTTAACGCTCCAAGTCGATGCCGAAGTTGGACAAGACGGGGCTGTATTAGATGGCGTATAAGCTTCTTTAGAGGTGCCGGTTGGGTTCGAGGTCGAGAACGCTGTTTTGAGGGCGTTGTAATCGTCCAGTGTCTCAGGAAAGCCGGTATAATCGTTACTCGAGTACTGTACTAGACCGTAGCCATTATCTTGCATAGTCCATTCGTAGACGATGCTGCCGGAAAAGACGGCCTGAAACACAGGCCCCAGCATTGTAGATACGTCAGCAAAGTCGCCCGCCTGTTCCCTACAGCCAGTTTCTGAAAACACTACGGGGATGTTGAGCCCCTGGAATTGCTCATATAGTTTGTCGAACCCGGATGCATAATAGCTAGAGTTACCACACCAGGTATAAACGTTTATACCGAATAATTCCAATGCATCTGGTTCATCTCCACACGATAAATAGTCTGCCGTATCGACAGGTAGACCATCATCGCTATAGGGGGTTGTATAGGATATAGGTATTTTACGATACCCGCGGGCATCCCGGAAAGCTTTGATATCCCGTACAGCTGCCTTGATATAGGGTGCAACAGAAGTAGTTCTATCTGCCAGCAAAATGAACGAATGATCTTAGCCTTAGGATTGGTATCTTACCATCATTAATAATTTCGTTGGCTACGGTAAACACCAATAAATTATCATAACCAGCAAATGTATCGAGCGTATTTGTCCAGTTGGTGTATATTTCCAAGGTCCAATCGGGGATAACCTCCTTGTGTTAGTCATAGTGTGCTACATATTTCGAGAACAACGTACTCTGTTGATTGATGTTTCAGTCGTTGGTATATCCAGCCATATGTAAATACCTTGACTGGCAAATGCTTGCATACAACCATCGTGGCTTTCCAAGCTAGCAGCCGAATAGACCCGAATCGTATTTACTCCAATAGCCGCCATCAAACCGGCATCTATCTGGCACTGACTTGTGTTGACAAGAACATCATTATCACGAGCGCTTTGATAGACGACGCCTAGGGGTGTAAGTGGATAATTAGTGCAAAGGATAATTGCGAATAACAACCTTTAATAAAGAACTGATTGCCCTCAGCATCGTATAATTTTGTGCCCTTGGCCGATATTGGCGATAGACCTAGGACGGTGGCCGGGGCGAGCCATATAAAGCAGAACAATATCTGGATGAGCATCGCGCCCGTGGACACACCGCCGACTCTCTGCTATACCGATATCATCCAACGGAACATTAGGCTGTTCCTTAAGCCTCTGAAAAATGAGTTACCAGTCCTACTGATACTATAGCCCCCTCCTCTGTTTATCTATGACGATTTGATCGGGGGGATCATCGGTCAACGGACTGTAGTGGTTCTGAGCTTTTTGAGTAATTCGGCGTGTTATCGAAAGGATATTAATGCGTGAAGCGACTGTGCTGTCAAAGCTATCTAGTTATTTATTTTCGTTGCTGAATATCCACATTGTAGTAACTGCAGTCACCAGATTAATCAGTAGGAGTGACTGTGCCGCTAACCTGCAGAAACATCACATCTTATTCATGACCTTGTCCAGATACTCTTGTATTCGTACCAATTCAATGGTTCTTCAGGTACTGGGGGTGCATTACCTAACCAGGGTCCCTGCCACGACGATGGTCGTTAGCAAAGGTCAATCCTCTGAGGAGCGACGGATGGAAGCTTTTGCCTAATCTCGCGTTTGAAGCCACGTTCTCTTCGTATAGTAAAGCACATAATACATACAGAATACACTGAAGGTAATGATATGGTTAGATAGAAGTGAACCATATACCTAATACACTGCAATACAAAGGCTTCCATACGTTGATCAGGGAACCTTTGTCATCTTGCACGGGTACTCCATATAATTTTGAGGATCCTCGCCCCTGTATCAAGGCAGTTTTAGCCAATTTATTAAGTTCCTCCCTATTCTTAAGCCCCAGGAAACTAGGCGTATCGGTAGCTTGATCCCTGCTCAATTATCCATTACGCTGCAATCCCGATCCTACTGTTCTGTAGCTAATATTCCACTTGTATTAAACTCTTTCTAGTGCTTACATGGTGACTTAAACCTTGATACTAGAAATAGACAACGCCAGGGGAATGAATAAATAACGACTTAACATTGGTTGGATACATGGCCAACCCAACCACAATGCCTCCATTAATCCATCTACCCTGTGCAAAAAGAAAAAAAAGAAAGGAAAATGTCACTCGAGCGATCGCCATTTCACAAGGTCTAGGCATGAAACTAGCACAGAAGGCTTGTAAGGGTACTATATACAAGTTGTTATTGCGCTAGGGAAGGAAAGCTCCTCTCTAGTGTCCACTACCAAAGTACTATATACATATTAAAGCACGGGCTACATGTCCGTGACAATGCTAATCATTTTTAATTCATTAGAATTGTTTCCAATTGAAGCTTTGGCAACGCCTAGAAACATGGGATCTCCAGACAAAACCCTAATAATGAATTATACTGCCAACTTACAGTTAATTGTTACAGCAGCGCAAGGGGGGGTTAAGGCAATGCTTAATTTCTTGGTTTATTAACGAAAATACTAAAAGTGAAAAAGAAGGAAAATCTAAAATGGTCGCTAGGGCCATTTTAACAGTTAAATACATTTTAAGCTTTATATAAGCCTTATTATTTTATAATAAATATAATAATAAAGTGTTTATTTATTATTTATTATTTATTATTTTATTAAACTTAATATTAAATCGTAATAATTTTTTTTTCTTTTTTAAAAAACTTAATAATTAATATAAGGTTATAAAGGTTTAAAAGACCTTATAATGTTACAAATCCAACTTGTTAAAGGGGTTTCTTATAAGGGTGTTAAAACACGAACTATAAGGATGTTAATAAGATAAAGGATTTTTATGTAATATCACGTAATATAAATCACTATAAATAAGGTGATTTAAAGTTATTTAATATATAAAAAGGGAAATAAATTACTTTAAATAAAGTGATCTAAAGGTATTTAACATACTAAAACAGAAATTATATATAAAAGGAAAACGGATATAAAAAGGAAGGAATTTCCTTTATTTCTAGTTATTTATTCTAGTTTTTTAACTATCAATTTAAAACTATAGTCACTCTTTAATACTATAATGAAAATACATTAAAATCTCTTTAACGAATAAAACATTATAAATTACTTAAACTAATCTTAATTCACTATTACCTTTAAATCAAGAAAACCTAATACGTATTTACTTATAAAGTCAGCTAACTAGGAATATACAGGGAGGTTCGTCACAATTTAATATACTAAAACGGAAATTATGTATAAAGAGAAAACGAGTATAAAAAAGAGATAATTTCTTTTGTTTCTAGTTATTTATTCGAAGTTCTTTAGCTATTAATTTAAGATTATAATTACTTTTTAATATTATAATGAAAATACCTTGAAATCTCTTTAACGAACAAAGTATTATGAATTATTTGAATTAATCTTAATTTATTATTATTTTAAAATTAAGAAAACCTAGTACGTACTCATTTATAAAGTTAATTAACTAGGAACACACAATGAGGTTCGTTACAATTTATAAGCTTTTTTTTTATAAAAACTTCCTCGTTTTTCTTTACCTTAATAATAATAATAATAAATACTTAATTTACTTTTTTATTATTTTCGAAATAAACCCTTATTTTAAAGGTTCTTTTTTCGGGTTAAGAAATCCCTTTTATTTTTTGTTTTTATTTTTTAAGATTTCGGCACTTATTTTTATAATGTTTTTTTTATAATTAAAACACTTAATAGTTAACTTATTTCGCGTTTTTTGCTTTTTTTAAGCGGCGTTAATTTCAATAGGGTTTAACTTAGTTTTGTTACGACTTAACAAGGGTAAAAGGAATTAAGGGTGGTCATGTGATCTAGGGTCACATGACTCCAGAAGGGAGAATGCCAAGATTCTCAGTTGTTCTCCTGAGAATTGGAGAGAGTGTGGGTATGACCCCTTGTGAAGGATAAAATATAAGTAAATTGGAATTTCCTACGTATTTAGTCATTCATTTTTAGTTCCTTAGCTATCAATCTAAGACTACAATCACTCTTTAATACTATAATGAGAGTACCTTGAAACCTCTTTAACGAACATAACATTATAAATTAATTAAACTAATCTTAACTCATTATTACTTTTAAATCAAGAAAACCTAATACGTACTTACTTGTGAAGTTAGTTGACTAGGAATACATAGGGAGGTTCGTCACAAGTTTTAATGCCTTTTTTTATTTCGGTACCACTTTTATAATTTTCTCTTTTTTATTAATCGCCGTTTTTTCGCTATATCGTTTTTTTCTTTTTAAAGTATCGTGTGACGAACCTCCTTATATGTTTCTAGTTAGCTGACTTTATAAGTAAGTACATACTAGGTTTTCTTAATTTAAAGGTAATAATGGGTTAAGATTAGTTTAATTAATTTAAAATGTTAAGTTCATTAAAGAGGTTTTAAAGTACTTTTATTATAATATTAAAAAGTAATTATAATTTTAAATTAATAGTTAAAAAACGAGAAATTAATTATATAAGGAAATTTTAATTTATTTATACTCGTTTTTTTATATATATATTTTTATTGTTTAATATGTTGAATATCGATAAATATGAAATCCCTTAATATTCATCCTTGTTAGATATGATATTCCACCATATCTACGTCACGTGAGGTTGTATTATGACCGGAACGGAACTAATTGGTTCATTAATTCTTTGGTCCGTGCCACGACACCCTGGTAAGGAATTCCTCTATTCCCATGGTTCGTAACAAAAAACGCCTTAAATTAAAACAAAATAACTTAATAAAAAACTTAAATTTAAAAAGTTAAAATTATATAAAATCGAGGAAATTATTTCGAATGTTAATTACAAATTAAAACTACTAATAAAATTTAAAATACATTTAATTTTTTATATATTGTTATTAAAACTAACACCGAAAAACGCCTTGCTAAAAACCTGGAATAAAATTAAAAAAAACTAAATAAATATAAAATAAAAAAGATTTTAAATTTAAAAAGGATTAATAATTAATTATAATATCTAGTTAAATAAAAAGAATACTTACTAAAAAAAATATATAGAAATCATTTAAACACTTAATAAATTTAAAAGACGCACTTAATAAGTTTTATTAATAAAACCCGGATCGGCTAAAAAGGCTTAAAATTTAAAATTTTAACTTAAAAAAAATAAATCAAAGAAAAAAACGGCCTTAAAAGTAACTTTAGCCTACTTAATTAAAAATTATTACTTAACTTAAAAACGTTTTTACTCCTTTTTTAAACGTTTTTATTTTTTTAATTTATTTAAATTTTAAAAACTATGTTAAAACATTTTTAAATCTTTCTTTTTTAATAACTCTTTTTAACGACAAAGCCGTTTTACTTAAGCTATAATCTTGGTTATTTCTCGATTTACTCGAGTTATAATCTTGATTATTTCTTAATAAAATCGTTTTAAGGCTTCCTTGGTTTAACGTTTTTATAAAGATAATCGTTTCTCCTCGTGATTTAAATTTCGAAAAGAATTAAAAAGAATCCCTACTTTATTACATTAATGTTAATAAAAAGTGTATTTATTACATTTCTTCGATACTTTAAACGATATTATACATTTTAAGTTATAATTAAAACAATAAGAACAAGGTATAATATTAATATTAAAACCTATTTAGTTAATTCGGTTAATAAGCTCTTTACGACTTTACCTTTAATTTTCATAACGACGCTGTTACGAACCATGGGAATAGAGGAATTCCATATCAAGGTGTCGTGACACGGACCAAAAAATTAATGAATTAATTGGTTCCGTTTCGGTCATGATGTAACCTCACGTAACGTGGATATAATGGGATATTATATCTAACAAGGATAAATATTAAAGGATTTTATATTTATTGATATCCAACATATTAAATAATAGAAATATATATAAGAAAAAACGAGTATAAATAAATTAGAATTTTTTTATATAATTAGTTTCTCGTTTTTTAATTATTAATTTAAAATTATAATCACTTTTTAATATTATAATAAGAGTACCTTAAAACCTTTTTAATAAATATAACATTTTAAATTAATTAAATTAATTTTAACCTATTATTATTTTTAAATCAAGAAAACCTAGTACGTATTTACCTATAAAGTTAGTTAACTAGGAACATATAAAGAGGTTTATTACATTTTAATAACTCCTTAATTAGTGCTTGATATTGGTTTAAAAGAAGGGACTTTTAATCGAACAATCCCAAGATAAGTATACCCCTTAAAACTAAAGAGTAATAAAAAAAGAAACAAGTAAAAAAATAATAGTTAATAAACTCTTAAATAAAAGCTTTAAATCTTTTTACGATATAACTAAAAAATTTAAAAGAATTAACATAAAAGTCTATTATAATTATAGTTAAAAAAGAATCACAAGAGGATATCTCGAAAGCTTAGTAAAAAGAATCATCTAAAGAAAAAAAAAGAAGGAAAAAGAAATACTTAAAAAAGAAAATAAATAAATAAAATAACCCCTACCTTTTAAAAACAAGTAACCACTTTTAAACAATAATAACCCCAACAATTTAAACGACGAAAACAATATAATAACCCTCGACGTAAAGGGTTTTAAATTAATTATACCTAGTAGATATAATGGGTTAAATAATTTAGAAAGATTTTTAATTTAAGCTAGAACCTATTTACGGTTTTATTATAAAACGATTATTATTAAGGAATAAAAGGTTTTTATAGTATCTTAACTCCTTGCTAGAACCGCCTTAACTTGGTTTTAACTAGTGTTAAAGAATTATTTAAAAAACGGATTAAACGCCTAAAAAGACATGAAAAAAATCTTTAAAAATTATAAGGAGTTTAAAAAACAACTTAGGTCTATATTCGGCAATTTAATCCTCAAGTAATAAGCCGAAGCTTAACTTTATAAATTACAACAAAATAAAAAGGCTTTAAACTACGTTATTAAATTCAAAAAACTTGTAAACTAGTTATAACTACTTATTAAAAGCCTATATTACTTATTTTATTAAAAATTAAAAAACTATATAAAAAATAAGTTATATAAAATAAACCTATATAAAGAAAAGAACCTAGGAAAGTTTAATAATTACGTTACGATGGTAATTGCCATCGATAACAAGAACTTTGAACGGTACCTTAAAAAGAAAAAGACGGTACAACGAAGAAATGGCGATCAACTAAAAAAAGGAAATCATAAAAGCGGTGCTAAAACCAGGAAAGGCACTAGAACTAAGTTAAACCCTATTAAAATTAACGTTATTTAAAAAGAATAAAAAAACGAGATAAATTAACTATTAAGTATTTCAATTACAAAAAAAAATATTATAAAAACGAATGCCGAAATCCTAAGAAACAAAAACTAAGAACAAGAGGGATTTTTTAACCCGAGAAAAGAGTCGCCAAAACAAGGGTTTAATTCAAAAACAACAAAAAAATAAATTAAGTATTTACTATTAACACTATTAAAATAAAAAAAATCAAAGAAACCTCTATAAAAAAGTTTATAAATTTTATTAAATCAACCATAAGGATTATCCAGAGAATAACTACTTATATCTAGGATATTTTACATTAAAACAAGTTAAACAAAGATATAACGAAAGCGAATTATTATATGTATATAATAATTATAAACTAGGATATAACTTAAGAATTAAATCGAACCATAATAATTTACATTAAAGTTATTATAACAACGATAAATGTGAAACCCATTAAAGAAAAAGCCAGCATAATAACTTAAACTAAAGGTTTTATATAAATAATAGCTGCAATGTTTATTAAAGCTTAAGGGAACATATATCGTTACATTAAAGCTTTTACACTAACGACGCCTATTAAATACATAAAAGTTTTAAGGATAAAGCCGGTTACTATCCTTAAAAACTAAAAAATAATAACATGAAAAAAAATGAATGTATTTATAATAATATCCCACGATAGCCACATTTTCCTCGAGTATGTTATTTTCACCCCGGTTCCAAAAAAAACAATAAAGCAATTACTAAAAATTATATATATTATACTTCGGTACTATACGACATACACGACTTACTCGAAACAAGTTTCGAAAAAAACGAGATTAAAGAAGAATTATGGGAATTATAAAAGGAACTACATTTTCTATAATGGCTCGAAGAACGAACTAAATATGACATTAGTTTATTCGGCTTTATAAGAAAGTACTTAATAAAGCAATAAATAAAAACACGTGCGATTAAACAAGGCTATAAATAAATCATTAAAATATATTTTAAAAAAAGAGGAAAACTCTTAGAAATTAATATAAACTTAAAAGGAGATATTGAAATACTTTTAACAAATAAATTCAAGGATTATTTCTTTTATTTAAGGATAATTTAAAACTTTTAAAAAATCCGAGTTAATAAAATAGACTTAAGTTATAAAAAGGCTTTTAAAAAAGAATTAAAGTTTTAATATATAAAGTTTTATATAAAAGATAAACTTCTCACCCTTTATTATATAAAGAGTAATTAAAGAGACTATTTAAATAATAATTACTAGAAACACGCTCCTATGAAAGCCCAAGAATGGAAGGATATTTAGGTTATAGTAACTAAAAAAAAACTAAAAAAGAAGGGACGTAAAAAACCAAAAAACGGCAAAGGCTCTTGCTAGTAAAGCAACGAGAAGTTATAAATAGCAAGTCCTTATATAAAATCTAGTTAGGACTTAATAACACTATTATAACTAAAATTAAGTATAATAAAAGGAAGTATAAAGCCTTAATAAATTTAAGAGTAAATAAAAGCTATATCTTAATAAAGGTAACCTAGAAAAACAGAATATTATAAGTATATAAATAAAGTCTATATAGGTTATAAAACTTTAAAGAAAGTATATTTAATTACGAAAATGATAAGGTGTTAAAAGAAATAATTCCTTTCTCGGTAATTATTTAAAGGCATTTTAAATAGGTTATTCTTAATATTGCATATATATTAAATCATAATATAATCTTAAGAATAAATTAGTTTAAAAAAAGTAATTCACGAATAAATTTCGAGATAGACACGCTTTATTAAGATCAAGAATAGGAGGAGTTAATTATTACGGGTTGCGAGATAAATACCGCAAATAACTCTAAAGAAATAAATGTAAAAACGAAATATATCGCTTATATAATTTAAGTAACCAAGCCTGAAAATCTAACGAAAAAAGTACCGCGTAAGTACTTCCATTTTTATAAATTGTTTAAAGATAAAATAAAGAAAAAATTACTAAAATATAGTTAATGGAATCACTAAATCCACTTTAAGAAAGGAAAATAACTAAAATTATTCTTAATATATTTTATAAATCAAGAAAAATAAAGAGTACTATAAAAAGAAATCCAGGAAGATCTTAATAAAGGATATATTCGAGAATCGGAATTCTCGTTAAAATACCCAGCAATTATAGTACCTAAAATAAACAAAAACGAGAAGTAATATATTAATAAAAAAGGAAACCTAGTATAGCGATAAGTGATTAACTATTAATACCTTAATAAAATAACCAAGAAAAACGGGTATTTATTACCATTAATGAAACTTATGAAAAGATAAATCAATAAAGCCTAAATCTTTATAGCATTAAACCTTCGCGATAAATACTATATAATTAGAATGGCTAAAAGACACGAATAATATATAGCCTTCCAAATAATACATAAATATTATAAATACAAGGTTATACCATTTAGACTTATTAACGCACTCATTACATTTTAATACATAATTATAATAGTTCTTCGCAAGTTTTTAGATAAATTTGTATTTGTTTATTTGGATAATATATTAATTTATTTAGAAAACGAGAAGAAGTATAAAGAATATGTAGAGTAGATGTTAAAAGCCTTAAAAAAAGCAAACCTACTTATTCATCCAACTAAAAGTGAATAATATATTAAAAAACTAAACTATTTAAGGTTTATAATAAGTCCAGGAGAAATTCGCATTTAAAAAGGAAAAATAGTAATAGTTAAGGATTAGCTAGAACCTAAGAGTGTTATAAATATATATATATTTCTTGGCTTTATTAACTATATTAAATAACTTATTAAAGATTTTAGGCGTATTGCTAAACCATTAACAGAACTAATTACCCTAGTAAAAACAAGAGAGGCTTTCTATTTCATTAAAGAAGCTAAATAGGCTTTTCAATAATTAAAAGAAGTTATAACTAGTAAGGTTATATGTAAACTTCTAAACGAAAATAAAAAGAAACGATTAAGGACAAACGCCTTAGATTTCGTTATTAAAGCAGTTCTAAAGCAATTAAAAGACAATAAAAAATGGTATTTAGTCGCGTACCTATTTAAAGCACTATATAGTGCTAAACTAAACTATTAAATTTATAATAAGGAATTATTAGTAGTTATTAAAGCACTAGAAGAATAAGAATCATAGCTTAACGGAATTAAGGAACTTATTAACATTTATTTAAACTATAAGAACTTTATATAATTTATAACAATATAAACGCTTAATTAAAGACATAAGCGTTAAATAATTTTCTTATTTAATTTTAATTTTAAAATCCAGCACATTAAAGAAAAAGAAAATATCCAAGTAGATCTTCTTAATAGAAAGGGAGATTATAAATCAAAAATCAACAAAAAAGATATCTAGATATTTAAATAACAAAATAACAGGTCAGTTATATTAACTTACATACGAATCAACATAAGAAACTAAAAATAACAATTCAAGGAAAATTACAATTAAAAAGAAAAACAATTACAATTTTAACAAGGATCCAGCGACGAACTTCTTTTATATAAAGAAAAGGTATACGTACTAGAATAAGTATAAAACAAATTCGTCAAAGAATTTTATAAACATTCTCTACACGGCTACCAAAGGATTTTCAAAACAATAAAACGACTTTAAGAAAAATTCGACTTTTTAGGAATATAATAAATAATTAAAAGAATTATAAAGAATTACAACATTTATAATAAGGCTAAAGCATTACAATATAAACCATATAAACTACTATAACTAACTTAAATACTTAATAAAGCATAACATATAATTACATAGGATTTCGTAGTGAAACTCCTAAAATCAAAAGATCTTACCATAAAAGTACCTTATAACAACATATAAATAATCATTAATAAATTCACGAAATACACCTACTTTTTACTATTCAACGAATCAAGCATAGTAAAATAATTAGTTTTCAACTTCTTAAAAAAATATATCAACAAACATAAGCTACTAAAACGCGTTATTTCAAATAAAAACAAGTTATTTATATTAAAATTTTAAACCAATCTAATAAAACGAATAAGAATTAAGCAAAAATTATTTATAACATATCATCCCTAAACCGACAAATAAATAAAAAAACTAAACCAAACAATAAAATAATATCTACAAAACTATGTCAACTAAGAAATAAATAACTAAATAAAGTTATTACTAATAACCTAAATAATATATAACACTTCGATTAACGAAAACATAAAGATATCACCACACAAGGTAGTGTACAGGCAAAAAATGAAAGTCTAAAAACAACTAATTAAACTTATGGAAGCACCAAGAATCGAAACAAAGGCCTCAAGAGTAAAAGCACTATCTAAAAAGATCCAGGTAGTATAATAACGACTATAAAAAGAATTACAATTTATTTAAGACAGAATAATAAAGTACTATAATAAAAAAAAATTAAAGGACTAATTCTTAAAAAAGGAGATATGGTTTATTTACTCTACTAACAACAAAACGCAACATTAAAAACACCTTAAATTAAAATAAAGCGACTTAACAAAAAACTTAAATTCAAGAAATTAAAACTATATAAGATTAAGAAAGTTATTTCGAAAGTTAACTATAAACTAGCATTATTAAAAGGATTTAAAATACATCTTATATTTCATATTTCGCTTTTAAAACTAACACTAAATAACGTTATACTAGAAAACCAACTAGAATTTAAGGAGAATCCTAATAAATACGAAGTAAAAAAAATACTAGATTTAAAACAAGTCAGAAATTAATTACAATATTTCGTTAAATAAGAAAGTTACCCACCCAAGGAAAACACTTAAGAACCTCTTAAGCACCTAAAGAACCTAACGAAGAAACTTATAAACTTTCACCGATAAAACCCGGATCGACCAAAAGGGCCTAAAAATTAAGATCCTGGTTCAGGAAAAACAAGTCGAAGAAGGAAACGGCCTTGAAAGCAACTCTAGCCTATTTTACTAAAAACTACTATTCGACTTAAAAACGCTCTTATTCCTCCTTTAAACGCTCCTACTCTTCTAGTTTGTCTAGGTTTTAAAGACTTTATTATAACATTTTAAAACCTTTTTATTTAAGAAAGTCTCGCTAACGACATAAGCGTAATATACAATTAATAGACTTATTAACCTCGATTTAAGAACAATTAATTTTTAACTATAAACAAGTTATTTCGGTTTAACGAAGAAGAAAAGTCTTTTCCGCTTAACGTTCTTATTAAAATAACCGTTTCTCCTTAACATTTAACCGATTAAAAAAGTTTAAAGTAATACCGGTCCCATCATAGAAATAGCCCTTACGAACACATTCACTACATTTTCGAAACTCTTCTTTTATTATGACACATTTAAGCGTCTAATTAAAACAACAAAAATAAGGCATAATTTCAAGATTAAAACCTAACTTATTTATCCGATATATAAGTCTTTCGCATTCGAATTTCTGGTTTAAACGATAACGCTTAATAATATAATTACTAAATATAATTATTATAAAAAAAAGAAAAAATAACTTATTAAAAATAATCTTTAAAACAAAGATTTTAAGAAAAAAGAAATAGTATTACAAACCATAAAAATAAAGGAATTTTATATCAAGGTGTCGTGACACGAACTAAAAAATTAATAAACCAATTAATTCCGTTCCGGTCATAATACAACTTCACGTGACGTAAATATAGTAAAATATCATATCCAACAGGGATAAATATTAAAGGATTTTATATCCATCGATATTTAACATATTAAACAATAAAAATATATATAAGGAAAAACGAGTATAAATAAATTAAAATTTCCTTATATAATTAATCTCTCGTTTTTTAGTTATTAATCTAAAACTACAATTACTTTTTAATACTATAGTGAGAGTACCTTAAAACCTCTCTAACGAACATAACATTTTAAATTAATTAAATTAATCTTAACTTATTATTACCTTCAAATCAAGAAAACCTAGTACGTACTCACCTGTAAAGTCAGTTAACTAGGAATACACAGGGAGGTTCGTCATAGACGCTTAATATTAAAATTAATAAATATAATAAAAATAAAAAATAAAAAACTTATTAAATAATCTTTAAAATAAAGATTTTAAAAAAAGAGAAATAATGTTACGAATTAATTAAAATAAATAATCAAATAACAAAGGTATTATCCTTATTATTTTTAATTTAGTATTAAACATAAATCCCGGAAGGAAAATAGCTTATAATTACGTAATATAAATATATATAAATAAAACATATTTAGTAACATCTAATGAAGAATAAATATATGTAAATAAAATATATCTAGAGGTATTTAACATACTAAACGGAAAAAATGTATATAAAGGAGAATAAATATAAAAAAAATGGAATTTTCTATATATTTAGTTATTTATTCTAGTTTTTTAGCTATTAATTTAAGACTATAATTACTTCTTAATATTATAATAAGAATACCTTAAAATCTCTTTAACGAACAAAACATTATAAATTACTTAAATTAATCTTAATTCATTATTACTTTTAAATCAAGAAAACCTAGTATGTACTTACTTGTGAAGTCAGCTAACTAGGAATATACAGGGAGGTTCGTTATAAAAACAAGCTCGTAAATAAAATGGTTTTTTATATAAAATCGACTTTTTCGAAAATTCATAACTTTACTTATAAAAATCGAAAAAGTTTTAAACCTTTTTTTCTAGTTATATAATTATATAATTTAATTAAAGTAAAATTTAAAAAAATTAATATTAAAAAATATAAAAAGAAAACGCGTAAAAACTAAAATTATAATAAAACGCACGGACTTTTTTACGTATTTCTTTATATATTTCACTTTTTTTTTGGAATTTTATTTTAATTAAATTATATAATTATATAACTAGAAAAAAAGGTTCGAGATTTTTCCGATTTTTATAAGTAAAGTTATAAATTTTCGAAAAAGTCGATTTTATATAAAAAACCATTTTATTTACGAGCTTGTTTCGTTTACTCGCTTATATAGTACGTTAATTATTTTAATATTTTTAAAAAAAATATATAATAATTATTTAAAAAACTTAATAAAATATTATTATTATTATATTATAAAAAAGATTTTTTAATTAACTTTATAAAAATATTTATTATTATAATAACTACTTTAAATATATAAATTAAATTTCGTATAATTAAATTAAATTTTTTTAATTTTAAAAAAGTTATAATTATATTATTTTTTTCGATCTCGATATAAATTAAGTGTTTTAAAAAATTAAAATACTTATAATAACTCACGAAATATTATTATAATTTAATTTTATTATAAATATTATAAATATTAATAATTAATTTATAAAAACTACTTTATTATTAATATATAAAATAGCTTTATTACGAGATAAAATTACTTGTTTTCGAGAAATAAACTATATTTTTAATAAACGACGTAAAATTAAAAATAAATAATATTATAAATAATAATAATAATAAAAGTTTTTAAAAAAGTAATAACTAAATAAAAACAATATAATATATATATTTAATAATATTTATATAATAAGTAAAAAGGTATTTAATAATTTAGATTTTAAAGAATTATAATTAAATTTTTTATTATTAATTTTTTATTTTAATTTTAAGGAGTTTTAACTCGGAAAATATAATAAATTAATTAATTTAAATTACACGTTAAAAAACTAAAAAAGACGATTTAAATAATAGTAATTATTAATTAATTTTAATATTGCGTAAATGTTTTTTAATAATTAAAATTACGAAAGTTGTAAAAACTAGCTTACTCGCTTATATGGCTTACTCGCTTATGAGACACGTTAACACTTTTAATAACTTAATACCTTATTTAATAGCAAAGTTTAGATATTTATCGGTGGGTTGACCTTATTACGGATAAGAACTAGTAACTTGTAAAACTATTTTAATATCATGAAGATGCTTTTAGAGCATCTAAGGCGGAATGCGAGAGCTTCCACGGGTTTATCTTCAGGACACCAAGATCTCTGGCCCTCTTCGCCAGCATGATCAGCTCAAGAAGTCGTTTCCCCACATCTCTGTCGTTGAGGGGATACGACTTAATGAAGACGTGGCTTACGTCTTCAGCACGAATGTCTGAATGAAAAATCGAGGGGCTTATCGTCCCAATCTGCGAAGATGAGAATGGGAAGTCTCCCACACTGACATTATCATGTGTAGTGCGCGGGTCCGGAGACGGGGTTGGTGGTGGGTAAACAGTTTGTTGCGAGCTATTGAGCTCTTCTGGGGTAGTCTCTCGGGCTCTCTTCCTATCCAAAGGTGAAGATTGCAAAGGTGTCGGAGAAGAGGGGACATTTTGATAAGAGCTACCCATAGGCGTGGCGCATTGCTGTTTTTGAAGATCGCTTTTACTGATCAACGGGACTTCGGCGTCACCATCGTTGAAATTTAGCCAATCATGTGTCTGGCGGACTGGCGGTGATGAGTATTCTGGCTCTTGTGTAGCATCCGATGGGAGGGCTTCCAGCTTGAAGGAGACACCCCTCGACGATCGGGTTGTTACATTGTCGTTTTGAAACATGTAATCATGGGACCTTGACAGGTGGATGAAGACGACTTCTATATTCGTCTGCAACCAGCAGATAGGTATATCCAGGTCAATACAGCACTGAACAGCCTGCGCTAGCCAAGACTCGTAGCAACCAAGAGTCCCAGGAAGTAGTCTTGATTTATCCCTGGTGAGACCTGGATTCTTGACCTTTGCATCGCCGAATGTTATGACCTTGTTTTGGAGTTCTTGGAGGGCTGGTGAGAATCTCGCATCTCCATCGAGTACTGGTAAATCCGGCCCAATATGCACCTCTGGCCCTCCTTCGAATCTGTTATCATCCGTTCCATAACTAGGAAAGTGTTTAGGTGTGCCAATGATTGATACCCCGGAAAAGATAGTATCGAGGGCTATGTTGAGACGGAGTATCAACGATGACTTGAGGAGGTCGACTACATTGGTCTCACTACCGGCATATCTTGTCCATGGGAAAATTGAGGGTCGCCAACTTGTTGGGTGGCCGGTTGGACGTTTCATAAACTTCTGGAGATAGGCCGGGTTCTCTTCGAAGCTGTCCCATTCCCGTAGTCCTCGGCGTTCAACTCGAAGTGCCTTAAACCTCGAGTCGAATCGGTCCGCAGGCGCGTCACTGGGATAGAGAAATGCAAGCTCACCTCGAGGTATATCCAGTACGTGCTCGACATCCATGATGTTGTGGATTCATGGTAAAGTGAACTTAATGATACATCGCAGCGTTAAAAAGCCTCGCTCAAGCTACCTACGCTCGGGATGGCACTTTGCTGCCTAAAGTGTCGTGAAAATGGGCCGAGTGGGGTACTAAGACTTATCACGATAATGAAGTAGTATTCGCTGGGTTTCTCTGCCATAGTCACTAGGTAGGGCCTACCTACTAGGTCTACTAGGTAATTGTCAGGGAATGTTGTTGTATTCTGATGGAGAACTAAGTTAGGTGTACTAACAGTGGGGATGGTATATATCTACCTAGGTAGGTAAGTATCCACCAGTCAGGTGACAGTATAGCGCCAAAGTGGCGGGGCAATTACCTTAGGTAAGTAACCTTTCCATTACTAGTAGTAAGTAGTACAGTTTAATTTGCCTTATGCGCACTATGGGAACCAAACAAAAAACAATCAAAACAATCATTCACGAATTTCTCTACAATAAACAAAATCCCTTCTGCCGATTCCCTTGAATAGCACCGTCACCCCATCGATAATGGCGTCCGCGGCTCCGCAAACGTCAGCCTCGGTGGATGAATTGCGACAACCACTGATGAACCTGACAATCAACCCCAAACCACGCGGTGCGCAACATAGAATCAGCAAGCCAGGCCCGACAAATCCAGCAAGAACGCGCCGCGTTCGTCCAAGAGCCACACAATCTAGAGAAAGGTCGCTCCAGCTGTCACCGGAGCAGCGTGACCGAGCAATAGCGACCTTCAACGCGCTGCAATGCAGGCGACGTTTTGCGAAGCGAACGCCACGCGTGAGTCGCCAGTATCACGACGATATGTCCTGCGGCCGGATTGGGCTTGAATATCCTAGGTACCGCCTCTGGCGACTTCTCGGAGATCGAACCTTGCCAACTTTGAAAAGGCGAGATGTCCAGTGCCTGCGACAAACCCTCATTCAAGACATTTCCCAGCTCTATGCCCTACATCTCCCGTACATTCCCGACCTAACAAAGCTGGAAGTAATGGCAAAGGCTGTGAGAGGAACGATATGGGACACCTATTGGCCATTACTTGACACGTTCGACTTCGACATAGATGTCAACGACCCGGATGTCCCGTGGATGGAGCTTAGAGACACGAGGATACGCATTGTCGAGGCTCAGTTTGACGTGCTCGAGGTAGAACCCACACTTAGCCGACTATTTATATTTCCTCAAGAATAGCTGCTGACCTTGTTCCGGGTAGCAATTAGCCGTATTGTCGCAGTCACCGCATCACCAACGAGTTACAGCCGACCTACA
This sequence comes from Biscogniauxia marginata, assembly GCA_022695795.1. Classification (NCBI taxonomy): domain Eukaryota; kingdom Fungi; phylum Ascomycota; class Sordariomycetes; order Xylariales; family Xylariaceae; genus Biscogniauxia; species Biscogniauxia marginata. The sequence continues at coordinate 407,218 of MU404082.1, forward strand.
GCCCGACGTTGTCGCCCAAGTACTACGGCAGCACACGCCCCCGGAACAACAATGTATCGCAATCATTCGTCTCGTCAACACGTACTCCACCGAGCTTGGCCAGTTTATGATAGAGTCCGCCCGGAAACACTTGTGCAGACTCGCCTGGCGGAATGAATCCGTTCCACTAACCCAGGTCGCAACGCTTGGCTACTCTTGTACAACCAACCATGTGCTCGGCCTGCTCGATCAATCGACTCAAGACAGCCCTTTTAAGGACGATACCCTTCTGCTCGATCGTGCTGCCCTGTTGGTTGTCTACGCCACCTTGCTGGTCCAGCTACATGCTAAGACCATCAAGGTATTAGCCTCGCATGGCCTGCTTGAGAACAGTAGCAACGATACGGCGGACTCGTATACAACATACGAACACTTCGCGTCTGTCGTACAAGCCAGTAATGCGGCAGAAGAAGCAATTCGCGAACTGGCTGAAAAAGGAATCAAGCTTGACGATGAAATCATGATATTTGTTCGAGCAGATGCGTGACAGTTTATTATTACAGGTAGTTTCGCCGAAAGCTGCATTAGACCATAGAACGGCTCCCGATGACCTCGCTGGCTTACGCCGATCTCGACATCTATTTCATGGAAAGGGCAAATGGATTCTTAGTATGTATATCTGCCTCAGGCCGTAACGCAGATTAGAGGGCGTGAACGGGACAAGGCTCTGGGAGCCTTTTTGAACGCACCCATCTACTGTTGACAAAATCTCATAGTAGAAGAGTTATTTCCTTCGGTTGATACTGTCAAGCTTTTGCAAAATGGCCACCCTTAACCTCTACCTCGCGTTATTGTTCAGTACCTGCGTAGCACAAAATAATGATACGCAATGCCCCGTGGAGATTCCCGGATACTCTCATCATGGGAATTGCGACCTTCTCTGCAGATCAGCCACTTGGACTGATATCATCGCCTTCTTCCTTGGGAATTACGTCGCTCACGCCGCGACGGTAATCGGACTACCTGGTCAGAGTTCATTGACCTCTATCGTGAATGTTATGATGGCCTTGTGCTTTCCCGGTAGCGGCGTTATCAGAGGGATCAGGGCAATTTCTAGCAGAGCCGTCTTGGCTCCCACCGACCTACAGATGGCCGCAAGGGCTGGAGCGATCTGTGCCATCGTCAGGGATGATGAATGCCAAGATGATAATGATGCCTCGCCGAATCATAGAGAAGTTAAAGATTCTGCAAAAACCCAAACAAGACAGCCTGGAGGGACCCTCATGATGGACGAGGAGATAGAGAAGGGCATGGAGGGGAAGGAACAAGGCACGGGAGAAACAGCTGCAAGTGTGTCAGGGTCAGTTTATCGTATTACGAGCCTCTCAGAGATGGAAGAAGGCCAAACAAGATTGTCTTCGATAGCTAGGCGGTGCAAGAAAAAGAGCGAAGCTCAAAGTAGGTGAATTATCAGAGCTCCTAGTTTCAATGTTAACTTTTTTTTGATAGATCTTCCTCCGTCATTCGCGACGACCAAGATTCATGGGATATATCACCTGCCGCCGGGATATTACTTTGTGGTCCTGCCACCTGATTCGGTGTTCGAGAACGAGTTCGTGCCATCAGAATCATTTACGAGCAAACTCAGAGCTTTCTTCAGCTCAAGTCGTCAAACCTCAACAAGACCCCTATCGACCATTTCTTGCGATTACAGCATCATCAAAATTGTGATATCTCTCGGCCAACTTCTCTTTGCTATCTCCACTCTCTATCAATCTCGGGGTGACCAGATAGCTACCTTTGGCTACGCAGCATTCGGCCTGACGGTTACGCCATACGCGTGGATGTCCTTTGTCAATTTACTTGGCAACCTCATGTGTCCTCAATACCCTACTATGTACTTTGTCAGCTCACCTACATTAATCAAATTAAAAGGGCAACTAAAAGAGCAAGAAACCGAAGCGGAGTATCCCCTTGAAGGGGCTGTAGGGTCTATTGGCCAGGCTACTGATGATGCTCTTCTACGACGATTCAAAACAGCAAAAAGCACGAGTTCCCGTGGAATTCTTAGAAAGAGACGCCTAGATAAGAACTCAAAGATCGCCGGCCAGCTGCTCGACTCGGGTACTTCTGCTCAGCGCCAAGTGATGTTTTTGATGGTCTTATTCGGGTTCATCACTGCACCAATTGCAATTATTGGTGGTTTCTCAGGCTTTGAACCCGGCGAAAGCAGCTTCTATCAACAGGTATGGACCATGCTCTGGTTGGGGTGTGGGATATCCCTAGGGCCCACGTGCTATATGATAGTACAGACTATTATCGAGCCGCGGCCAATTCTCCACGATTATTCTGCCACTGGCAAACAAAGCTGGCTCATATGGATATATTTTGTCGATATCCTGGGGCTTATGTTTGCCGATTTTCCATTCCTCGATAATCTCTTGAGAGTTTTGAAGAGTGATATATATGACAAAATGACCTTGGGACTCACCGTTGCGAGTTATATGGTGCCTACAATTGGTGGTTTCGTTGTCGTTGGACAGATGATTAGCCAATATGGAACCTGCTCGAAAATATCGGCTTAGGACTGATCGACCAGGGAAACGAACCAACGTGGCTTCCGTATTGGTACACGATAGTTTCGCCATGGCGGTAGAAAAGATGCATTTTGGAGCCGTCGTTGCGGCGGGGAGGCCACTGTATACATAATCCAGTTGCACAGACGTTTGCCCGTATCCCGCGTATAATCTTACTGAGATTATATAGGGATTAGCAGAAATTTTGTTAGTCCGGGTGAGTATGGAGAGCCTAGTGGGACTATATGAAGGGGAACTCCTCGAATTGTTCGGTCTCCTGTCTTCGGCTGCCAAAAGCGACTCTTATAGGTAACATGAAGTGTGTGGTGTAACTAGGGTTTATTGAGATTAGTTTGGTTGTAGTGATCGGGCCAATTCTTACTTTGAGCATGCAAAGATCAGCCTAACCTAAGACATTAGTTTTCGATTTTGCAAATTTATCTCTTATATATCAATATTAGCATTTATGCCATACTTTCCTCGTTTGTTTTACAAATAAAGAGTAAACTAAAGCCATCTTATCGAACTTATACTCTCTACCTCATTTAGAAATGGAAACCTTTATCCATATATTATGCCTAGCACCGTCTCGTTGAAAGATATCCCTTAACCTTCTAGTTTAGAACTCGAGCTAAGAAAGAGAAGGCCACCATTGGGGCGTTGCATGGATTCCCACAACTCCGAGGACTTGGAAGGGATGAGGTTACGTTCGGAAGCTGCCTGGATGGTATTTTGCGACGGCAGCAGGAGCAGAGACAGGAAATAGACAAGAGCGACGAATATCATGCGCATGGGGAACAATGTATGACGATACGGAGACGTGATTAATTGACTATATATACGTGCGATGAAGATGTGGCCTCCAATTCCATTAGATCATGCACCCGCGAACTTCTCAAACACCTGAAACTCCGTCGATGCCAGTACAGATGAGGCGAGGGGCCTTTTGTCCAGATCGGGTACCAACATGAGACGAAGAACATTTCTCAATTCCTCCGGCATCTCCACCTTTCGTGTCTCCTCCTCGAAAGGCAAGATCTCTTTCACTGGTGGCACATTTTCGCTCAGATGTCTGGCATATTGACTTCGGCTTTGAGGTTATCGCCCTTAACCTCTCCAGGAGTCGGGAGATTCCATTCGGGAAAGAGCCGCTTGATTTTTGCCATTGACAAAGCCTCATTGAGTCGGGGGGTGAGGGCCGACGTCCGCACCCAATACATGAGGCTTGATCCAACAGAGCATCATCGCGGCAACTGCCCAGACCTGCGATGGCTCGGTGCACGCCTCGCCTAGAAAGACTTCAGGAGCGCGCATGGCGTATGGTTGGGCATTGATACGCCGGCCGGCCGAAAAGACTATAAGCGTGTTAGTAAAAGCTCGTCTGTCTTGTCTATTAACGCTTTGCTCACCAAGTCCCAAGTCTCCCACTTTCGCAGTAACACGGTCAGTCTCGATGCCAGAAAGTAGGATATTTGCGGGTTTTTAGTCTAGGAAGATTAGCGGATACGAACTCTCCGAGATTAAAGCTTACTGTACCTGTATTCACATATTTTTTGGCGTTCCAGTACGACGTAGCTTGTTAACGCTGCCCGTAGGGCCGTCTTGATGAGGGCATAGGTGCGCCTGTCAGGCTGGTATCTCACCTCTGCAAGTGTTGTATCCAGCCATTCTAAAGCGACAGTGTTGTTGTCAATCACATCGTATATTTGCCGGAAGCACGGGGTCGAACCGACATCAGGAAGGAGATAAATTTGCCGTTCATGGTCTAGGTGATCCTTTGCAATTGCATCGCTAGGCGAAACTGTTTTGATGATAGCCCTGGGCAGCAGAGTTAGCCTCGGAGTTTGGGGATGGTCGATGGCGTTCTGAGGTGAAATGACCTGAGCTTTGAAGACGGCAGAGTTGTGTGTGTTATCTCCTTTCACGGTATCGAGGATGCGGTAATTCCAACGGGCGCCTGGAAGAATGCGTCCAGGAGCAAGAGATGACATGGTTCTTGACGACGAGAATCTCGCGACAAGAGATAAAGTCGAGCGAGTAAGTGAGCGCATTATAGGGATCCAAAAGCTGGGAAGGGTGATGGAGGGATAAACAAGCGGATGGAATGGGTGTGATACACAGTGGTGTCACGGCAGCGCAGGTGGCATCAAAGGCAATGCTTGATTCCCTAAAATACTCAAGGTGAAGAAAAGATAAGATCTGGAATGGTAGCTAGGATCATTCGCACAGCTAAATACATATGGGTAGTAGGTACGTACCCCCAGGGATTATGTATCTAATTTTGATTGCTTTAAACTAAACATGAGCAAGTGTAAAAGGTTTTCCGAGCGACAAACCACCATTTACAAGGCAGAAGACTGAGCGCTTACTCTGGTTTGAACCCGGACTCTTGCCCCAGTGGAAAAGAATTCAGCACTGTAATCCCGTGTAACCGTTCCGGGTTAACCCCCGGAACTCGGGTCCGGGATCTCTCCGGGATTCATCTCATAAGTACTACTGGATGTCCGTGAATACCCACTTATCTCGGCCCCCAGATGCTGCCCCCGCATTCGCGGTCCGCAGTAGACCTACCGCAACAGCTATAGTCAGCTCATCTAACGGGATATTACCGATCTGTCAGCGGCTTCTAATTTTATCTTTGGTAGAGCAACTCATCATTTTACGTCAACCAGCACATTATGATTCCAAAAACGAATAGAACTTGGAATCAATGTCTCTCCACGCTCTTATGGAGCTATGTTGATATATATTGTGGATACTTAATTTTCATCAAATCCTGTTAGGTACCTAGGTTGATATTATGTATTGCTACGAATTCTTAGCTTGTTGTGGAGTTGCCGGCTCTCGCTAAGTGTCACGTAGGATAGGTCAAGCCAGGTAGAACCGGTGTACTCCCGTATACTGCTGTATTCCTATAAGACAAATCGAGGTGAGACAGATGCTTAATCTTTATATGATCTAAGCTGGGGATAAAGACCTTATATAGCACGGAGTCCGTCTAATTCAGAGGCAAGAACCCTTGCCAGAGACCCAGGCTCTGGATCATCCTGTGGAAAGTAAGCTGCATGTAAAAAGTTTCAATGTTAACTTAGTAAAATAACTTACATAGCACTTAGGGTTTTAGTTGTATAAAATAAAACGCACGTACATATAAAAATAGGATGGGGTGCGTTGGTTTAAAAGAAAGTCCAAATGGGTGGGCAAAACCCGATATGAATGAGGCCATACAAATCAATGGATAACAGGGGCTGTATATTATATTTCAATAAGGAGGTACATCAACTAACACAGGCAATCGCTTCTGTTTCCGGACAGCTCTAACCATGAGTGTCTTCGACTGGACTAGTAAAAAGTTGAAAGACGTCCCTAAAAGGTAGGCTACCTAGCCATCCACCTAGCTGGGTTAATGCCGGTACTCACAGCCAAGCGGAAGTGGAGACAGAACCCCGGACGTCACGCTACGCCCACGAGGTGAGGAGCAGGCGGCACAGCAGGCGCTGTGGTCAGCGGCGCGGCAAGTAGTGAAGACTTCGGCATTACTTCTTTTGGAGTCGCTATTAGCCAAGGATACGTATGACATCGGTATGTAACTCAACTTGCCTGAATTTTCGTTAGCAAGTTAGCGAAGACCTTCCGCGAGGACCTTCAGCGAGCCACCACCTTTGCATATCTCAACTTGAGGGCCTCTCGCCCTGCCGCACCGGCTAGTTTGTTGTTAGAATCATTCATTCCCCATCGAATGCCTCACGATGCTATGTTGATGCCGGAGTGTAAAAATAGATAGGTATTACGCGCGACCTTTACGATTTATGTGTCCAGGTGACCGCAAGCTTGCTTGTGAATCACGCCATAAAAGTCTTAGCAGCCTTATCTAAAATGAAATTGCTCCCCTATTTTACTATCATAAGTGTGTCGGTGAGGATTAGTTATTCCTCGGGATATTACTGTTTTAAATGAAGCAACTTGAAATGAACAAGGAGGAAAATAAAAGTAAAAACGTTACTATCGCTAATTCGAACAAATCATACGATGCTAAAGTGACACGCTATGTAACCAAATCTATATACAAAAGAAAGTTCCTAATGTAACATCCAAGAGTCTGAAACTAAAATGCGGTCGGACGTCAGTTTATCGTGTCGGCCTTCTGCAATAAGCCTTGCTGGGCCGCCGCTTGGATCCATTTGAACCAGACATCGGCCATTCTCTGATAACCCTGGTCGTTTGGATGTGCACCCTCCGACAACTCATCCAGCGTTGGACCGGACGGTGGTTGCATATCAGCTAACACGATCCGCCTGCCCTCCAGCTTAAGCGCTGCCGATAGCTCTGTGTACTGCCGGTTGATGCTCGCTATGCAGTTCCTCGTACTTGCGTCGGCGTTCGTGAGCAAGGTTGACAAAATAACCGTTGTCTGCGGAGAGTCCTTGTATAGATCCTCTATCATACTACGCATCCGCGTGCCGGCATTCGCTGTGTCCACATTCTGGATGCAATCATTCAGTCCAGCGTTGATGAGAATGAGATTCGGCTTATACTGGGGGACGGCGATCCGCGCTTTGTCGTGGACTCTGTCTATTATAAAGCCGGGGTATCCCTCAGTCTGATTATCTTTCATGTTTCCACCGGCATGGTTTCCAACCATATCGACGTCGAAGCCGTCACTTATGAGCATATCTCGTAGGTCTTCCCGGTACCCGTTTCCGTCAGTGGAAAGCACTCCGAAGGTGATCGAAGCACCCAACGGCATAATTCTTAACAGCATCTTCTCCTGAGTCTGCTTCGTTTCTCCCTTGAGGTCGTCTACTTTAGTGTCCGAGCTTGGCGGCTCACTCTTGTAAAACGTAGAAATTGTTGATGAAGGGGAGGTTGTTGGTGCAGCAAGGCCTGGGTTTATGTTAGAATACATTCAACCGTCAAGTTGGGAGTACTCGCCATTCTGTATTAGTGACGCGCACGCCAATAAATGCCACCACATTTGCATTTTCAGGGACTTTCATACGACACAATATAGAAGCACAGAATCCACTGTCCTATATGAGATGAACCTAGGCTTCGAGTGAGAGTAGCTCCACTGAAGAGATCAACCTTTCGCTTTGGGTGTGTATCTATATCACGTTCCGCTCCCTGAAGATCTACGAAGGGGGGAATGGAAGCAATTTATTCAACTCGAATACACTTGCGTGCCTGGCATTTTCTTTCCTCTGGGATATTTTAGGCGACGATCCTGGTCTTAGATTCTGGAGGCTGTCCTCTTCACCCATGCCAATTGATCCTTCGACATGGCGTGTTTAAGCACGGATACTAATCTTGAGGCAGTCATGCAGAGGTTTGTATTTTGTTTCTTGGACTTACACAAAACTTAAAACGAATCATAATTCCCGTTGGGCGGTCAGAGGGCATCAAGGTGAAACATTTTCTCGCTATAGATAGGTAGGTTCAAGGCGCATACGGGCATATGCAACACTAAAACAAATCACTCAAAAAAGAAAAAGAAAAAAGACAGTGCGCTATAATATCAAGATACTACATCACGACATGTAAGCTGTCGTTGCAGATTTGATCAAGTACGGCTTTCGAGTGGAGCCACGAACATGACCTCCAGGGCCAGGATCACTTCCAGAATCCAACCAGGGGCGCAGGCTGAGGATATGTCTCGCTAATTTTCGATAGCTGCTAAGAGATTTTGAACCAGGGTATTATTGAGTGACGATGTTCCAGCCAATCAACACCTCTGTTGCGCTTGCGCTACGCCGCGTCGGTGCTTCAAATGATCACTGACACCTCCAATTGATATGGAGAGTATTCTATGCTCTGTAGAGTGTCTAAGGTAAGCTTGGTTCTCACCTTTGAGTCCTCAAATGCCGTTCACATCGTACTGTAGAGTGCTACCTAGATACCAAAACAGTGCCAGACCCTATACATCACGAAGACAGACCTTTCCTTATGCTGTACAACACTTCATTCAAACTGGGACTATAGGCACTATTATCTATAGAAGTGATCGGCCGCTTGGATTTACGTCATTTGGGAAGTAGAGTACATATGCAAAAAATAGAAAGCTAGGATACCCTAGGTCGATCTCACATAAGAGATCTGGTATGTGCTGTGTGCAGGGTGATTACCGTAACAGGCAAGGAATGGTAGAGATCCAGGTTCATGAAGTGGCTCAGCCACACGGCTTTTGTCTCTAGTTCTGACACCATTCCACGACCATGAATCTAGCTAGGGTACCTAGTTGTCACCAGGGGGATTATGAACGTGGGAGATGGGCAGTTGTGCTACATAGGTCATGTATCTTGAAGGATCCAACTAGTGTATACTGGGTGCACCCCTGAAAGATACTTACAAGGGAGAAAACGTCTTCTACTAAAGCACATCACTGGGCAGCTATCTACTTCAGAGATATGGCAGCATCTCTGGACAAAAGTATAGAATTGTGGGAGAGATTTAGCATGCCAAATCACTCCACACAGTTAAGTCCAGTGGCTGACATGCCTTGAAATGACCATGGGGATTCCAAGGTAGTTCTGAAGTGTGTTCCTCGACCAAGGATTCTGCTCATATCAGCCTATCATTGGCTGATTGCCTATCACTCACCTGTAAGCCAAATACCGGTAATGCATGTCTTAGAAGGTGTCTGAAGCACGTTGAGACCGATTCGGCAGTACCCGAGCGAATATATACATACAGATGTAAGTATTATATCTGTTACTGATCATCGAACAGAATGCTGGCTAGCTTCTAGAATCCTAGACCAAAATCAAATCAGTCTACCTCCACTCCTTTCATAGTCTAAATATAATACCAATGATAATCTTCAGAACCCAACGAACGCCAAGCCCTACTTCGCCGCATATTCAGTCACATTCGACGCCGTACGATGATGTCGCGAGGCCTTGTTGTGGTGGTTCATGCTTAATACTATGTAGTGCTTGCTAGATATGCGGTGTCTCAAAAAAGCCTCGCCCTTTCATTGACAGTGCTCCCGAGGAATGAGGCGTATCCCGCCTACCTCTCGTACGCTCAATTAACAAAATCGAATTACATGGGTCCTAACAAGTCGCTGCATGAACGTCAATGACATTATCATACATCACGGCGTTATCAAGCGAATTTCTCGGCTTTGTTTGGAATATCGACTCAACAGGTAACAAGCAACGTATAGACATTCTACCGAGAACTGTTCCTGCCCGCGACTTCGAAGAGATGATCCGCACCAGCACTCGGCTTCTTCTTTTCGCCCAACATATCCTGTACGGATCCTCCGATACTCCCCTTATCCGTAAACTGCTTTCCTATCGTGCCTTTTTCGTGAAACGGCCCGCCAATCTTCTTCGCAGCGCCTCCGAGAGCGCCCTCGGCCTGAATTCACCATGTGAGAATTGCCGTAAATAACAGCTGACATGGAAGGAGTTCTTACAGTAAATTTATTTCCAATAGTGCCGCTCGAGTGAAACGCTGACGCTTCTAATCCTGATGTCTTTTGTGCAGCTGGCTTCTAAAAGTGTATTAGCATGACTATAGCTCAGATAAGAATTGGACATCAAAAACACGAAGCTGGATTCGGATTACCCCTCGTGCCGCAGTCTCGTGAATCCCACTAGCCAGTTCGACATTAGGCATTGCGGCGTTGGCGCCCTTGTCCAAGGCCTTCGCCGCCTCATCACCATCCACCTTTCCTGGTCGGTATCCTGACGATGACATTTTCTTAACTAGGATTCGATAGGTCTAGAAATGTGGCTCGGCAATTTGATGTATTCCGGTCCAAGTCCGACGAACATTCTGGGCTTCGCAAAAGGTTCTTATAACGAGATACTCTTCAAAGCATAGTCTAATAGATACGTCATATTGAATCGCCATGGACCTCATATTAAGAACGGACCTAAATTCTGTTCACGAATCTTGTACGTCACGATACAAAAACATGTCAATTTCCACGGGTCATTCCGTGATTGAGTAACCGAAAACCTTGATCAAGGATGTGGAGACTAGCTGAAGACCAAATCAAAGTTCACGTTTTGATATCTTATTAATACCTAACTTCCAGTATCTACGATAAAGTCAGATTTTTGGTTCTAAAGTTTATGTCAGAGATCTATATGATGTACGTAGGTAGATTATAGAGGGGATGTGACTCTTTGTATGCGAGCCCAAATAGTCAGAGAACGATATTCCCCCGTCAAAGCCCCTTTCTTTTCTCCTAGTCTATGGCCGCTTCGGCTCACGTATCATAATCGAAAGCTTATACAGCTCATCGTATTTTTCGGTTACCTTTCTCAAGTCAATCTCTATTTCGTCCACGACTTCGAAACCAAGCTTCTCGTATACCGGCTTGCCTGTGGGTGTAGCCTCCAGATATGTCTTCAGGCCCGTGGCGTCGGCGATAGCTAACATAGGTAGCATCAACGCCTTCGCAGCGCCCCTGCGATGATACTTTGGTGCCGTGCAGAGGAGTGATAGACCTGTATACGTTGAGTGATATTCCCTCGTTTAGTGTAAGTACCTTAGTATAGCATACCGAGCATATTCTTAGCACCCCATGTCGCAGAAATTGCCCCTATCGCGTCGAAGAACTGACGGCAGAGCTCCGGATTCGATCCCTCGGGGCAATCAAATGCCGACGATGGTATCGCCTCCACAGGCGCGCTCGTGACGGGCCCGTTGCTCTCGGCAGCTCCAGAATATCCGCTCCCGTTCTCGTCTTTCCCTTCCACGATCCGCGAGACGTCCACCTCGCCCCCGCCCATGATCTCGTCGCCCTGGCCATCAACCCAGGGCCCGAAGCTCCCGTCGTAGGCCTCAGGGATATCCCATCTGGCCCAGGCCACGAGGTCGCTCGTCACCACGTCGATTACCTTGAAGTGACGCACACGGCGATCGCCCATCTTCTTCAGTATCCGGCGCTTCATCCATGTCTCCATGGCGCCCCGGTCCGACGGCCACCAGTACGTATTACCGTGGTCTATTTTGAACGCATCGTAGTACGACTCTGCAAGGGCATCCAGGTCGGCTGCAGTTGCAGGGGACATACGGAAAGAAGGAGACAGGGAGGAGGGGGCAGAGAACGGGAGGGTCATTGTGGTCTAGGTGAAGATATGACCGTAAATTCCCGAGCTATTACCGGTAGTTGACAGTGCGCAGCATGTAATGTAAGATATATAAGATATAAGACGGAATATAAATAGCCGTATATAGTTTCTGTCCTAATAAGTGGCCTAAGGATTCCTAAAAACACAATAAATAGCGTAAGCCGCCGCGAGCAGCTTAATAAGACGTCAAAAACACAAAAGAGGAATCACGCCTAACTCGCTCTCACCGCGCGCGGCCTCGCCGGTCAGTTGGTACTCTACAGGGCTTACCTCATGCACGATCCTCGTTAGCGGGTACCGGGGCCGCGATGACTCCTCCGGCGAGGGAAAGGGGAAAATAGAGCACAAGCCGTACAGCTTCTCCCCCTCTCACGCATTGTAACCTGGTCATGCAGATATCAAGGACAAATACAAAACATTGAGAAGCAATATATGGATAACTGGGCAGGCCATCGCTTCGTCACTAAAATGTGAATCTAATTACCTAAGGGCTGACGGCAAGTATCCGCGGCGTTTCGGATGCTAGAGTGGTGTAGTTGCCGAGATTTGTAGGTAGATGCATACGCATAGACACGCTCAAGCACATCTTACTGATCAATCTTTTATAGACCTGACCGTCCATTCCGTCGGTTTTCAACAGACATGACAATCTAGTAAGTTGTCCTAGGTTGTTGTGGTAAAGGTACTTACATCCAGTCAGCCAATGCAGAAGCGATTGAAAGGCGGGGCTTGTCTTCTCGGTCTATAGCACGAAGTCACCGCCGCTCTTTGAAACCTCAGGTATGGACGTAAAAGACGCATTGACTTCTATATGTGGGATTCTAGCGAACTATACAGGCCTGACGCTGTATGGATGATTGTTGAACCAGATATTATAGGGGCAACACCATATATGGCTCTATAATCAGGCTTTTCTAGAACCCGGCCAACCGCCTTTCCATTCAGACGTGGAATTCAAGGGTGTATATACAAAGTGATAGTATTACCATGGGCCATAAAGTAAGAAGTATTCATTAATTTTATTCAAGCATATACATATGGCACAAGACTTGTCTGAAATGTATATTTTGGAAAGGTTTAGATATATGTTATTTCGCGCGGAGTTTACACCGTACGCCTTCAAGTAAAATATCTCTCGCAATAGGTAGAACTATTGGAGTTACGATATTAAAACTTCAGAACTACGAGGGCCCCAGAATATCTCGATTCAGAGCGTGATTTGAGGAACCTTCAACGCTGCACAATCTCTTAAGGTAAGAAAAGTTAAAGACTTAAAATGTGAGTAAGCAACCAAATTTTCAGGCATCACGGCCTTGGTGTTTATTCTACAACCTTAGGTACGTTGAATTAAAGGATGTCACATGTCCAAAGTGTGTATGTATAAGTAGACGCTAATCGTCTGGCAACCAATTGCATCTGCAGTTTAGAATGTTGTGAAGCCGATTTACCACTAGAATTCAAATACGACATAACAAGAGGTGGCTTAAAGCCACCGAGACTGCCTTGCAGGGTATATATTAGATACAACTAAAGTTACCTGTATACGAATATTTATGGAACTTTAACAGCATAGGTATGCTATATCTTAAAGAAGGTACTAACTTGCACGGGCATAAGATTCTTTTCAGGTTTGAGAATCGTATGCGACCAAATTAAATAACCGTGATTTTTCATTTAAAGGGGGTTTCTCCTATATATAGTAAGAAATTGCCTGGAATTAGAGATGAACGAGTATCTCGATGTATTCCTTAAACATTAGCACCCATCATGCATGGCTAAGTATACTGAAGGCGAGTACTCGGACACCGCCATAAATTTGATAGCCGTATCTTCTACGGCGTCCGATCGTATTGAACTACGATGGGCTATAATATGGCGATAATCACACTTCCACTGTGTAATCTGTAACAACGAACAGAGGGCTATCATATTCTCTCGCTGACCCAAATTGCCCCTCGGCAACCGGCCCGAATGGCGCCGGTCAACAGCCAGTGCGGCTCTGCCTTTTTAGCATCGTGTTCGACTGCGTGGTCTAGATGTTCCAATTCCTCGTCTCGTATCCGTCGCAAGGTGCCGACGAGCTCGCGCAGCTCATCGCCGACTTCATAGCCCTCGGCCTCCCACTGGTCGAACATCTCGAGCAGTACGCGTATCTGGCCGTTGTAGTGTCCCCCGATCTCGGTCTCCACGGCCTCGGTGCACGCCATGGCCGCCTCGCGGCCCATGAGCGCGGTGGACCAGCCCAGTCCCGTCGCCAGTACGGACCAGAGCGGGTAGAGAGCGGTAGGGCGTACGCGGTGCTTGGCAATCAGGGAGTTGAACGTCTTCAGATGGCCGGCTTCCTGGTCGTACATGTGGGCCATCAACGGTCGAAGGTGAGGGTGCGCATTGACGAGCAGAGGCGTCTGGGCTGTATATATTAGGGTGGCCGCCAGTTCCCCGGCCTGGTTTACTCGGAGCTGTCATAAGCTTAGCATGAGACGGATGATTTGAGACGATTGGAAAAGTCTACTGCATACTGCGGAGGAGAGAAAGTCGCGCTGTTCTTGGGTCAGAGGCTTGCGCTTTGATTTCGGGGGGTCGGAAGAAGGGGAGCTCGTCGGGGTCGTGGTGGCGGTACGCTTTGGAGTTGTAGAGAGGAATCTCCGGCCTGGTTGGAAGAGGGCGGGAACTAAGAAATCACGTAATGGCAATTGACTCTGTTGGCGCGCCATACGCGCGAGACATCGAGACGACGGCATTGTTACGTGGTTCAGGTGCAAAGTGTCATTATCTACAACGTGTTGAAGCAGAACAGCGAATCTATAATTTTTTATCGCATGATGTCGATGATAGCATTCATTGTTTCTTAGCTTATAAACTGTAGAAGGTACGTACCTTGCTGTATCTGCAGGGGCAGAGGGATAATGTGGGGTCCTAAGAATAGAATTAGCCTAACTCATTCTAAGATTATTATAATTAACTTTATACAAGCTATAATACTTAGGTATTTAATTATAAAATTATATAATTATAAATATTTAAATATATATATATATATATATTAATAAAAAAGTATAATAAATAAGTATATAAATAACGGTTTTTATTTTTATAAAATATTTAAAATAAGTAATTATTTATAAAAAACTATATAAAAAACCACTTCCGATTATTAATGGGGCTTGTATATACAAAGCTACTACTTAGGTACTGAACTGTTCCAAAATACCGGAAAAGCCAAAGTCCGATACCTGGCTTATCCTTGCAGCATATAGTGGGACGAAAGACGGTAGTAAACCAATAGAATCGCAGAAAGAGCAAACGTTGAATCAAGTCTGGAAACTTATTAACCTTAAGACTTCCCCCAAAGACTCTGGAACTTGCATCGAAGTGAATAGGAGCTCTCACCAACACCTGCGGTCCACCGTCAGCCATCTACAATCTCCCCCGTATCGATCTCTACCATAGTCGCATCGATACGTCCCAACTCAGCAGCGACGCTTGATTATTTGCGCGTGTCAATTGCCTCTTAGACATCATTAAGCTTCTAGATATCTTATATTCTCCATTGAACAGCTGTCCGGCGCGTCCAACCTGAGATAACTCACGAGACGGCATCTAACTACGACCTCGTAGATTCCCGACCCTCATTTCTCGTAAAAGCCCATATTAGCGACTCGCAATGGCCGACGTCGATGACGAACTCCTCGCCCTCGTCGGAGGCGACGATCCCTCTGACGATGAATCGGAGCAGGAGATGAATATCAGTCGCTCAGGATCCGAGTCGCCAGAGCCTGATGCAAAGGCGACGCCAGCCAAGGCAAAAAGCCCTCCAGCGCAAAAGCCGAAACAGAGAAGACATGATGATTCCGATGAGGAGGAAGGTGAAGCGTAAGTGCTGATGATAGCTATGAAAATGTCAGATTTGCTTTGCCAGCCTCGCGCACCACACCGACACCGTCTCCCTACAAAAACACCCCGCCAGTTCTTTGTTTGCCAGATTATCCGCCGCCCACTGGCGTCTTCGTTGCGAGGCAACTGGGCTTTTTGCCGCAATACCGCAATACCCGCTGCACTGTTTTTGTTGTGTTGGTATCTAACTCGCGCTGCTTTCCCTCTTCCAGGTCCTCCATTGCTTCGCCCACATCTCAGAAGTCCGCGCCCATGGACGAATCTGACTCTGAATCCGACGCAATCCACACCACCAATGCCAGTGCCAAGATGGATGACGAAGACGACAACAAGTATCCTGTCGAAGGCATTTATGCCAGCGAAGCCGAGAAGGAAGAAATCCTGGCCATGCCCGAACTCGAGCGAGAACAACTGCTTGCCAAACGTCAGGAAGAAGTCGATCGTCAGCGACAGAACACCCTACTGCGACGCCTGCTCAAGACGCGAGAAGACGACAGCCAGTCTGCCAAGAAGCGAAAAGCTAGCAATGCCGATTTGGATGACGCGCAGCGAAAAACTTCCCGGCAACGCACACGAGTCGGCGGTTCCAAGGTCGGCGAAACTAGTGCTGGCATTGAGTCGCTCCGTCGTGCTCGTGCAGAGAAGAATGATCGTCAGCGGCGCCGAGAGGAAGACAGAGAGCGGAACAAGGGCAAATCGACCGTCGTATTTCGCGACACTCCCGACCGAGATGAAGACAGCGAGGTGGAATGGGCGGGTGGATCGCGGCGCAAGGCTACGACTCACTCACCCGAGATCAAAGAAATCCCACCTGCTAGCCTACGAGACATAGAACGGCTCAGACTTAGCCGTAGTCGATTTGCTACAATCTGCTTCTACCCCGGCTTTGACAATGCAATCACGGGCTGTTATGTCCGAATTTGCATCGGTCCAGACCGTAATGGCGATAACATATACCGGATGGCTGTAATCAAAGGTATGTGTATAGTCATTACATTTTATTCACTGCATACTCATGCCATGTTCTAGGATTCACCAAAGGCAAACCATACGCGATGGAGAAGCAGAACGGGCAACCCTTTGTGACCGACCAGTACATCAAGGCTGCTCATGGCAAGGCTGAGCGAGATTGGCCGTTTATTAGCTGCTCTGATTCTCCGTTTACTGAGGTACTGTATCCTATGCTACGATTTCCCGAGATCTGCAAAAGCTAACTCGATGTAGGCTGAGTTCAACCGGTATCAGAGGACTTGTCAAGATGAGGGTGTCATCATACCTAAGAGACCATATCTCGAGGCCAAGTGTGATGACATCGAGACTCTTCGCAACCGTTCCTGGACTGATGCCGAAGTTAATGACAAAATTCAGCGGGAGCGAGAGCTGCGAGAGAGATATGCGCCTACGGAGCGAACCCGTCTGCTGAACTCGCTGGAGGAAGCCAAGCGTCGTGGCGATGATGCGCGTGTTAGCGAGATCCAGGACAAATTGGATACCCTCGAGACGCCGCGTCTTGCTTTTAGGACCAGCCTGACGCCCGTGAAACAAAACACCCCCTCCGCACCGTCTCAGCAAGACCGCCTGGCGCAGCTCAATGCCGAGAACCGTCGACGCAATGCTGAAGCAGTCCGCAAGGCGCAGATTATGGAGCGGGCTAAGGTGCGTACTATCGAGGCTCGCGTCGCCAAAGGTGAGGAGGTCGAGGAGGATACATCCCGTCGCCTGAGAACCAAGCCCAAGTTCATGCAGGATACCAACGATCCCATCGAACGCAAGTCTACACCAGCCAATGGCAGTGGTGCATCAAGTCCTGCGAATGGAACGCCAAAGCTGGGTGCTACCACCAAAGCGCCCTTACTTCCCCATCTCCAGAAGCTGCAGCAACAAAACCATCAGTCTGGAAAGGACAAGAAGGGCATCCCTACGATTCATAAGCCTCTAATTGATGACGACATCATTGCGGCTTTGGATCTCGATATCGAGGTCGAGATTGACTAGGCTCCTAGGACGAACGATGCATGTGATGGTTCTACTGGCGAGTTGCCTTGGGCGGAGCCGCACGAGGGCATCTTTTGGGTTGGGGTCGGAGGTGTATTTCTCTTTGGGTCGCAATTGGTTGGGGGAGAAATTAGTCCTCGCAACTTGCAACCCCAGGTATGACCACATGTAAAACTAATTTGACATACTTCTTCATAAGCACTGGCGTCCAGGCTAGGTCTAGATAGACGCAAATACAGCAAGCGACGTTTGGTCGCTGCTGTCTGTAGATGGGAACAATAATGATGATGACTTGCGGGGAATACAGATTAAAGCACCTTCTCAAATGATAGAGTACCGGCCCGTGTACATGTAACCTGGGTAGGTACTTACTATTGCAACATTGAATCGATAGTCTATAATTCTGGACAACTACTTCTCCCTACTACCTTATGCAATAAACCCCACCAAATCACTAACCTAGGCCAGTCTATTTGATGCGCAGTGGACTCTGATATACAATATAAGGCGGTGGGAGTTTCAGATTCTTGGAGCAAAACTCAGCGATAAGCCTCGGGGTCCCGAAATGGCGTAATTACCGATGATAAATGGTAGACCGCCATGGAGTCCCACCGCCACGGAGTTCCACGGAGCTCCACGGAGAGGAGATAGCCAAGACGACGTTACGCCATAACGCATCAGTTGTGTTAAGTCTTCATGGCTTCCGACAATAGTGTCAGATCATTGTTTCCACAGCTTACGTATGAAGTTATGTCCAACTTTCTTAGTAGCACCGCCGTCCGTCTAATCGATGGTTTCAAACCCGGCATCGAACCCGGCACGGAATACTAGTGATTTTCGTATCCCCGTACCTCGAACATGGCCGCGGTCAATATGTGTTGGATTAGTAATTATGGCCGTGCTCAGTGAGCTTTTTCACTATTCACCACTAAGAGGATTTGATAACCAGTGAAGGCATTGCATGCGGAAACACTGGGTCGTCTGTTATATGGACGATGCCACTGCTATATAAAGGAGCAATGAGGACACTCGTCCAGAAACGAGAAGGAGGTAGGAAGATCAAATAGTTCTCTGAAGCAAAAAGCAAAAAGATTTCACCCTCCCCTCCTTGAATAATCCGCTCTCCCATCCTTACGAAAGTGTCTATCTAGCTACGAAACATCATGCCTACCGCACGATATGAGTCCAAGCCGGTCGACGTCTCGCCCCTCGCTCAGCCCTTGAAGTTTGAGTTCTCGGGTAGGGTCGCGAAGAACCGCTTGTTCAAGGCCGCCATGGTCGAGACGATTGCTACTTGGCACCCGAAAAATCGGGAGGAGCGCGGCATCCCGACGAAGGAGCTCATCGAGCTATATCGAAGGTGCGTTCGGCTCGCTATCCTTGGCTGATCTCTTGCCACAAATGACTTGACCTTGTGATGGAGAATTAGACGATTTTCCTTGCATATGCGCAGACAAGGCCGTTTGACCGTAAGCTGACGACAAGACGTGTGCAACAGATTCGGCGAAGGCGGGTGGGGAATCATTACTACTGGTAACATGGACATCGATTTCACCAAGGTCAGTGGGATGGGCGACGCCATCATCACGCCCGAGTGTCCCTTATCCGGACCACGCTTCGAGGCTTTTCAGAAGTTGGCGGCGGCAGGCAAAGCACATGGCAGCCTACTACTGGCGCAGGTGTCGCACCCGGGACGCCAGCTCTTCGCCAACATCAGCAAGGACACCATTTCAGCATCCGCGGTCCCAATGCGTGAGTTCCCTAACTACCTTCTTCCATCATCGACGCGAAAAGGGGGCATATAGGGGAAAGAAGGGAAGAGAGAAAGCATTTAACCTACCTACCTACCTACCTGTCTACCTACCTACCACATTAAGTATATGGCCAAGGCTAACCACGAGGGGCGGAAACGCCTGACTCCTGACAGCATCGAAGCCAGGCGCCTACTCCGTCCATCTCTACGCCACACCGCGAGAGGCGACCAAGGCAGAGATCGCCCAAGTGGTCGACAGCTTCGCCTACGCGGCCGTGTACCTGCAGGAGGCAGGCTTCGACGGGATCCAGCTGCACGGCGCGCACGGATACCTGATATCGCAGTTCCTGTCCGAGCGCACGAACCAGCGCACGGACGAGTACGGCGGCAGCATCATCAACCGCGTGCGCATCGTGACGGAGATCGCGGCGGCGATCCGCGCGCGCGTCAAGAAGGAGCCGGGCTTCGTCATGGCCATCAAGATCAACTCGGTCGAGTTCCAGGACCGCGGCATCACGGCGGGCGACGCGGCGGCCATGTGCGAGCTGCTCGAGGAGGCCGGGTTCGACCTGGTCGAGCTCTCGGGCGGCAACCACGAGGACTTCGGCTTCGGCGGCGAGAAGCGCGAGTCGACGCGCCGCCGCGAGGCGTACTTCCTCGAGTTCGTGCGCGACATCGCGCCGCTGCTCAAGCGCAGCAAGTCGTACCTTGTCGGCGGCTTCCGCACCGCGGCCGCCATGGTCGAGGCGCTGGGCGTCGTCGACGGCATCAGCCTCGGGCGGCCGGCGGCGCAGCAGCCCACGATCGCGCGCGACCTGCTCGAGGGCCGCGTCACGGGCGCCGTCAGGCCCCCGCCCGAGTTCGTCAACGACTCGGCCCTCGCCATCCAGGCCGCCGGCGCCCAGATGCGGCAGATGGCCAAGGGGGTCCGGGTCCCGGCCGACCTCGGGTCCGACGACGAGAACAAGATCAAGACCATCAGGGCCGACATCGCGAGGCACGCCGAGAGGCTCGCCGCGGATGGGGGTAAGCTGGAGATCTTCGGCTTTGCGGACCTGACGGTTGAGGGTTGAAGGGGGGGTTGGGATCGTGAGTGAGAGAATGTGCGAATGCTTGTGCTCTCTACTAGCTGGGCAGCTTGATGGGTATATATCGAGCAAATTGCCGAAATCTTCTCTCATAGATTTTTTTCCTTGCGAGTTGTAAGAAGGGATATAGATAGATATATATATATATACATGTACATATCGGGTAGATAAATTGTGTCTCTAGGTTCCATAGATAGGTAAATCAGCACCTCATACTAATGCAGCTTGTCCCTGGTTCCTTAACACAGATATTATTGGAGGGTTACCGGCGAACCTTCTATAATCCCAACACGGTGTATGTCAAACTGTAAGCCCTTTCAACTTATACCCCGGCGCCGGGGGCGCCGCGGGGCGGGCGCGGGCGGGGGGGCGGCCGCGGGGCGCCCGGCCCCGGGCGGCGGGGGGGGGGGGCCCCGCCCCCCCCCCCCCCCCCCC